>CM061142.1:723725570-724043499 GCA_030789695.1 Scilla litardierei
ATCGAAAAGAAATTACGGAGACGTAAGTTATACAAAAGTACTTACGGAAACATAGTGTGATCTGTCACTAACAAAATCTCACATTATTCTTATGGGTTGCATCGCCTACATCCAGGTGGGTCACAATATGTCCCTCAGGTGCACGCCTATGAAATTTTAAACAAATATTAAGTTAAAATTAGGAGCTGCACCAAAAATAGAAATAATAATACTGGTAGCATGCAGTAAATGCAAACAATCATGCATTTTATCTATGTGTTGGTCAATGATAATAGAGCCCGCGTAGTGCGTGCCATGTATTTTTTCGATGGGAGCATCACCGATCATATCCTTTTATTCTGCGCCGACATATTCTTTGACTTATCTGTGTTCCAGAGGCACATAGCTCCAGCTAGACTTCTTTTAGCATCCATCGTGGTTTCATATGTTTATCACGAGCAGATCGTAGGTCCTCAAACATGTTGTGGACCACTTGCTTGGTCCATATATCATAAGCATGGACCTCGTTGTCAGGAAATTCCAGTACACGTCCTATAACAAATATAAACAAGTTGCATACATATATATTATTAAGGCCAAAAATGACCGAAACAATCAAGATGCTAATGTGGGCCCTTTCTTGCTGAGTTCTAACAGCGTCAGTCGGTTGAAAGGGACCCTAGGTTGGAATACACATGGTCGTTGGTAGATGGAATTCGACCTGCAGTACTCGTTCGACCCTAGAGCAGGCCGAGCCTCACTCGATCGAGATCCGAAAGCCTAGATAAGACCTTCCCGTTAGATCGGGACTCGATGATCTGCACCACAAGGAAACGTTAGGGTGGTTGGATCTTGGTCCAGACTCAAATCCCCTCCGATGCTTAAGTTAGAACAATACTTAAGAGAGGGATGGAGTTTGGAGCAGATGCGATCGACCCACGGAGGCTCGTCTCAGGTCTAGCGTCGCAAGCTCTTTAGTAGAAGAAATATGAGTGGAAATATGTATCCCAGAGTATCAGATCTCGTACCTTGGGAGTTGGAACGCCTTTAGCATTGTCTTTTCAGGTATTTATAGACGTTGGTCCGATGATTGCGAACAACCGTCCCTCATTGATTTGGACGGGATCTTCTCTGGGATTGGTGATAACGGCCGCCTATTTACTCGATCGCATTAACTCTTCCCTGAGTATCAGCAGAAGTCTAACGGTCGAGTGATCTGTTTGCTTGACTAAGTATTAATCCGCATTAATGACGGACTGCAGGTTGGAGGCTCAAAATAGACCACATACCTTGACCTCAATTCGTGGGCCGTACCCGGGTACCAACAATGACCACCATCATTCATGTCTCAGGAAACAATGCTGATTGAGACCACATGATGTGTATCTCATTAAATGTGTACGGTTTTCAAAATGGTTGATTTGATTTATACCGTCAAAAACCTTTCCTTTCTAAATCAATCCTCATCGTTTCTTTAGGTTAGGCTCAGACATGTGTCCCTCATCGGTCATCTGTTGGTTAAGCTCCTCTGTATAAAAGAAGGGGATGAAAAGAAAAAATCTTTTTGCTCCGTCTCCATTTTCTTCTTGAAAGCTTAACTCCTTCATTGCTTCCTTTGGAGTTTGCTTGATCTTGATAAGGTATCTTCCATAATCGATCTTGATTCCTCTTTAAGTCCATATAAGCATATTTCCACCAGTAAGAATACAGGAGGAGCCATCCTATGAAGAGCTCGTGTTGCACCTTCGACCTCCTCATCGTGACGATGTTCTTGGTAAAGGAAAAGGGGGTTGCATAGAACCAACGCCTCCCATTCGTCGAAGGGATCCAAACTCAGAGGTCCCCCAAAAGATTTTGAAGAAGGCGCCAGAGTTCTCCCACAATTTGGTTGCTAGGATTTGGTCGGATTGCCTTTGTCCACCTTACAGGGTTAGGTTGCCTAGATTTGACGAGAAAGTTTGCTTTCCTCGGAAGAGCGAGGTTGGAGTGTACCCCAAAGCTTTTTATTTTGGGCTTCGCTTTCCTCTTCACCCCTTCATCATAAAGATCATGTGCTCTTTGGGGTTTTCTCTCTATCAACTAGCACCCCAAACCATTTCCCCTAGTCTGTTTCGTCGTGCTTTGTGAGCTCTGTAGGGTTCGACCATCCGTTTGGTTGTTTAAGTATTTCTTCCGAATTATAGTCGACCCTCGCAAGGTGTGGTATCACATCTTCGCTTGCCCGGCGATGAGGCTCATATACGATCTCCTGCTCTCTGATCCAAGTTGGGAAGACACATTCGTGTTTGTTGTTATCCCCGACTTAGGACCGATGCTTAATGGTTGGAAACCCTGACCTCACTGAAGGTCCAGGTTAGCACCAGAGGAGGTCGAGGCCATGTTAACACCGGGAGAGAGGCAGCTAAACTTCTTTTGAGCCGATCGAGGGGAGAGAGGTCAACTTCGTATTTGTTGAATGGCCATCAATTGAAGACCGTTTTGTGGAGTCCAGATAATGTGTACCGCTTCTGTGTCTTTATCGCAGCCACTCACGATAATTATATTCGTTGTTTGCAATATGACTAGCGGAGCCCACAGAAATGTGGACCCTGGACTTGGTCAAATCTGGAGAGAGCAACACAGGAAGAAGAGAAGCACTGAGGGATCGAGCACACGGTCCCCTCTTCCCCTCAGTCATAGCTCTTCCTCTGAAGGAGGTGAGGTCAGGCAGACCGCGAGGTTATCTTCCCAAGCCTCGTCGAGGGAGGCCCTGATTCGAGCTATCGTTTGCTCTGTTCCGCCCATTACCTCCATCATTATTTCAGAGCCTCCGATGGTGGAGGATGCTGACGCAGTTATGGCTCTTGAGCCAACTGAAATTGTCAGCAAGAAACATGGTCCATCCTCCTATTAGGGGAGGACTCGAAAAAAAGAAGGCGAGTCGAGGAGACGAACCCTCAGCTTTCACCCGTGGCAAACGGTCGGAAGGCGGCCCCTCTCGATCCTTAGGGGATGATTTAGACCCCCGTGGATCCTCCTTTGGATAAATGGCTATGGGGCGGTATCGACCCACTTGCTCCCTTGTTCGGCCCAATACTCTCGAAGTTTGATCGAGTTCTCTTGCTAAACCAGCTCTCGTCTCATTCCTCAGGATCTATTCGAGGCAAACCTCATCAGCTTCCCTTCATCATCGGGAAGGAAGAGTTGGCCCTGTCAGACTTCGGGACGACTGCTTGACTGGTGGAGAACTCCATTCTCCCTTGGGATTTGAAGCTCCTTCAAGGTTTGGACATTGAAAGGGTGGCCAACTTCTTCGTGGGATGTGGATACCAGGTATTGTTTGCCATTTTCCTTTCGACTTGTAATTTGGCTATTCCTGATCGATGCTTTTCACAGATGTCCATCTTTGGCACCGTATTGCACCGCCAGGCCGTCGACATTATTGAGGGATGGAAACGTGTGGAGACCGTTGAGTGCAAGGCCTCCGAGCTCGAAGCCCGGATGAGGAAGATGGAAGAGGACCTGGGGAGATCGCTTGCGGCCAAGGCTGAGGCCGAGTGGGTAGCCTCGGAGGCCATGACTAGCCTCTTATCCATGTCTAACCTCAGAAAATCGGCTGAGGTTCAATGGGGGAATGAGAGGTCTCGGCTCCAGGTGGACCTCGAAGCCTCGAAGAGGGAAATAAGTGAGCTTCGAGCCAAAGCTACCGACTCGAAGAAGTCAGCAAAGGCTTGCAAGGCGAAGGTAGCCGAGCTTCAGGCCAAAGCTGTCGAGTCAGAGAGGGCAGCCGTGATTCATAAGGAGGAGCTTATAGCGAGCTTTACAAAGGCGATGGAAGCTTTCCAGAAAGTCTTTATGCCGAAGGGTGCTCCTCCCTCTTAAGCTGGTAGAATTTTGACATAGGTTTTATGTAACCGTTTTGAAATGAAATAAAAGAACTTTTGAGTTTTTGAGTTTCTTCAATCTCCGAGTTCTCCAAGTTTCATTTGAGTATATGTGCGTATATGGCCCTTCAACGACTCAGTTTTAAATTTTCCAAAAATCAATGGTAAGTTGGGTCGTTGATACGTCAGACATATTCACCCAATAAACATGACCTTTAGATCATCGATTATGTGGGCACGTTTCATTCGGTAGCAAGGGGCGGGGCCCCTTCAACTTAAGGTCGACGACGGTCGAGGGTCGTTCAGTGGCAAGGGGTGGCCCCTCGGCTTACGGTTGATGACGAGGGTTGTTTGGTAGCGAGGGGCAAGGCCCTTTCAACTTATGGTCAACGACAATCGAGGGTTGTTCAGTGGCAAAGGGTGACCCCTCGGCTTACGACTGATGACAAGGGTCGTTCAGTAGCGAGGGGTGAGGCCCCTTTGACTTACGGTCAACGACGAGGGTCGTTCGGTAGCGAGGGGCGAGGCCCCTTCAACTTACGGCCGACGATGGACGAGGGTCGTTTGGTAGCGAGGGGCGAGGCCCCTTCGACTTACGGCCGACCAAGAGGGTCGCTCGGTAGCGATGGATGAGGCCCCTTCGACTTACGGTCGACGACGGACGAGGGCCGTTCCGTGGCGAGAGGTGACCCCTCGGCTTACAGCTGACGACGATTATAAAACATTAAATAGATAGGAGAAATGATTGACTTTGTATGTATCATAAGTTGGCATAAAGTAAAAAAAACAAAGGTAAGTTTCGATCACCATGATGTATCTCCTATTGCTGGTACAATTTCTGATAGTACTTCCATAAATGCTTAGCATTCCAATGATGGGGAAGCTCCCTGTCATCCAGTGTAGCGAGTGGATAGGTGGCCGGGCCGAGGACATCGATCACCTTGTAGGGGCCTTCCCATTTCACAGCTAGCTTTCCTTGTTTGAGAATCTCAGGAGTGAAGGCAACCTTACATAACACCAAGTCGCCTATACGGAAGATGCACCCGCGTACTTTGGAGTTGAAATATCGAGCCATGCATCCCTTTTGTTCAATAAGGGTCGCCAAGGCTCGTTTGCGAACCTCGTCGATCAACTGTAGGTTGAGCTCGAGTCCCTCTGAGTTTCTCTCCTCATCGTAGTATTGGAGATGAAGTAGTCGCTCATTAACCTGTAGTGGGACGACAACTTCACAATCATAGGCAAGCATGAATGATGTTTCACATGTCGAGGTTTTATGGGTCGTTCTGTAAGACTACAATATGCTTGGGATTTCTTCTGGTCATGTTCCCTCAAGCCCGGCTATCCTTTTTTGCAAGGATCAGAGGATGCATTTATTAGCAGCCTCTGCTAACCCATTGGATTTGGGATGGTCGACAGAGGCGAAATGTAATTTGATCTTCAGCTCGGAGAAGAAATCCCTGAAGCCAGTGCTGTCGAATTGCGTCCCGTTGTCTGTCACAATGGACTGAGGGATGACGAACTGACAGACAATGGATTTTCAGACGAAGCTTTTGACCTCCTTCCATGTATTCGGGCTTGGGGTTCTGCCTCGATCCACTTAGTGAAATAGTTGATAGCCACGATCAGGAATTTTCGTTGTCCGCTTGCTTGCTTGAACGAACATAGGATGTCCAACCCCCACTTAGCGAAGGGCACTGGACTGAGATTGGGATCAGATCAGTTGGAGGGGCTGAGCTGATTCTCGAGAACTTCTGGCAAGTCGAGCACTTCCGCACATACTTGACTGCTTCTTTAAACATGGTCGGCCAAAAGTAACCTTGTCTTATGTCCTTCAAGGCTATAGCTTTTCCTCCGCAATGTTCCTGCAATCCCCCTCGTGAATTGTAACGACCACTTTTCGTCGTACGTTTTTCGTGCACGTGCTTTTGGCCGTGCACGTGTTTGTTTTAGACTTTGGTTGTTTGCGAACACTTTTGTGCGATATGCCGTTATGAACGTCTCTGAGAGTATTAAATAGTGGCACTAATTAGGAACGACGTTTCTCGAGTCGTTTTCCCACAATTTAAACTTACTCGATGAGACGTGACGATTCTCACTCTTGACGGGAGACGTTTCTATTTTTAGTTTCGTCGTCCGACGTCAAAACTGAGATCCGTCTTCTTAGTTAGCTCACATTCGTCGCCACGATCACCACGATATTTAATTTATAATTTTTGGAGTTTATTTGACCACTTTTATAATTTTTACAAGTTTTATAATATTTTTTAATAATTTATTTTTAAATTAATTTCGGCCAAATAAAATTTATTTGAGTTTTAAACGTTTTAAAGAATTTTTGAGCCAATTTCCAGCTCATTTGGACCAAGTCAAATCCTTGGGTGAGAAGGAGTTGGTTAGATTTGAATTTTAAATCTTTTTAAACTTCTAATCCTATTAGATTTAGCCCTAGACCAAGTCAACCCATCTATACTATATAAGCAACCCCTAGCAAGACCTATTTTCCAAAGAAATTAGCCCTAGCCTCTTCCAAACTCATTTTGGACGTTGCGATGAATCGTCGCAACGTTGCGACGTTCAGCTCCCCGCACGACCGAGGAAACCCCCCGCAATCTCCCACTCCGACCGAGGGCAAGCCCCGCATCCATCGCTGTCCGCACCGCTGCAGCAACCCCCGCCCCGTTCCCCCGCTTGACCGAGAGGAGCCCTCGGTCTGACCGAGGCCCCGCTCCGCACAAGCGCTCCGCATCCGTTGCCGCTTGTCGCCCCGCTCCGCAGCCCGCACGACCGACCCGCCGCTCCGCATTGACCGACGTTGCAAGCGTTGCAACGTTGCAGCGCTGTCCCGCCTGCATCCAAGCGCACGATCGAAGCTCCCCATCGACCTGACCGAAGGAAAACCCCGCACCCAAGCAACGCCGCAGCTGCTGCACACCCCAACGTCGCAGCCCCCGCATTCACAGCGCACGACCGACGGATCTCCCCGCATTGGCTGTGTACGACCGACGGCCATACGTCGCAACCCCGCAACCGTCGCACCACTTGCCTCCGTGGGCCCCCCAAGTTCCCCAGAGGTATTGTGGGTCCCCCAAAGGTCCCTAGGACTACTGTGGGCCCCATCAAGGTGCTTGCTCTTCGAGGATTCGTCGTGCACGACGTTGCGACACATCGTAGCCCGTCGTCGCACGTGCTAGCTTTGGAATCTGGGACCGTTGCTCCGGTAGACGCTCTGAACTTTCCAGCGAGGAAACTATATTGGAATCAGGACTTGGAGCGCGTTCTCTTATTCCAACCCCCGGCGTCGCTACCCGACGCCGGTGTAGCTTTCGCGTCGTGTTGAGGCCGGTGGACTTGTGCACGTAGGATAATTGTGATTTTTGGACTCATTGGACGGTGTGCTCAGACATCGTGCTTGCAGGCAAGTGAAACTTGCCAACTTTTGTGTAGGGCCATGTTTTTAGGCCACTTCCTTGTTCCTAGCGTAAAAGAGACTAGTCAGTGAAATGATAGCTGGCTAGACGCCTACTTGATCTAGTTTGACAACGAAACTAGATCTGTCACCTAATTGATCTAGCTTGACAACGAAGCTAGATCCAACCCTTTAAACTTGTTGTTCATGCATACTAAACTGTCACGTTTACTTTGCTTAACTGTACGTACTTTTAACTGCCATGCATTGCATCTTACCTGTCATCCCAGTTGATTGTTGCATTCGTAGCACACGCTACAAAACTTGTACTCCTTGAAAACTACTTCCGGGGGAAACAGGCCTCATGTGTTGGTCAAAAGCCAATGCCCGGGTTCCCTGGACCGGCTAGGTGCACCCCTACGCCATACTTGTTTAAAACACTTCCTGGCTCGTGGTCCAGAAGCGGGCCTCATGTGTTGGCTAAAAACCAATGCCCGATACACGTGGAGGGGTAGGGATAAACGATCACTTGAGCTAGGAGCTGGCCGTGCAGCCACTCTAGCCAAAAGGCGGAATCTCTGTGCACGAGGTGCTTACTTTTCTTGTCTTGTACTTGTCATTGTGAATGTCATGCCATGCTCGTACTTTACTTTGCTTTACCTTACCTGTTGCACTCATTACTTAAACTGCCATGTCATTGCATCATGCTAGAACTTTTAGGTTGCTTTTACTTTTACCTACCTTCAGTTTCCTTGCACAAGTCTCTTGTAGACTTGCTGACATGTGCCCCTTGCTCTTTTGGGTGTCACATGTTAGACCCTGAGCCAGAGACAGTCGTTGCTGAGTACGTGATGTGTTGCTGACGCTGAGTCTGAATCCATGATTGCCCAGGAGGATTTTGGTGGACACCGGTGACCATGCTTTGAGTCTTTGTTGAGCTTTATTTTGTTTTAAGCCTTTTGTTAGTTTTTGGTGCGTAGCACCGTCGTTTGTACTTTGTACTTTTGTTGGCCAGGTTTGGGCCTTTAGACTCTTTTATTTGTAGCCTGGTGGCTTTTCTGCGTTGTTGAGATTTATTATTATGGATATTCTGAGATGTTTCTTTTGTCTCTTTCGTTATTATTATCTTTGTTTCGTTTCGCGTTGCAAGGACCTGCAGTTTTAAAGTAATTGACGCTTATCGGACTTGCGGCTTTGTAGCTTCAAGTCTGAGCGGACCTTCTCACACTTCGCCTCCACATTTTTGGGAAGCGGGGCGTGACAGGTTTTGTTGGTGGCCCATGGAGGTCAGTCTTGCAATTGCGAATTAACGGAACAACGATAATAACGGAATGTCCATTAAATAAATTGCAACATCCGAGTTATAAAGCCCCGAGTCTAGTCGCTTTCTTAGGACACTAGGTGATAAGAAGGCTTAGTTAGACGTCTGTGCTTGCTAGTTAGAGGCCCTGACTGTAGTTAGACTCCCTTTTAGCAATTGATCTAATCGTCGTAGGAGTTACCTTAGTGGTTATTGCCTAACCCTGACCATGTTAGACCTCTAAAATTTTCCTTCGGGCGTTCGCTTTCGGGTTCATCGATTTCGGACCAAGCTGAACGTATTTCTTTACCGTATAACCTTTAGAAGACTTAGCGCTTAGTTTTTAATCTTTAGATGGTCGACCGTATGAGTTCCCCGTAGACTCTTCTGATCCATATCCTAGGTATATGTACGATTTGATCATCCGACCAATTTCCTTGCCTCGATTCACGAGATCGCCTCATGACGATCGTCGTCCATTTTCGAACCTCTCCAATATGAACTTTGAAACTCTTGAAAGTATTTTTCGACTTCCTCCTTTCCGAAGTCTAATTTTGAACCAAATCTCAATGCATGTATACTTATACTTCATCCCCCTTCGTTGATTTAAATTTTTAAAAACGTTGTCGGAATTTCTGAATGCTAGTTTATAGCATTTTCACAGCCTATGTTTTCGTACTCATGTCGTCTTTTCATATATTAATTTTATTCTGAACCGTACTTTTATTTTGCTCAGTTCGATTTATAATTTTCCCTCTTATTTATGCCATTTGGATAATACTTCGTGTTTACTTTTAATATACTTTTCAAGTCACATGGAATTTCAGATTTCCGCAAGTTGGTTTTTGCTCGCCGTTCTCACTATTTCAGATTTTTGCAAAATTACTATTTTCATAACCACTTCCTGCTCTAGACCCTCCCTGATTTGATTTTAAAGATTTGCTATTCGATCCTGATAATTCTTATGCTAAGCTACTACCATTTCCTTTCCGCTCACCATACACGCTTTTAGAAAAATTCTAAACCAAATTGAATTTCAACTATTTTTATAACCGTGCCAGACTTGTTGTGCTCGTATATTAAGAACCTTGTGTAAATCAGTTTTACATTTTCGGTAAACCTTGGTTTTCTAAAAGTAGTTTCAAATTGATCATTTTAAATTTTCCATAGCCTAAAAGTTTTGAAAGCATTAACATGAGTTTAAATTCTCCCGCTACTCGATTTCATTCTTCGACTTTCCAAAACTTTTGACAACATTTTATTAAATTACTGACTGATGGAATTTTCTAAACCATGTCCTTAATATTCGCGTAAATGATTTTACTTCCTTTTAAAATTTTTAAAAACCAAGAGACCATTTTCTCTTATTATGAATATTCGACTCAAATTTATTTTGAACAACTCGTTTTATCGATCCCTAAATATTTCTTTTCAGACGAGGATTTTAACTTTTGAAGTACAAACAGTTTTCAAACTCCGCGTATTTTAGCTTATGCTATTTACCCTATTTCTTTCCCCCTCTATAAAGCATCACTACATCTCCTTTTTCCCTCAACCTAAACCTCACCTTTGAGTCAATGTTTCGTCCAACCAAGCCGTCTCCTCGTATTCGTCCTATCTGAACTCGTGCTTATCGATCCTTCCCTCGTCTCGCCCTCGATCTCTCTTTATTGCTTAGGCCTTAGGGTCCGTCAATGTCTGTGTCAACCCTTAGTTGTTAGTAGACCCTTGGACCCTTGAGAGGTGTCGTTGTGCACGTACCTAAGTTGTGTACGTGGGCTTGAATGAGTGTACCCCCCATAGTATATTGGTGCTTGCCTATTGTGTGATATATTTATATTTATATATATATACTCGGAGTTATTCGTGATAGTATGAAGTTGTTGTGAGATAGTAGTTATGGATTTTGTGTGGATAGCTATACTATACTAGGGATGCTTGAGTATATAAGAGTTAGCGTTGGAATATCTAATGGAGTGTATTAGTTAGAGATACATATAATGGTTGAAATAAAATGATTGGTAAAGCTATGTGTGTGCTAGGTGTGATAATAATAAGTGTATGTATAGTTAAGTAAGTAGGCCTATTGAGTGACCCATATATTATTACGTATGAGTATGTGCTCGTAGGTAGGTATATATGTGCTTATATGTAAGTAGTTATGTTTCGTTGCATGAGTATATAGGTGATATATATATAGGTAGTAGGGTTATAATTTTGATTGGTATTGTTTGCTTTCACGGGATGTCGCATGCGTGCATACCGTGAGGTATACACGACCATTGCACATCTTAATTATGTATGTGTGGATGTGTTAGTATACTAATTATAGGTAGTAGGCTATGGTGTGAATATATGTTACATGTGTGTGACTATACGATGAATGCGTATGTATTAGGGAGTGTATTATAGTTATACGTGTGCTGATGTCTGTATTATTATTATGGTATATAGATTGATTTAACCATGTGAGTATTACCTGACTAGATATTAGGTGAATGACTTATGGTATGTATATGGTTGCATTGGTAGACGTATAAATATTGGAGTGATATGGTATAAGTATGAATGTCGTGCTACGTATATGGAATATTCTGATATGTGTATCGAGTCTCACTCAAGCTTGAGTGAGTATACTCTAAGTATATTGAATGTATGTTGTAGTTTGAATATAGCAATGCTTGATGTATGTATAGTGATAGGAGTGTTTGTGCCTGGTTGTGCTACGCACATGATTGTGGGTCGCTACGCCAGTATATAGTTATAGGTGTTGGTCTTGCGGTATAGTTATTTACTAAGGACTTGTTGTGTGAACGTATGTGTACTAGCTAAAACTAGGTGTGTAGGTGTGCTAGTTATATAATGGTATGATTGGCGTATGAAAATGAAATGTTAGCGTGTATGGGAGTGCACCATGCACGGGTAAGTATGTGCTTAGTTATAGGTATGGATGACTATGGTCTATGTGGCGTGTCGTAAATATAGTTATAGGACCGTACGTGATGTGAATATATGGTGAACTAATTGCATGTATTTGAATGACTATATATTGTGAAATTATAGTAGTGGTGAATGTATATTAGATATAGTGAACTTGATTTAATAATGGTATGGTGTGACTATATGTGTTGAGATGCTTGGTAATGGATGAATATTAGAGGGTAGTATACCCTGGATGTTTGTGCATAGGTAGCTACATATAGGTAGAGCGATGATTGTATTGGCTAAGTGTGAGACTATCCTATATAAGTATCTGAACTACTGTTTGTGAGTAGCAGTTATATAAGGGATGTAAGTTTATATACCTGATTGAAATACATGTATGAAGTTGACGGACTATAATAGGTATAAGTGTATACGTACGTGAATGTATATATATAAGTGTTGGTGGTAATAATGTTTGACTACCTAGTGCATATATGAGCACTTGTAATGACTATACTTGGTTTGAATTATAAAGTGACTTGATTGGGGTAGTTACTAGAGCGACTAGCTATATTAGAAAGTCCGAGGACGGACTTTATTCTAAGGTGGGGAGGATGTAACGACCACTTTTCGTCGTACGTTTTTCGTGCACGTGCTTTTGGCCGTGCACGTGTTTGTTTTAGACTTTGGTTGTTTGCGAACACTTTTGTGCGATATGCCGTTATGAACGTCTCTGAGAGTATTAAATAGTGGCACTAATTAGGAACGACGTTTCTCGAGTCGTTTTCCCACAATTTAAACTTACTCGATGAGACGTGACGATTCTCACTCTTGACGGGAGACGTTTCTATTTTTAGTTTCGTCGTCCGACGTCAAAACTGAGATCCGTCTTCTTAGTTAGCTCACATTCGTCGCCACGATCACCACGATATTTAATTTATAATTTTTGGAGTTTATTTGACCACTTTTATAATTTTTACAAGTTTTATAATATTTTTTAATAATTTATTTTTAAATTAATTTCGGCCAAATAAAATTTATTTGAGTTTTAAACGTTTTAAAGAATTTTTGAGCCAATTTCCAGCTCATTTGGACCAAGTCAAATCCTTGGGTGAGAAGGAGTTGGTTAGATTTGAATTTTAAATCTTTTTAAACTTCTAATCATATTAGATTTAGCCCTAGACCAAGTCAACCCATCTATACTATATAAGCAACCCCTAGCAAGACCTATTTTCCAAATAAATTAGCCCTAGCCTCTTCCAAACTCATTTTGGACGTTGCGACGAATCGTCGCAACGTTGCGACGTTCAGCTCTCCGCACAACCGAGGAAACCCCCCGCAATCTCCCGCTCCGACCGAGGGCAAGCCCCGCATCCATCGCTGTCCACACCGCTGCAGCAACCCCCGCCCCGTTCCCCCGCTTGACCGAGAGGAGCCCTCGGTCTGACCGAGGCCCCGCTCCGCACAAGCGCTCCGCATCCGTTGCCGCTTGTCGCCCCGCTCCGCAGCCCGCACGACCGACCCGCCGCTCCGCATTGACCGACGTTGCAAGCGTTGCAACGTTGCAACGCTGTCCCACCTGCATCCAAGCGCACGACCGAAGCTCCCCATCGACCTGACCGAAGGAAAACCCCGCACCCAAGCAACGCCGCAGCTGCTGCACACCCCAACGTCGCAGCCCCCGCATTCACAGCGCACGACCGACGGATCTCCCCGCATTGGCTGTGTACGACCGATGGCCATACGTCGCAACCCCGCAACCGTCGCACCACTTGCCTCCGTGGGCCCCCCAAGTTCCCCAGAGGTATTGTGGGTCCCCCAAAGGTCCCTAGGACTACTGTGGGCCCCATCAAGGTGCTTGCTCTTCGAGGATTCGTCGTGCACGACGTTGCGACACATCGTAGCCCGTCGTCGCACGTGCTAGCTTTGGAATCTGGGACCGTTGCTCCGGTAGACGCTCTGAACTTTCCAGCGAGGAAACTATATTGGAATCAGGACTTGGAGCGCGTTCTCTTATTCCAACCCCCAGCGTCGCTACCCGACGCCGGTGTAGCTTTCGCGTCGTGTTGAGGCCGGTGGACTTGTGCACGTAGGATAATTGTGATTTTTGGACTCATTGGACGGTGTGCTCAGACATCGTGCTTGCAGGCAAGTGAAACTTGCCAACTTTTGTGTAGGGCCATGTTTTTAGGCCACTTCCTTGTTCCTAGCGTAAAAGAGACTAGCCAGTGAAATGATAGCTGGCTAGACGCCTACTTGATCTAGTTTGACAACGAAACTAGATCTGTCACCTAATTGATCTAGCTTGACAACGAAGCTAGATCCAACCCTTTAAACTTGTTGTTCATGCATACTAAACTGTCACGTTTACTTTGCTTAACTGTACGTACTTTTAACTGCCATGCATTGCATCTTACCTGTCATCCCCGTTGATTGTTGCATTCGTAGCACACGCTACAAAACTTGTACTCCTTGAAAACTACTTCCGGGGGAAACGGGCCTCATGTGTTGGTCAAAAGCCAATGCCCGGGTTCCCTGGACCGGCTAGGTGCACCCCTACGCCATACTTGTTTAAAACACTTCCTGGCTCGTGGTCCAGAAGCGGGCCTCATGTGTTGGCTAAAAACCAATGCCCGATACACGTGGAGGGGTAGGGATAAACGATCACTTGAGCTAGGAGCTGGCCGTGCAGCCACTCTAGCCAAAAGGCGGAATCTCTGTGCACGAGGTGCTTACTTTTCTTGTCTTGTACTTGTCATTGTGAATGTCATGCCATGCTCGTACTTTACTTTGCTTTACCTTACCTGTTGCACTCATTACTTAAACTGCCATGTCATTGCATCATGCTAGAACTTTTAGGTTGCTTTTACTTTTACCTACCTTCAGTTTCCTTGCACAAGTCTCTTGTAGACTTGCTGACATGTGCCCCTTGCTCTTTTGGGTGTCACATGTTAGACCCTGAGCCAGAGACAGTCGTTGCTGAGTACGTGATGTGTTGCTGACGCTGAGTCTGAATCCATGATTGCCCAGGAGGATTTTGGTGGACACCGGTGACCATGCTTTGAGTCTTTGTTGAGCTTTATTTTGTTTTAAGCCTTTTGTTAGTTTTTGGTGCGTAGCACCGTCGTTTGTACTTTGTACTTTTGTTGGCCAGGTTTGGGCCTTTAGACTCTTTTATTTGTAGCCTGGTGGCTTTTCTGCGTTGTTGAGATTTATTATTATGGATATTCTGAGATGTTTCTTTTGTCTCTTTCGTTATTATTATCTTTGTTTCGTTTCGCGTTGCAAGGACCTGCAGTTTTAAAGTAATTGACGCTTATCGGACTTGCGGCTTTGTAGCTTCAAGTCTGAGCGGACCTTCTCACGCTTCGCCTCCACATTTTTGGGAAGCGGGGCGTGACATGAATTTCATGGATCACATAGTGTGCTTCCTGTGGGGTTAAACATTTGAGGTAGGGAAAGACGTCATACCTAGTCCATCGTCTTTTATATAATGAACCGTCAAGCAAAACAAATTAGGAGGCCTTTTGTTCTAGCTTTCGTGCCTCTACCAGGTCGGTTGGCTTCTCCCCCGTGTTTAGATAGTTGATTATAGGATCCATCCAAGTGACCCCTTGGCTGACGCTCAGCAGTTCTTGCTCAAGCACGCTGGGGTGTGTCAGATGTTGTACGTACACTATTCGACTGAGTCCCGCAGGTGAGGATGATGTGAGCTTCAAAAGAACGTCAGCTCGGTGATTCTTCGACCTTGGTACATGGTAGATCTCCACCCGTTTGAACTTGGTGAGCTCCGCTTTAGCAATCTGCATGTAGCTTTGCATTGTGTCCTCGCAGGCTTCGAAACCTCCGTTCAATTGGTGGACGATTAAATTGGAATCGCTGAGCAGCTGAATCACCTTTGCTCCTTTGGCTCGAGCCAACCAGATCCTGTTGATGGTAGCTTCATACTCCGATCCATTATTCGTGGTTTGGAAACTGAAGCAGAGAGCATACTCGAATATATTGCCCGCTGATGTTTGCATAATTATTTCAGCCCCGCTTCTGGTTTGAGTGGCAGAACCGTCCACTTGTACGATTCATGTTCCCTCGTCTTCAATTGTATCGGTCGATGAATTGAGACATGTCGAGGGAGAAGAGGAAGCATTGGGTCGTATGTTAGCAACATGTACCTCTTCTGGCAGGTTGTCGTCATAAGTAAGTTCGACGATGACGTCAGCTAGGGCTTGTCCTTTGATGGCGGTCCTCGGCTTATACTGGATGTCGAATTCACTCAGCTCAACCACCCACTTCGTCATTCTCCTCGACCGATCTAGCCTCTTTAGAGTCTTCTCCAAGGGAGTGTCGGTGAGGACCAAGATGGTGTGTGCTTGGAAGTATGATCATAGCCTCCTCATGGATTGGATCAATGTGAACTCCATCTTTTCTATTCTTGAGCAATTTATTTCTGCACCCCGGAGGACTTGGCTGATGTAGTAGATAGTTCGTTGCACTCCTGAGTCTTCCTTGACGAGTGCCGAGTGTACGGCTTCCATTGTGACAGGCAAATAAATGATGAGTTGATCATCTTTATCTGGCTTGGTCAGGAGCAGTGGGCTGTAGAGATACTCCTTTAGTTCGGAGAAAGCTTTCTTGCAGTCTACGTCCCACTTGACGACCTTCTTACCATTCGCGGTGGATGCTATCGCCTTTCTCAATACTTTGAAGAATGGCATAGATCTCTCGGCCGACTTGGACAAGAATCGGCCTAAATCCAGTCCTCTGATGGTTGAAGTCTCCTTCATCGCCACGATCGTCACAATTTTATCGGTGTTAGCCTCGATTCCTCGGTTTGTCAGCAAGAAACTGATGAATTTTCCCGATCAAACCCCAAACGTGCACTTGGTAGGGTTCAGCAGAAGGTTGTAGCGTCGGACATATGCAAACGTCTCTCAGAGATCTGCAATGTGATCTGACGGCTTATTCAACTTGACCAGTATGTCGTTAACGTAGGCCTCCAAGTTTCGCCCGATTTGAGCCTCGAAGACTCCGTTCATCATACGCTGGTACGTAGCTCCTGCATTCTTTAAACCAAATGGCATTTTTTATAACAAAAAATATCTCGATCTGTGATGAAAGAAGTCTTTTCTTCATCATCTGGGGCCATTTGGATCTGGTTGTAGCCTGAAAAAGCGTCCATGAAGCTTAGGAGTTCGTAGCCTGTGGCATTGTCGACTAGATGATCGATCTAGTGCAAAGGGTAGCTATCTTTCAGACAGGCTTTGTTGAGATCGGTGAAGTCGACGCACATCCGCCATTTGATGTTCGCCTTTTTCACTATCACGACATTCGAGAGACATTCAGTGTATTTGACCTTTTGAATGAAGCCCACCTTCAGAAGTAAATCCACTTCCTCGATTGCGACATTTATCTTTTATCCCAACATATTCCTCTTCTACTGCTTCATGGGTTTAGAAGTTGGGTCGACTTCCAGCTTGTGGGATATTACCTGGGCTCGATGCCGGTCATATCCCTCGAGGACCAGGCTAAAATGTCTGCATGCTCTCTCAAGAGAGCGATCAACTGATCCATTAGGTCGAAGGGGAGGATCGACCCGATGGAGACAGTCTTTCCTTCTTCTTCAGAGATCAGGATGTTCTCCGTCTCTTCGACTGCTGCCGGTCGTTGATCCTTGCACTTAGGATCGACTGGATCTGTTTGCCCCACCCTTCTCAAAGCGGTGGATAGAGAGTAACACGACCAGGCTTGCTTTTGATTTCCTCTCGTCTTCCCAACTCCCTCAAGAGTTTGGAATTTGATCATTTGATGGAAGGTTGAGACCACCACTTCTATAGCATTGAGCAGTGGTCTGCCAATGATTCCATTGTATGCTGAGTTGATCTTCACCACTATAAAGTTGGTCAGGCGAGTGACCTATCGTGGATATGTACCAAGGGTCACCAGTAGGGTAATGATGCCTGCTACTGGGGCGGAATGCCCGGTGAACCCTACAAGAGGTCCCAGACAATGTCTCAACTCCGTTGAAGACAACCTCATTCTTTCCAATGTGGTGAAGAAAATTACATCGCACGAACTCCTCGTGTCGATGAGCAATCTTTTCACGGTAACCTTGTTGATGGAGGCAGTGATGACGATGACATCATCATGTGGCAGTTCTACACTCTCTAGATCTTCATCTGAGAAGGATATAGGAGGTGTAGAGTCTTCGGGGCGATTACTACCCACATATATTGTCATCAACCTTCCGACGTAAGAGCTTTTGAATGAGGTTGATAGCTCCGGGTGCGGAGGACCTCTCATTATCATGTTGAAGGAATTGATGCCGGAAAGTGCCAAGGCATTTCTGGAGAGTGTTGATGGGTGACCCGACATGGTCAAGATGTTTTGTTGACTGGGATGTCGATTCATGTTTCCTACAGACGGCGCCAAACTGTTAAGGCCAAAAATGACCGAAACAATCAAGATGCTGACGTGGGCCCTTTCTTGCTGCGTTGGAGCTGCGTCAGTCGGTTGAGAGGGACCTTAGGTTGGAAGACCTAGGGTCGTTGGTGGATGGAAGTCGACCTGTAGTACTCGTTCAACCCTAGAGCAGGTCGAGCCTCAGTCGATCGAGATCTGGAAGCCTAGATACGACCTTCCCGTCGGATCGGGACTCGATGATCTACGCCACAAGGAAATGTCAGGGGGGGTCGGATCTGGGTCTCGACTCAAATACCCTCCGATGCTTAAGTTAGAACGATACTTATGAGAGGAAGGGAGTTTGGAGCAGCTGAGATCGACCTACGGAGGCTCGTCTCAGATCTGGCGTCACAAACTCTTTAGTAGAAGAAATATGAGTGGAAATATGTAATCCCAGAGTATCAAATCTCGTATTTTGGGAGTTGTAACCCCTTTAGCATTGTCTTTTCATGTATTTATAGACGTTGGTTCGACTATTGCGAATAACAGTCCCTTATTGATTTGGGCGGGATCTTCCCTGGGATTGGTGATAACAGCCGCCTATTTACTCGGGCTCATTAACTCCTCCCTGAGTATCAGCGGGAGTCTAATGGTCGAGTGATTCGTTCGCTTGACTAGGTATTACTCCACCTTAATGACGGATTGCAGGTTGGAGGCTCAAAATGGGCCGCATACATTGACACCATTTCGTGGGTCGTACCCAGGTACCAACATATATAAATATCGACAAAAATAAATTGCATTTATTTAAGCACCATATGCTGTGAATTACATTCGTGGCGTTTCACGTATCCTGCTTGCGGTCCTCAGGCACCGATCCAAAAGTTGGCCATGGCAAATTCCACATTCCCCTTACTATTATCATGGCTTTTCTAATAACATCTGGGTCAGTAAAACTACATTGTATTCATAAAAAAAGGAACATGAATTGTTAGTATATCATTAAATAGTGCTTTCATAAAATAAAATAAATATGTATACATACCTGATCCTAGAAATCCTCATCATCATCTGCTGAGGACCAGCCGGATTTTCCCGTTGCTTAGTCAGACCACGTGTCCTACTAGTGTGTGTGTTTGCATGTTTCTGCGGGTCAGTATCTTCCTGTAAAGAATTCATTAGAGGAGACTCATATGATTGATAATTGGCCACAAATTGAGACCCAGCCATATCTACTAAGCCAAAAAAGTTTTAATTGGAAAAGAAACAATCATTGAACCTGTGTACAAAGACCAAGGTAGATTAGCGACACATTATGAAATATGCCAAAGAAAATTGAAATAACTAAAAATAGATGATTAGCTATACATTTGGACAATATTAGGTATGAAAACAACCGATAATGTTACAAAATAAACAAGTTACCATGAAATGCATCGGGCTTGAAATAGGTAGGTTAAAGACATCGATTTGTGTTGTTGTGTTAGGCTCACTCATATATGATTCATAGACAGAACATTATTGATGATATTCTGGAAAAAAGCAAATTATTAAATACAGATACTAATGTCTTAGCTAGGCAACTGGAAAAGAGAAAATAATCAGCGTCTTCATCATCTTCCTCCACTGCTTCTGCATCTACATAATCCTCCTCCCATGTATCTGCATCTTCTTCATCTTCCTCATTTGCATCGTCATCTTCATCACCTTCGTCCTCTACCTACTCATCTTCATCATCAAAGAATCCAGCTTCTGTTTGCTCAACTATTTGCACCCCTTCAACTTCATCTAAAATGCCGGTACACATAAAGAATCGGGTGCATCACCTTCAGCTCCATCAATATCGCCTACACTGATTTCATGTCTATCATTACAGTGTCGTGATTTCTGAGCTTGATATATAGTGTGGTCGACACTGCTTTCATCTTCCTCCTCACATAATCCAGCGTAATCATTATGCAGTCTAACATTACATACAACACAGTAATCCTTCAAGTTTCTATTTTTCACTACACCTAGGTATATAACGTAATACACTTGCTCCGCTTGTAATGCTAGAATGAATGGGTCATATCCCACCAAACGTCTGTTAGGTTTAAGGTCAACAATGTCATGCTTTTGATGAACAAACATCCCTCGACTTGATGTGTCGAACCGACTGCACTTGAACATGATGACCTTATTTTCAGCACCACAATATGTCAACTTAATTATTTCCTCCATGATGTCGTAAAAGTTCTTGTCACTTTGGCCAGACCAACTCGCTCTCACCATGACTCCATCATCCATTGTCTTCTTAGTTATGCCATAGTGTTGGGTGTGGAATCTGTAATTATTAACCATGTAACCATTGTAAAATTTCACTCGGACATACAACCAATACTAAGTTGCTTTATTCGTTGACAACCATCATTAGTTAGATCAGCTACATGTTTAACAATCAAATGATATGTAAGAGTTTAACAAACAGTCTTGTGCATTAATTCATACATAAATTCAACATACGTGAGTTTGCAACCACTTTACAAAATTCAACGCATGCATGTCTATCTTCTCTTCAAATGAAAGTTGTGGATTCGATATGGCTATCTCTTCATCAAATTTTCTGCACATTTAATTGATATTTACATTTAGTGTCTATACCTTACCAACATGTACAGATAAAGAATACGTAAGAAATGAGAGAGAAGTCAACTCTTACTGAATGAATTTCTCATTCTCTTCACAATTTATGAGCACATATAAATGGGTTGTCTTGTACTCACAATCATCCAGATACCTTTCTACGTTGCCCCTAATTGGTCACCCTGGATGTGTAAATATTTTTAAGCATCCCTTCGCATCCACTTCACCCCATCATCATTTCTGGGAGGCTTATTCCAACCGGTTACCGTGTTTGAACGAAAGTAGAATGATCAGAAATTCGATATTTCCTCAATAATGTAAGCCTTTGCTATCGACCCTTCCACATAAGCTTTATTTTTCACCTTTTTCTTCAGACCATACATGTGCCTTTCGAAAGGATACATCCATCTATATTGCACAGGTACACCCACCTTTACTTCGTATGGTAAATGCAGCATCAAATGTTTTCTAACATCAAAGAATGACGAAGGGAATATCTTCTCTAGTTTACATATGGTTTCCACAATACTTGTTTCTAACCTCTGCATATCATTCACATGAAGAAATGTGGAACACAACTCTTTAAGAAAATTACTCACCTTAGTGACTACATCCCATATGAAATTATTAAGCATGACAAGTAAGCTGATCAGGAGTAACCGTTGCATGAAAACATGACAAGCATGGCTCTTCAACACATATATTTTACACTTTTACAAATTACACAGTTTGATATGTTTGATGCATATCCATCTGTGAACTTCAATTCCTTAACCCATGCATATAACAACCTAGTATCTTCTTTGTTCAGTGTGTAAGCTGTTTTTAGCTTTAGCCATCTGCATTGTCGCCTGGAATAAGATGTAACTTACATCGATAGCAAAATGTAGCCAAATCAGGCCGTGATGCAATATTGTCTTTTGTCTTCCTACTAACATTTAAAACAGTGTTGAATACATTATCAAAGACATTTTGCTTAATGTGCATCACATCTAAGTTGTGACGGACTAGATTATCTTTCTAATAGAGAAGCTCCCAAAATATACTCCGCTTGGTCCAGTTGTGGTGCTCCAAATCCAGAAATTTTAACTTTTTTAAATTCTTTTACGAACTGAACTATTAGTAAAGAGTTCACCTTTGCGAGAAATTCATCTCCACGTGACTGACCGGCGCCTCGTTTACGGTTTGGGTGCGTTGTCGTTTTACCGCAAGTGCACGGTTAGTGTAAGGTGCGGGTATATCGAACTCAGGGAGGTGGATGGCTTGAATGGCTACTAGCCTCGCCTAGGTTGTGTGAGAGCTACGCAGATTATATGAGTGGAAGTGTAGAAATAAAAGAAAGAAATGAAAAAGACAAGAAATGAATCCTCGCTAACACGGGCTAGAGCACTCATGACACTTGGCATTCGACTTGACCCATGGTGAGACATTGCCCCAAAAGGTGGTACCTAGTGCCACATGGGCCTGATATTCCGGTCGATGTAGGATGATACGCCAGGTCTATCCGGTTTTGGACGGTGGGCATTCCCTTGTCCATTCACACCGACCGCAATCGGGAGCATTAAGGCCACAATGATAACTCCCAACATTTCGTCCAAGCCGTTCGACATCCCTGCGTTTTTGTGTGATCATGTGCAAGGTGCAATAGGATTGGGGGCGTGAGATTTAAATATTTATAAACGCAAGCGCACGGTGTTGTAGTGTGGCTTGGGGGTCGAACTCAGGGAGGCGTGGTTGTGCTTGTGTCAGAAAGGACCAAATTCACCCATGGGTGAGTTAGCCCGAATCGGTAGATGGGTTGTCACGGAAGTAGAATACGATGGGTAAACAATATAAAGGGAAACCCGGGACTTCGGTTTCCACCCTATCATATGATTCTCGCTAATACGACCGGCGGATAGGGTAACGATCGGAATTAGGGTCTAATGGTGAGACGTTGCCTCTAAGAGTGATACCAGTGTCCCATGGGCCCGATATTCCGGTCGGTACCCAGGATGATACGCCGGACTACCCGGGTTCGGACAGTGGGCATTCCCATGTTCATTAACACTGACCGACTCCAGGAGCACTAAGCTCGCAACGATAACTCCCAACATCTCGTCCTGCCGTTCCCACATGCTAGGATTTGATGTCTACGCTAAGGGCGTGAGCTATGGCTAGGGAGTCAACCGCCAAGTTTATTCCCCATTGGCCCAACGGTCAAAGGCAGGCTTTTTCCCGCCGATGATAATGAAACACCCCGCGTAACCAATAGATTCCTAATCCCTATCGATTTCCTAGTCCTATGGACGCATTAGGGAGAACCCACGTAGGGGTTTCCAAGAAAATCCCAGATTTGGGAACTACTCACACATTTTAGGGAAAAAGCAATCTAAATGAAAATCAACCGTTAAAAGCATAATCCGACGATTGAAAAGTAGTGAAGGCAATGCAAATAACACTATATTAAAGTTTAGTAAAGATCAGACAACTTACAAATATCAAATAAATTCCAGCCATCACAAAATGGAGAGAAAACAGAAAAATACATCAGCCCAAAAAAACACAGCTTACGTTTCTGAAAACCTAGGGCTAATATATATAGCAATCGACGTCACCCGATCGGGTGAAGAATCAACCGATCGGGTGACCTGCTGCAAACTTTGGCAACGATTTTCAGAAACATCACCCGGTCACTCGACACGATCGGTTGGCGGAAGCTTCTAGCCATTTGGATCTTGAGCTCATAAGGTGAACCGATCGGTTGATAAATCAACCGATCGGTTGGAAACGTCGCCCAAAAAGCCAGAAGCTTCAGACGTTTTGGCACGGTCTGCTGGCGGTCGGGTGAGCTCTCCGGGTCGTGTCTTCGGGGAATCGGCTACAGATGAACCGATCGGGTGAAGGTCACCCGATCGGTTAGAATTCAGCTTCAATTTCCAGAGAGATCTGTTGGGCTGAACCGGTCTCCGACCCGGTCGATTGACGCGTGCGTTGCTTCAGCAGCTGTCCGGGTCGTGCACGCGTGCATCACCCGATCGGTTGGCTCCATCCAATCGATCGGGTGGGGGCTGAAAGATAGCGATCTTGGTCGTTTGACCCCCTGGATCACGCGTGACTCCTCCCGTTGCTCCGAGGACATGTGATATCTTCGTTATGTGTCCCCTATGCTGGCAAAGTCCCGCAAACACGTAAAAACACGGAGACGTGAAAGAAAACAAGAAAATACGAGAAAGCGGATACGAGACGACGGAAAATAACGAAAAAACACAAAAGAAGACGTGCATGAATATATGAAATATAAACGCACGTCAAAATCCCCCAAGCTGAACCCTTCCTCGTCCTCGAGGAAGACGAGTGAGAGTCGGAGCTCGGAGGGAGAAAATAGTGAGGAAGAGAGGGAAAAGAGAACTCTAAATTCTAAATCGCCCGTCAGGGCCAACAAAATAAAAAACGACACACCAAGCAAGAAAACGCCAAATCACGACACTAAACCAAAGGAAATGAGTCTAGACAAGTGCCGTGGGCCCACGCGGTGAAGCGCGAGTGAGTGTGGTCGTGTGCTAGCATACGGTGTCACTATCTACATTGTGCCATAAGCTCCATATACACAAATCCAAGAAAAGACCCAAATATCGATTCGATTTGAAATAAGCGGTGAATATATGGCTCAAGCATGCATGAGAAGAGTATGAGAATAGAAACGTATCATGTGTCAGGGACTCCACAGCTAGGGACTTGGACATCACCACACTATCGCCTAGATAATAGCTAGAAATTCCCTATTCCAAGTGTTTTCGAAAGCGATGGGGGTTGAGATGATGTGGAGTAGGACACTCGGTGCAAATTCTCGCCTTCCCTTTATTCTCGGTACGTAGGAAAATATTCACACATATTTTTTTTGGGTTTTGGATATATGTATTTTTTTGGATTTTTGGCTATACATATATATATATATATATATATATATATATATATATATATATATATATATATATATATATATATATATTTCTTTTTTTCTTTCTTTTTTCTTTTTTAGATTTTTGGATTTTGGGGTATATACACGTGTGTACTCTCCCAAGCGGGAGAACGGTACACGACGAGGGGATTTGCACCAAGTAAAATAAAAAAGAAATCGGGTTCTAAACACTTGGGCAAAGGAGATTTTTCGCTAATCAGAGCGTAGGCCAAAATGGGTTATCCTAATCCTAACTGTGGAATCCCGACACATGCGAAATGAAGCATACGATATATATATATATATATATATATATATATATATATATATATATATATATATATATATATATATATATATATTGACGAATCAAGTAAGTCTATATATTAATACCAAAAGGTTACAAAGAAGCTATGCTAGTAACAGCAAGTAGATCTTAATTAGAAAGGGGATAGGGCACAAGCGCCGTCACCCTTTACTAACTAAAATTTACTGCTCTTACATAACAAGGCTAAAGTATGTACATAGGAAAAAACAAAAAAATACATCACAAAACCATAAATCTGTCCTGAATAACAATTAATCATTTGTAATCCCCCAGTTAGAGAATGGAACTGGATCAGAAGCCTCATCAATATTAAGTTGTTGTAGAGCAGCTCTAACATCATTCGCAACATCATCAAACAATATCGTTTTTCCTTTGAATTTGTTTTCAAAAATACGCTTATTGCGTTCCTTCCATATGTGCCAAACAGTAGAGGACAAGACCAATCTGGCTAATACAAATAAAGGGTCCTTCTTACTGTAAATAGTTTGAAAAAGATCACAAGCCCCTTGGAGAGAATTAGGAATTTGACCTGAATAGTGCAACTTCAAAAGGCCTCTGGTTAGAATATAATTGGAATACTCACAGTTGAAGAAGACATGGGAAATGCTCTCAGGTGATTTGCAATCACAAAGGACGCAGTCAACGTCACACTCAACCCCTCTAAATAGAAGCAAATCTTTTGTAGGGAGTTTATTTTGCATAGCTGTAAGCAAAGTAAGACCAAATTTCGGTACCTGCTTAGAAAACCAGATAGAGTCACAATAAGCAAAAGGAGGATAAGGAGTTCTTGCGTTCTTCCAAGCAGAATTAAAAGCGAAAGCCGGTCCAGGATTCCACTTCCAACCATCCAAGCCAACACTTACGGAATGATTAGTGAGGTGATGCCGCACGCCATCAATTGCCGAATCATTACTCCAGGTAGTGCACGTCCAGAAATCACTAACCCGAGCCATTTCAGACCCACTAGGGGGTTCTTGTAACAGATACAAGGGTCCAGAGGGGTGCCAATTGTCATACCAAAAAGATGTTGTCGTACCATCCTTCACCACACATTTAATTAACTTGTGTGAATGAGAACGACTCTTCAATAAGAACTTCCAAGAACCAGAGTCAGTCGGCTTTGCATTTGCACAATAAAATCCATAAGTAAGAGGACTATAGTGCTTTCTCATATAATCTGCCCAATTTCCCTTAGTAGATAGAACTCTCTAAGTAAGCCGGATGCCAGAAGCAACATTTAGGTCTGCAAGGGATCTAATACCAACTCCTCCTTCTTTTTTAGGGGTGCACATATCTTGCCAAGCCCACAAATTGAGTTTACCACATATAAATTTCCTGCAAATAGAGTTGATAGTACGAATAACTGATGGTGGAAAGCAATAGGCCTGCATCCAAAAAACCACCATCCCGTAAATAACAGAACGTACCAACTCTATCTTTCCCGAGATAGATAGGAGGGAGGAAGACCACCCTAAAATCCTTTTTTACATTTATCTACAAGTCTGCTGAACAGAGAAGCCTTCGGGTATTTTGAGGAAAGAGGAAGCCCCAGATAAATATTGAAAGAGGTAACCATTTTAATACCAAGAATATCTGAAAGAATACCTGCATCACGCACTCCTTTACTAAAGATTGCCGAACTTTTATCCCAATTAATCTGGAGACCAGTGAACAGACTGAATCTATTTAACAGCTCCTTAAGCCCCCTGAAAGAATAAGAGTTTGCCCGGATGAAAACCAAGAGGTCATCGGCGAAAAGTAGATGGGATATAGCACCAGTACGGCGCATAGGAAGGATGGTTCCCCTCGCTTCAGCATAAGCCATAAGAAGTGAAAAAGCTTCCATTACAAGTACAAATAGGTAGGGCGAGAGGGGGTCTCCCTGCCGCAGACCCCTATTGGAGCTAAAAAAAACCCCGCAGGAGATCCATCCACTAGTACAGAAAATAAAGGAGATGAAATGCATATTGATATCCAACTTATAAACTTGTGGGAAAAACCCATTTGGTGCAGGATGAAGTAGATGAATTCTCTATTAACGGTATCAAATGCCTTGCGAAGATCAAGTATAATACACGTTCTGGCTCCCATAGGATTACTAAAATCCCTTATCTGCTCATGAGCAATAAGAGTGCAATCCGCCAGCAACCTATCTTTCAAAAAATCAGCTTGATTCGGGGATATCAAATCAGAGATAACAGGCTTTAACCTATTGCACAAAATTTTACTAATAATTTTGTAAATCACGTTGCAGCAAGCAATAGGCCTATAATCTCCTAAACCCGTGGCATTAGTATTTTTTGGCACAAGGGTGAGAAAAGTGTGACTGACTGAGGGAGGCATACTTCCAGAATGGAAAAAAGAAGAGACACCAGATACAACAACAGGACTTATTACCTCCCATTCATTTTGGAAAAAGTAGGCGTTGAAACCGTCAGGCCCAGGAGATTTATCTTTACCAATTTGAAACACAGCGTTTTTGATTTCAATGAAGGAGACAGGCCTGTCTAGCCAATTAGAAGCTTCCTGAGTGAGCAGTCTCTTAGGGATTAGATTTGGGAAGACGTTCCAGTAATCATTCTGATGATAGAGGTTCTTATAGAAAAGAACTGCTTCAGAGCGAAGCAACTCCGTATTAGTGCTTCTGTTACCTTCTGCATTGATCAAGTGACTGAGAGAATTATGGGCCTGTCTAGATTTCATAGCTGCATAAAAGAACTTTGAATTTCTGTCCCCAAGCAACAACCAATTTTGGCGACTTTTTTGGCGGAGGTCCTCTTCCTCCATATTCAGAGCCTTCACTAAACTTAACATAGTAGTAGATTCCAAGCGCTGGAGGGCAGGATCAGAATTAATATGAGGGGAAGATTGAATAGTCTCCAAAAGATTCCTGATTTTAGCAGGTTGAAGAGCATTTCGATGCTCAGCCGCCCAACACTTCAACCTGGGCTTAAGATCCTTAAGCAAGCTAGAAAGCCGAACCAAGGGGGGGCCTCAAAATTTCGGTATTTATCACAAATTCCCCCCACCAACTCCTTATAGCCTGGCAAAGACACCCAAGAATTAAAGAATCTGAATGGCTTTGGGAAAGAAATTACCTTGGGAAGGAGATAGACCAACAAAGGGGAGTGATCATTGGTACTAGCAAGCATGTACTCATAATAAGATTGGGGCAATAGATCCAGCCAGCGCGTATTACATAAAACGCGATCAAGACATGCTGAAATACGGGAACCTCCTTTACGCTTGTTGTTCCAGCTTAGTTTACATCCAATACTTTTAAGCTCATGCAATTCGCAGGTTTGGATACAGGAGTTGAAATCCTCCATAGAAGCAGCATCAACTGCACGACCACCCACCTTCTCATTAGCCAAACGAACACAGTTAAAGTCGCCCCCAACAATCCAATGGAAGCTAATCATAGAGCTGGAATCAGATGTAAGGAAATCCCATAGGGGAATTCTCGAGTTTGCCACATTAAACCCATATACAGCAGAGAGACCCATAACAAGACCAGCAGTATTAGTGAACTTGCCAGAAATGTGCTAGGCAGAAGATGAAATAACAGAGCAATTCCAGATAGAACTATTGAAATAAATGACAATGCGACCACCTTTATGGTAACTCCTGTTATCCAGACTTTCCCAATCAGCAGGAAAGCAACGAAGAATGCGGTTAGAGTTGCAAGCCTCAACTTTTGTTTCTAACAAGCAAACAATAGTTGGATTAAGCTTCCGTAAGGAGAGCTTCAGATTAGATCGCCTCGAAGGATTGTTAAGACCCCTTGTATTCCAGAATAAGACAGACATAATATAAAATATTAGAGGGAAGGGAGTACCCAATCAGGATGAAATACGAGGACTCCGGCGCACGGGAGACGGGGCAACCTGGGATTTTTTACCCTTAGCAATAGCACGATCCGTCAACAAATTGGCATGCTCATCCTCCCAAAGAGGATTTGGGACCGTAAGAATATGAGGCGGGGCCGGTTCAGGTAGATTCGAGGTTGGCTCCGTAGTGCAAGCAGGCTCCATAGAGCTAACATGATTCAAGACTGGTTCCTGAGTGCATGGAGGGTCCGGTTGATTTGAAATAGCCACCGAAATATTACTGGAACCAGCAGTGACCAAGGTCCTATGCAAAAGTTTGATCAGCTTAAGAGAGTTAATTACTGCCAATAAGGAGAGGTGCCGGCCTTGTTTAATTCCCTCCCTAGTATCAACCACATGTTTAACAGAGTTGCTACACTCCCCTTTCTCCCGAGTAGCTTGAGTGTTGGTGGGATCCCGCGTCATAACTATGGGTACCTTAGTTTGTACCTTAGAATTGCAGCCCATACCCACGTCCAGGTCATCAACAACAGAAGATATAGAACATTGAGGTGTAGTGCCTCCATCACCAGAGACAATTGGAGAACATTGAGAATCAAGATGTCCGAAACAGGCACATGCACCGCATCGAGGAGGCTCCCCCTCATACTGAACATCTATCTTAATAGTGGATAGGTCATCCAACTCAACTGGTACTGATCTCTTGAGAGTACTATTAGCATTGACCTCTACTAAACACCGTGCATAAGAGATCCTGTCCAAATTCGCAGTAGCCCTATCAAGACAAATAGGTTTGCCTACTACGCTAGCAATAGAGTTAAGAATACTCAGTGTCCACCATTGAGAGTGGGAGATTATGGAATTGCACCCATACCGGAACATCAGTTAGGATATCCCTATCATGCTTGGTAGATGGAGTCCAATTTTGCAACACAACCAGACGTCCATCAAACAGCCAAGGCCCCCATGTAGAATAGAGTCACGAAATAGAAGTAGCCGTTTTCCCTTGAGAAAATTCGTACGCCGCCTTTAATACGCCACAGCCGATCAGTCCAGGCCTTAATTTGACCCAAGTAAGGAACATCCCCAAGCACATAGCCAACAAGAGTATTATTCCAACGCGCAGTTCCTTTCAAAATGTCTGCCTCAGCCACTTTTGCTTTCTCCACACCATCATCACTGATAATTGGCGGAACAAAACTCATTACTAAAGGATCGGCGTACTTCCTCCGCGAAGAACAGATGTCTACCCAAGAGCGTTTCCCTTCAGATGGAGCAACGCGGAAGACAATATTAGGTCTAACAGGCACTTTCGCATGTGGAATTGGCTCCGCCGTGCGTACACGGCGAGATGGACCTCCGCCCGTACTCGGAAAACGGGCTGATCTAGCATAGGATCTACCAACAGCATTTACAGGATCGCGACTGCCATGAAAATTAGCTTTGGGGAATTTAGTTCCTCTCCGTTTTGATACAAGGTGCCACTCACCCCCCCGAGTTGCCAGATCCACCAATAACGGAGGCGCCCCCGTTAACAGCGAAGCCTCCCCCCTTAACGGAGCCACCAATAACGGTGCCAGACCCACCAATAACATAGCCTCCCCCCTTAGGGTGAGGAGCCCCCAGGTTGCCAGATCCACCATAGGATCCGGAGATGCCCCGGCCATTGACAGCGCTAACGCCGGAACCCCCCTGATCCGCCATGTCAGATCCGCCATCGCCAGCGCCAAGGTTGCCAGATCCGCCATCGCTAGCGCCTCTCCCCTTAGGGTGTGGATCAACCCCCAAGTTGCCGTAGCTAACATTAGAGGAACCACCCCCTCCGATGATGTCCCGACCAAGAATGGCGCCATCTCCGTTAGGGCTAGGACGCTGCAGCGGATCGCCAAAATCGCCACTCCGAAACTCACGCATCCCTCTTTTTAGTCATGCATACAGAAGTAGATAAGAGAGGCAAATACCGCATATTCAAATCGAAGCATGATAATCTAGGGGTCATTCCTGGACATGTATATAAAACACAATCACAAAGTAGAAGCACACCGCAAGCTAGACACGACACACGACTCACACAAAAGCAAGATGGACCCACGATGCATGAAATGCAGGAGGACTCAGCTTCCTAGGGTTAGTGAACGTGATTATCGAAGCCTTGCTAGGTGTGTGTGTGATTTTTGTGGCAATTCATCATAGGGTTCATCTCTAGGAGAAAGAGATAAAAAGAAGAAAAGAAAAAATAAAAACACGATGAAAACGACTCAAAACGAAGAAAAAGACGCAAATGACACACGAAGTGCGACTCCCCCAAGCTGAAACTTGCACTACCCTCTATGCAATAAAAGTGAATATGGGAGGGCAATGAAAATGGTGGGGAATACGCACCGACTCAAAAAGAAATGAAAAACAAGAAAAACACACATACAAAAAAAGGAAAATAAAGAAAATCACACCACACGATATAAAAATAGAAAATAAAAATGGAAGATCACACGACACAACATATATAAACAAACACACATTGAAAACATCACACGACAAAATACAGAAAAAAATTGACTTCCCCCAAGCTAGACGTGACAATGCTAGAGATATGATGTGGTCATGAAAATGCAGAGATATGCAAGGGGTAGGTCAGAAAACAAAATGGAATCAAAAAGCAGGAGAGGAATCGTCCTCATCCTCCTCGGTGGAAGATGTGGGAGATGCGGGGGAGTGGGCGGGAGAGGTGACTGGTGGATGAAGTGGTCGGGGTGATGGATCGGTGGGTGTGGACGTGTGAATGATGGGTGGAGTGGTGGTGGTGATGGTGAGTGGGAGTGAAAGGGCGACCAACACGGTGGTAGATGGGGTGGATACGGCGGTAGAGGGGGTGGATACAGCGACGGAAGAGGATGTTGGGAGAAGTGATCGCGATCGCACCTGTAATTTCTTGCGGCGCATATATGGAGTGACGGAAGTGGAGGGTGGTGGATCTGTGGGGGCGACAGTGGAGGGAATGGAAACAGTGGGAGTAGATGAGGTGGTGGGAATGGAAGTGGTGATAGGAGGGGATGGTCGCCTAGGGGGTGATGGTGGAGGTGAAGAATGTGATGGTGGAGGGAAAAATCGTCGAGGGGGTGAAGGTGGGGGTGAGGGGTGTGGTGTGGGAGGAGGTGGCCCGTGGATGTGAGTGAGAATGCGGAGGATGGTGGCCACGTACCTCTCAAGCGCGAGGAAACGTGGGTGAGTGAAGATGGAAGAGGATGGGACCGAGGAGGTGGAAGAAGATGCGCCAGCGCGCAAAGCAGCTAACTCAGACTCAAGGCGGAGGCGAGTAGAAGCGGCACGACGAACGGTGGAGGTGGTGGTCGTGCGGACCGGAGAGGTGGTGACGGTCGTGGGTGGAACAGAGGCTGGGAAGACACTACTAGGCCCAGCCCCAGGGTCTTCACGGTGCACAGGGATGTCCTGCTCGCCTAAGTGGGCGGAAAGGGAAGGTGGTCTGGGTGCGCCCGGGATAAATGGAAGACGCAACCCCCCAAGAAACTCAGGATCAGGTGGGAAAGTCCAGTTTGCCACAAGCTGGATGGTCATGCGAGCAGGGTTGGGCATAATGGTATAGGGAGCTGGGGGTGCCCGTAATGGAAGGTGAAACGGGCATCGGGGCGGGGCTTAATCATGTGAATATGCCGCAGGACATCTAGATCTAAACATGAGGGTCCTGCGGTAGTAGGAAGATCTCGGGGGATGACAATGTTAAACTGGGGAGCCGAAGCTATGATCGTGATAAGGCCCCCGCAACAAAGCTTGCCCTTGTCGGCACGACTAATCTCAAGAAGCTGGGAAATAAGCCAAGCACCGGCATGGACGGGAACGATAGGGGCATTAAAAGAAATCTCGTCATCCCCGCAGACAAAAGGAAAGGTCATGGCCCATAAAATGAAAAGATCAGGGATGGTCACGGTACCTGACTCATCCCTGGGGAAAAACGTGCAAGAAATGATTCGGTGGGCCAGACGGAAGATGGGGTGAATGATGGAAGAGGCCTTGGCCTTACCTCAGGGATAGCGAGCGTGTAGGGTGAGGCGGAACCAAAACTGATCGATGTCAAATTCGGGGGGATACCCGTATGGACGGATAGTGTCGTCCCCAAGGATGGGGAAACCAAAGATGTTATTAATGGAGTTCAGGTCAGTGCGAATGGTTCTGTTACGGACGCAAAAGATGACGATCGACCCCGACTCACAGACAAGGGTGGATAAAAATTCGAGTGTGATGGAGGGGTAGGACACCGCGGTGGCATTTAGGAAAGCTAACCAACCTAAATTTGCGAAGAGAGTCTCGACCTCGGTGAAGACACCGAGATCGATAAGCGTTTGGGTATGGGCAAATTTGGTCGATAGATGCCCCTGTGCATCAAGTCTATGATAAAATCCTTGTGCTCTTGATTCCTAAAGCGGTAGCCACGCGGGCCCATCAGTGGGTCCATAGCAGGGATGATAGGTTGGGGTTGGGGTTAGGGTTGGGGTTGTGCAGGCTGTGCAGGAGGAAGGCGTGAGTATGATGGACGTGTAGTCTTGCGTCTCTTGCGAGACGACCCCTCCTCTCGCATGATACCCTTACCCCTATCCTGATCCCGGGCCATGTAGGTGTGTGTGTGTGAGTGAATGCAAAAATGTGATGAATGTACACACACAGAGACAATCGAGCAAATAGAAATTCTAGGGCAAAATATAAAATTGAGCTAAGGAGCGAAGTTACCCAGTCGAGACGAAGATCCTTGCTCGTAGGTGACCCAACGCAACGCAATAGGAAGAAGTGTGAAGCCGCGACGCTTCTTTTCAGTAAATTTCAAAAATGGGGGGAGTGCGAAAATTAGGGTTTTGTGGGGATAAAAACGAAAATGGAGAGAGAGAAATTGATGGAGGGAAGGAGATGGAGAGTGGAGGGAAGGATCTAAGGGGTTTTGTGGTCGGTTGAGGGAGTATCGTCGCCGGTTGGGTGAAGAGGGAGTCGAAACGGAGAGAAAAATCGAAGTCGGGTGAAGTGGGAGATGAACGGGTGAGGGCGGGTATTTATGGGGTTTAAGTCGAACCGATCGGGTGAAAGCTCACCCGATCGGTTGACAATTAGGTCGAAAAAAGTTGCTGAAAAGATGCTATAGGCGAACCGATCGGTTGAGAACTCAACCGATCGGTTGGCCGCTTCACAATTTTTCCCGAGAATTCAGTACAGCTCACCCGGTCGGTTACCCTACCACGCTTCGTATCACCTGATTGGTTGATCAACTCCCAAAATTTTCCGAGACTTCGGCCCAGCTCACATGGTCTGCCAACCGGTCTCACATTGCTTCAGCCAACCAGTTCGTTGGAGAACAGATACGGCCATTGTCTGATACGTCTCACCCGATCGGTTGACTGGTCACCCGATCGGGTGAGGGCTTGTTTCCTGCATAAATTCACAAATGGCCTAAGTCTCTCGACAGAAATTCCTGCGGATGGATTTATTTATTAAAATAAGAAAAATAAAGCTAAAAACAATCCTAAAACTAGGATGAAAGTTTAGAGCATGGGTTGCCTCCCATGAAGCGCTTTTGTTTAACGTCGTTTGCTCGACGCCCGTAGATGATCTTCATAGTGGACGGGGGTGATGCCCTTAGATTGGCATCGCTTCAGATTCAGAGTTGGTGGACTTTGGTGTCGCCGACGGTGACAAGTGGACTTGCTCGACTACTCTCCCTTCGTTGACGGGATCCGGGGGCTTCTCCCTTATATTGGCGTCTACCGCCACTCGCTTCAAGATCCGGATCTCGTTCCTGGTGAGCCCCATGGGCTCTTTCCGGTTCCTCCTCGTCGGATGACCTTTTTGAAATCCGGGAGGGATCGTATGTGCTGCATCTGCTTTCCCAGCAACATCATCTTTCTTCAGGCCGTCACGTTCTTCGAGGTCCCCTAAACTGTCAGGGGGACTCCTTGAAAGAATTTCCCAGGCCGCGGCTTCCACAACATTCTCTTCTTCTATGTCCAGCATATTGCATCCTGGATCATCCGGGGGATTGGGGTGCTTCATTGACAACCCCAAATCAAACTCGACTTTTTCATAGCCGACGTTAAGGGAAAGCTTTCCCTTCTTCACATCTATTAAAACGTCGGCAGTGGCCATGAAAGGCCGTCCAAGGATGATGGGTGTAACGGTCGCTTTCCGATCGTACCTCGCAGCCGCCCAGTGCCCGACCGACGGAATTCCCCGTTTTCCCTTGGTCTGACCGAGGCCCCGCCCCGCACCGTCGCTCCGCTCCGCACCAAGCGCCCGCTGCCTCCTTGCAAGCCCCGCTACCTGCTACGACCGAGAGCTTCTCTCGGTCTGACCGAGAGAATTCCCCGCACCGCCGCTCTGCTCCGCAACGTTGCAACTGCAACGTTGCAACCCCAACCCGACCGACGCCCCCTCTTGGTCTGACCGAAGCGCTCCCCCGCTCCTCACCGCACCCCGCTCCGTTGCAGCCCGCTTCGATGCAGCCCCGCTCCCAAGCGCCCGACCGAAGGATTCCCTCACACCGGCCCGCTGTGACCGAGAGCCCCCGCCTTGCAACGATCTCCGCAGCGACCGATCGACCCCGTTGCTGTGTTCTCTCGGTCTGACCGAGAGAAATCCTCGCAGCAGCTCGGTCTGACCGAACGACATTCGTCGCAACCCCGCATCCGTCGCCCCGCTTGCCTCCGTGGGCCCCCCAAGTTCTCCAGAGTTGTTGTGGGTCCTCCATTGACCCCTAGAACTGCTGTGGGTCCCACCTAAGTGTTTCCTCTCCGTTGTTTTACCGATTACGACGTTGCGACACGTCGTAGCCCTTCGTCGCACGTGCTAGCATTTGAATCTTGGTTCGTTGATCTGGTTACTGCCCAGACTATTCGAGCGAGGAATCTAATCTGGAAATTGGACTAGGAGCGCGTTCTTATATTCCAACTTCTGGCGTCGCTACCCGACGCCAGTGTAGCTTTCGCGTCGTGTTGAGGTAACGTTTTACACCCCTAGGACCCCCAACCACAGCCTGTTAATCAAGATTAAAATTGATGTTTTAAAAATGTTTTAGAATCACTAATTAAGATAATTTAAAATGGGAATGTAGTCCGGTGGACTTGTGCACGTAGGTTGTTTGTGACTTTGGGCTCTTTGGACGGTGTTTTTCAGACGTCGGTTTGCAGGCAAGTGAAACTTGCCCGTTGCTTGTTTAGGCCATGCTTTAGGCCACTTTTGTACCGTAGCATAAAAGAGACTAGGCAGTGAAATGATAGCTGCCTAGATACCTATTTGATCTAGTTTGACAACGAAACTAGATCCGTCACCTCATTCGATCTAGCTTGACAACGAAGCTAGATCCAACCCCTTTTACCTGTTTTGTTCATGCTGCCATATCATCCATGCATTTGTAACTGCCATGTTTAAATTCCTTATCTGTACGCACTTAAACTATTATCTGCCATGCATTGCATCTTACATGTCATCCAAGTTGAATGTTGCATTCGTAGCACACGCTACAATACTTGTACTTCCTTGTTCAGGCTAGGTGCACCCCTATGCCATATTGAAAAACACTTCCTGGCTCGTGATCCAGAAGCGGGCTACTTGTGTTGGTCAAAAGCCAATGCCCGATACACATGGAGGGGTAGGGATAAGCGATCACTTGAGCTTAGGAGTTAGCCCGCGCAGCCACTCTAGCCAAAAGGCGTAATCTCTGTGCACGACGTGCTTACTAGACTTGTCCTTGTCCTTGTGATTATTCTAGCAAACTTGATATCCATGCCATGATTTAAATGCCAATTGCCATGCCATGATCGTACTTTACTTTACCTGTTGCACTCATACTTTAACTGCCATGTCATTGCATCATGCTAGAACTGCTAGGTTGATTGCTTTACTTTCAGTTTCCTTGCAAAAGTCTTTGTAGACTTGCTGACATGTGCCCCTTGCTCTTTTGGGTGTCACATGTTAGACCCTGAGCCAGAGACCGTTGATGAGGACGAGGTGTTCACTGACGCTGAGCCTGAGCCTACGTTTGACGAGGAGTTTGTGGACACCGGTTGTCACGCCCCGCTTCCTAAAAGTACGGAGGCGAAGCGTGACTAAGGCCCGCTTAGGCCGGGGCTGAGAGCCCAGACCCAATAAGCGTCGGTGGTATTCCAAAACGAAGGAACAGGTCCCTGCATGTTAGTACGGAACAACAAAAGTACTGAAAAGAGATATCATTTCATTTTATTCCAAATATAACATCCAAAGTACGGAAAGTCTAAAACGCCCGAAGGGCTACAACAGCAGAAAAGGAAACTACCGGTGCAAGCACCCAACCTAGTCAAGGAAACAAAAGGTGCTACACACCCCAATCTAAACTGGGAAAGAAACTCTGGATCAGCAATGAGTGGCCTCTAACTCTGGTCCTCCTCTGGGTCGTACTCTGGATCAACGTCCTCCTGCTCTCCGTCTGCTGGCAAGTCCGCCTCGTCGACGTACTCCGGCTCAACACCTGACGTACAGCACCAAAGAAGGAAACTGTATGTCTGGTAAAGTCTACAAAAAGTGGTCAGACTCTACTGCAAGTGTATCAACTTTTAGACAACGATTTACTGGTTGATTAACATGATGGGGTTATAACTGAGTAACAAAAAGAAGTAACACAGCAGGAAAGTAAAGCGTAGCAAGTAGTAGTCGTAGCATGTGCTACCAACTACGGGACTAACCTACAGGTGTCAAGAAAAGTCGGGACGTGACGGGACAAGACGAGACTAGACAAGACAAGTGAGACACGAAAGGGTTCACGCCTTACGGTTCGAGGGGGATCAGACCCTCTTGCTGTGCGCACGCTCAACCCAACCCCAAACCCCAAGTATGACAAGACAAGACAAGCATGACAAGGGATCACTCGCTCTAGCTTGGCGAGTGCCCTATTGCCCTCTGGGCTGTGTATCACGACAAGGGATCACCCACTCTAGCTTGGTGAGTGCCCTAATGCCCTCTAGGCTGTGTATCAGTACAAGGGATCACTCTCTCAAGCTTGGAGAGTGCCCTATTGCCCGCAGGCTGTGCAAGACGAGACATGACGTGACAAGACGGGAAGGGTTATTCTAGGGTGTCCACACACACGGACACACATAATAGCCCTATGATGTCAAAAGTTGTTGTTGTTGTCAGGCTCAGACTTCGTCGTCAAGTCTGAGGCGTCAGAGATCGTCCCGGACGCTATCATTTCACGACCGGTTCTATTTGTTCACAGTTATCAGTTCTAACCAACTAAGGCCTAAGCACGGCCAAAAGTGCAAGTGGGATACATTTGCCTGCGATGGCGAGTGTGTCGTCCTCTCGAAGCGTCTCGTACAAACGTCTCATCCGCGGAAGTCCGTTTGAAATAGCGCCACGGCAACGGTGTCAGGTCTCATTTTCAGAAATTCCTATTAGGGTTCGTTTCTAGGTTATCGGGACTATCCTATTCGTCAAAAGTCACATTTTGATATTTCAGCCTAATCGACGATCTATCCTATGTGCACAGTCAACAAAGTCCATTCGTCGATTTTCTATGTTTGTACAACATTTTACTGGTGCTGGAAATAAATTTTAGTTCAATTTGTCGAATTTTAATTTAGGGTTCAATCAGCTATTGTCGGGGTTTCTACGAGTTCGGGGGACCAACCTTTACCGGAGTTCATCGTAGGATGGAAGTCGTGTCTGAACGGAGAACTCCTTGGCGTCAAATCTGGTCCACGCACGATTTCCCAAAAGCTAAAACTTGCGACGAAGGCCTACGACGTGTCGTAACGTCGTAGACGGCAATTCCACGAAGAAGATCACCAAGGTGGGGCCCACAGCAGGAGTTGGTGCGGAAGAATCGATGTTGCGACGATCGGCCGTCGGTCAGACACAGCCGGTGCGGGGGTTTCTCTCGGTCAGACCGAGAGGAGCTCTCAGTCGGGCGACTTGCAGCGCAGCGGAGGCGGGGCTTGGTGCGGAGCGAGGGGTTCCCTCTGTCAGACCGAGCGGATCTCTTGGTCGGACACAGCGGGTGCGGGCTGTGTAGCGCTTGGGGGCGATGCGGAGCGGGCTCTCGGTCGGTGCGGGCGAAGTCTTCGGTCGGGCGCTTGGGCGGGGGTTGCAACGAAGCGGGTGGCGGAGCTGAGCGGGGTGCGGGCGTTGCCTTCGGTCGTAGCGGGCGGATGCGGGCGGTCTCTTCGGTCACAGCAGGGCGCTGCGGGTTGCAACGTTGCAACATTGCAATGGTGCGGAGCGGGGGTGGATGCGGGAGCAGGCGTCGGTCGTGCACGGGAAATGCGGGGGCGGTTGTCGGTCGTGCACGGGGCGGCTGCTGCAATGTTGCGACGAAGCTGGGGGGTGTTTTTGACGGCTAGGGTTTGTGTGGCTGCGAAAATAACTTAGCCTAGGGTTTGTTTAAATAGAAATAGGGGTTTAGGGTTAGGGCTAGGGTTTAGGAAGTTAATTAAAATAATTAAAATAATTAAAAATAGCTAAAACAACTCTCCCCCACCCTCTCTCACGCATGTGGTGCGGCTAGGGCTTGGGATTGGGATCAAAAATTATTTGGGGAGTTATAAAGATATAGGAATTTTTATTAGAAATAAAATACTTATAAAAGTAGGTTTTAAAAATATTTAAAACTTAGCCAAAATGGAAAATAGGTCAAATGAAGTCCAAAAATTGTAAAATAAATATTGGGGTGATCGGGGCGATGAAAGAAAGAGAACGAAGAAGACGGATCTAAATTTCGACGTCGAGAGACGAAACTAAAAATAGAAACGTCTCGCGTCAAATCAGAAAGTCGTGACGTCACATCAAATAAGATAGAATCGCGGAAGAACGACTCGAGAAATGTCGTTCCAAAATAGTTCCACAATCTAATACCCTCAGAGACGATCACAACGACATATCACACAATAATGTTCAAAATCAAATAGAGTCTAAAATAAACACGTGCACGATCAAGAGCACGTGCACAAAGAAAGTACGATCGGAAACCGACCGTTACACCGGTGACCAGTCTTAGAGACTGTTCTGAGTTACTTTTGTTTTAGGTTGCTGTTAGTTGTCGGTGCGTAGCACCTTTTCTTTCCGCACGTTGTACTTTTGTTGGCCATGCTTGGGCCTTTAGACTCTTTTTCTTTTCAGCCTGGTGGCTTTTCTGTGATGTTGAAACTTATTTTTGGACATTCTGAGATTGGTTATTTATGTCTCTTTCTTTATTATTATCTTGTTTCGTATGGCATTTGCAAGGACATGCCATTTGAAGATTATTGACGCTTATCAGACTTGCAGCTTCACAGCTTCAAGTCTGAGCGGACCTACTCACGCCTCGCCTCCATCTTTTTGGGAAGCGGGGCATGACAGGTTTTGCTGGTGGCCCATGCAGGTCCTTCTTGCAACTGCGAATTATCGGAACAACGATAATAACTATGGAATGTCCATTAAATAAATTGCAACATCCGAGTCATAAGCCTTGAGCCTAAATCTAATCGTTTTTCTATGTCACTAGGTGGTAAGAAGACTTAGTTAAACATCTGTGCTTGCTAGTTAGAGGTCCTTGATTATTAGTTAGACTCCATGTTAGGAACTGATTTTATCATCTTAGGAGTTACCTTAGTGGTTCTTGCCTAACTCTGACCATATTAGACTTCTAGAATTTCTTTAGTCGTTCGCTTGTGTTCATCGATTTCGGGCCAAGCTGAACGCATGCCATTACAGTCTTGTTCCTTAGGGAGTCGTAGCGCCAAGTTTCGTAATCATTAGTTGGTCGACCGTAGGAGTTTCCTCGTAGATTTTCCTGGGTCATATCCTCGGCGTATGTATGTTTTGATCATCCGACCATTTTCCTTGCCTCGATTCACGAGACCGCCTCATGATGATCGTCGTCAATTTTCGAATTTCCCGGTTACAAATCTTGAATCTTCTGAAAGTATTTTTCGATTTCCTCTTTCCCTAAGTTTAAATTTGTTCGAAAATTTTAATATATATATACTTAGACTTCATACTCTTTCGTTGACTTAAATTTTTAAAAAAAATTTTGTCGAGATTTTTGAATACTAGCTTGTGATATTTTTCCAGCCTAAACTTTTCATACCTATGTAAATACCTTGTCCCTTCATATACTAATTCCGAACCGTACTCTTATTTTGCCCAATTCGATTTATAATATTCTTTTCTTAGTTATGTCATTCGAATGACACATCGCGCTTACTTTTAATATACTTTCAAGTCACATGGGACTTCAGCTTTCAACAAGTCGATTTTATGCTCATCGTTTTCCCTATTTCAGATTTTTGTAAAATTTTTATTTCGTAACCATTTCCTGATCTAGACCCTCCATAATTCGGTTTTAAAGCTTTATTACCAATTTAGGTAATTCTACTACTAAGTTATTATTGTCTTTCCGTTCACCATACATACTTTTAGAATAATTTCTAAACTAAATAGAATTTCAATTATTTTATATATCCGTATCAGGCCCGTTGTGCTCGTATGTTAAGATGTTCAGTTTCTTTTTGGCAAGTCCTGGTCCCTCTAAAAGTAGTTTCAATATTGATTATTTTAAATTTTTCCCTAGCCTAAAGACTTTGAAAGCATTTAACATGAGCTTAAATTCTTCAGTTAATTTAATTTCATTCATTGAATTTCGAAATTTTGCCGAAATTATATTAAATTACTGGAGTATAATATTTTCTAAACTACGTCCTTAATGTTCGTGTGAATGATTTACTTCCTTTTCATAATGATTTTCGATAAGCCAATAAATCATTTTCTCTTATTATGTATATTCGACTAAAACTTATTTCGAACAACTTGTTTTATCGACCTCCAAATATTTTTATATGGATGAGGACTCCAACTTTTGAAGTACAACAGTTTTCAAATTTCACGTACTTTAGCTTATGTTATTTACACTATTTTCTTTCTGTATCCTATAAGAGTATCACTACATCTCCCTTTCCTCTACCTAAACATTCACAATTGAGTCACTGTTTCACCTAACCAAGCTGTCTCCTTATAGTCGTCCTATCTGAACCCGTGCTTATCGATCCTTCCCTCGTTACGCTATCGACCTCGGTCTCCCTCTATTGCTTAGGCTTTAGTGCTTGTCGATGCCTGTGTCAACCTTAGTATAGTTTGGTGGGCCCATTAGTATAGATTGTGATGTCGTGGTAGTGCATATAATTACTTGGTATATATGAAGTTGTATGTGTGTTAGTATTTATATATATGTGTGTGGATAACTAAACCACTCTAAGGATGTCTGTGTATATAAGAATTAGTGTTGGAATATCTACTGGGGTGTATGTAGTTGGAGATGCTTAATAATGGTTGAAATAATATGTTGGTAAAAATGGTGTGTGTATTAGGTATAATGATACTAGGGTACCTATGGTTGAATGTGCATGCCTATTATTTGATCTATGTGTTAGTACGTGTGGGCGTGTGCTCGTACGTAGGTATGTGCTTACTATATGAATATGTGTGATATACGTACGGTAATAGGGTTATAAAATTTGTTTGGTATTGTTTGCCTTTACGAGATGTTGTGAGCGTGTATACCATGAGGTATACACTATTATTGCATATCTTAACTATGTATGGATAAGTAGATGTGTTGGTATACTAATTATAGGTAGATGGATATGGTGTGAATGTATATGTTACATGTGTGTGATACGATGGATACATGTATTAGGGATGGTATTATAATTATACGTGTGCTGATGTCTGTAATATTATTATGGAAAATAAAGTGATTGAACTATGTGGGTGTTACCTGACCAGATATTAAGTGTGATTGACATTATGGTATCTATATAGCTATATTGGTAGATGTGTGTATACATTGGAGTGGTATTGGTATAGGTGTAAATACCGTGTTACGTTTATAGAGTAGTCTGATATGTGTTTTGAGTCTCACTCAAGCTTGAGTGGGTATACTCTAAGTATATTGTTACATCTGTCTGTGGTTTGTGTGGAGTACCATGAATATATCGATGGATGATGTATGTATAGTGATAGGATTGTTTGTGCCTGGTTGTATTACGCACATGATTGTGGGTCGCTATACCAGTATATAGTTATAGGTGTTGGTTGTGGTATAGTTATTTACTAAGGACTTGCCGGTGTGAACGTACTTGTGCTAACTAAACTAGGTGTGTGGATGTGCTGAGTATATAGTGGTATGATTGGTATATATGAATGAAATGTTAGCGTGTATGCGTGTGCACCATGCACAGGTAAGTATGTGCTTAGTTATAGGTATTGGTGACTATGGTATGTGTGGCGTGTCGTGAATATAGTTATAGGACCGTATGTGATGTGAATATATGGTGAAATAATTGCATGCATTTGAATGACTATATATTGTGAAATTATAGTAGTGGTGAATGTATATTAGATATAGTAAAACTTGATTTAATAATGGTATGGTGTGACTACATGTGTTGAGGTGTTTGGTATCGGATGAATATTAGGGAGTAGTATACCCATGTTTGTTTTGTGCATAGGTAGCTATCTATACGTAGAGCAATGATTGTATTTGCTAGTGTGAGACTAATCTTATGTGAGTAACTATTGTTTTGTGCTAGGTAAGTAGTAGTTATATAAGGGATGTATGCATATGATTGAAATATGTGCATGAATATATACATGTTAGCAGAGTTATTGTTTGACTACCTAGTGCATGTATAAGCATTTGTAATGACTATACCTGGTTGAATTATAGTGTGATGTGATCGGGATAGCTACTAGTCTGGCTAGAGTTATATTTATAGTTAGAAAGTTCGAGAACGGACTTTATTCTAAGGTGGGGAGGATGTAACGGTCGCTTTTCTATCGTACCTTCTTCGTGCACGTGCATTTGACCGTGCACGTATTTGTTTTAGACTTTGTTTGTTTTTGAACACTTTGGGGTGATATGTCGTTGTGTTCGTCTCTGAGAATATTAAATTGTGGCACTAACTTGGAACGACATTTCTCGGGTCGTTCTCCCACAATTTGATCTTATTTGAAGAGACGTCGCGTTTTTCACTTTTGACGTGAGGCGTTTCTATTTTTAGTTTCGTCCCTCGACGTCGAAATTGAGATCCGTCTTCGTAGTTCTCTTTCTTTCGTCGTCCCGATCACCCCAATATTTATTTCACAATTTTTGGATTTCATTTGACCTATTTTACATTTTTGGCCAAGCTTAAAATATTTTTAAATACTAAGTTTTAAAGTATTTTCAACCCAATATAATTCCTACTATATTATAACTCTTCAAATTGTTTTTGGACCCATTTCCCTAGCCTTGGCCGCACCCCTATAACTTGAGAGGGTGTGTGGGTGAAGTTTTGGGTTTAAAATGGGTTAAAAATCAATTTTAATTCAAATTAAACACTAGACTTGGCCAAACCCATCTACACTATATATAGGAGGCTTAGGATACCCATTTCCTTCAAGTAAACAAGCCCTAGCCGTCACAAAACCCCCCAAACTTTTGCATCCACACTTGCGACGTTCGTCGCAATCGCAGCTCGCAGCCGCCCAGTGCCCGACCGACGGAATTCCCCGTTTTCCCTCGGTCTGACCGAGGCCCCGCCCCGCACCGTCGCTCCGCTCCGCACCAAGCGCCCGCTGCCTCCTTGCAAGCCCCGCTACCCGCTACGACCGAGAGCTTCTCTCGGTCTGACCGAGAGAATTCCCCGCACCGCAGCTCCACTCCGCAACGTTGCAACTGCAACGTTGCAACCCCGCTCCGACCGACGCCCCCTCTCGGTCTGACCGAAGCGCTCCCCCCGCTCCGCACCGCACCCCACTCTGTTGCAGCCCGCTTCGCTGCAGCCTCGCTCCAAAGCGCCCGACCGAAGGATTCCCTCGCACTGGCCCGCTGTGACCGAGAGCCCCCGCCTTGAAACGATCTCCGCAGCGACCGATCAACCCCGCTGCTGTGTTCTCTCGGTCTGACCGAGAGAAATCCTCGCAGCAGCTTGGTCTGACCGAGCGACATTCGTCGCAACCCCGCATCCGTCGCACCGCTTGCCTAAGTTCTCCAGAGTTGTTGTGGGTCCCCCATTGATCCCTAGAACTGCTGTGGGTCCCACCCAAGTGTTTCCTCTCCGTTGTTTTGCCGATTACGACGTTGCGACACGTCGTAGCCCTTCGTCGCACGTGCTAGCATTGGAATCTTGGTTCGTTGATCTGGTTGCTGCCCAGACTATTCGAGCGAGGAATCTGATCCGGAAATTGGACTAGGAGCGCGTTCTTATATTCCAACGCCTGGCGTCCCTACCCGACGCCAGTGTAGCTTTCGCGTCGTGTTGAGGTAATGTTTTGCACCCCTAGGACCCCCCAACCACAGCCTGTTAATCAAGATTAAAATTGATGTTTTAAAAATGTTTTAGAATCACTAATTAAGATAATTTAAAATGGGAATGTATGCCGGTGGACTTGTGCACGTAGGTTGTTTGTGACTTTGGGCTCTTTGGACGGTGTTTTTCAGACGTCGGTTTGCAGGCAAGTGAAACTTGCCCGTTGCTTGTTTAGGCCATGCTTTAGGCCACTTTTGTACCGTAGCGTAAAAGAGACTAGGCAGTGAAATGATAGCTGCCTAGACACCTATTTGATCTAGTTTGACAACGAAACTAGATCCGTCACCTCATTCGATCTAGCTTGACAACGAGGCTAGATCCAACCCCTTTTACCTGTTTTGTTCATGCTGCCATGTCATCCATGCATTTGTAACTGCCATGTTTAAATTCCTTATCTGTACGCACTTAAACTATTATCTGCCATGCATTGCATCTTACATGTCATCCAAGTTGAATGTTGCATTCGTAGCACACGCTACAATACTTGTACTTCCTTGTTCAGGCTAGGTGCACCCCTATGCCATATTGAAAAACACTTCCTGGCTCGTGATCCAGAAGTAGGCTACTTGTGTTGGTCAAAAGCCAATGCCCGATACACGTGGAGGGGTAAGGATAAGCGATCACTTGAGCTTAGGAGTTGGCCCACGCAGCCACTCTAGCCAAAAGGCGTAATCTCTGTGCACGACGTGCTTACTAGACTTGTTCTTGTGCTCGTGATTATTCTTGCAAACTTGATATCCATGCCATGATTTAAATGCCAATTGCCATGCCATGCTCGTACTTTACTTTACCTGTTGCACCCATACTTTAACTGCCATGTCATTGCATCATGCTAGAACTGCTAGGTTGCTTGCTTTACTTTCAGTTTTCTTGCACAAGTCTTTGTAGACTTGCTGACATGTGCCCCTTGTTCTTTTGGGTGTCGCATGTTAGACCCTGAGCCAGAGACCGTTACTGAGGACGAGATGTTCACTGACGCTGAGCCTGAGCCTACGTTTGACAAGGAGTTTGTGGACACCAGTGACCAGTCTTAGAGACTGTTCTGAGTTACTTTTGTTTTAGGTTGTTGTTAGTTGTCGGTGCGTAGCACCTTTTCTTTCCGCACGTTGTACTTTTGTTGGCCATGCTTGGGCCTTTAGACTCTTTTTCTTTTCAGCATGGTGGCTTTTCTGTGATGTTGAAACTTATTTTTGGACATTCTGAGATTGGTTATTTATGTCTCTTTCTTTATTAGTATCTTGTTTCGTATCGCATTTGCAAGGACCTGCCATTTGAAGATTATTGACGCTTATCAGACTTGCAGCTTCACATCTTCAAGTCTGAGCGGACCTACTCACAGCTTCAAGCCCACTTACGTTGACAGGTAGGTCATCTACAACCCCCCACCGGATATTTGACCGATCGGTCCGCAAGCTGTAGGGTCATACCGGTGGGCTTCAGGTCGCCCATCCCTATCCTCCTATATAGCAAAAGGGGCATTAAACTGACGCTCACTCCAAGATCGACGAGCGCACGATGGATGTTTACCTCCCCGATCGCACAAGGGATAGAGAAGCTCCATTGGTCTTTAAGCTTAGGCGGATTTACTCTCTGAATGAGAGCGCTGCATTCCGCCGTTAATACGACCTTCTCCTTTCTGGACCCTCTTGTCACCAAATCCTTCAAAAAATTTGCGTAGGAGGGAATCGTCTCGATAGCTTCGAGGAACGTGATCTGTAAGCTTAAGTCCTTGACCATGGCAAAGAATTTGCCATACTTCTCGTCTATCTTGGCTTGGGCTAGCCGTTGTGGAAAAGGCACAACGGGCTTGAATACTTTTAGGCTCCCTTCCTCGTCCTTTTTCTTCTCCTCTTCGGGGACTCCCTCCCGAGTGGTAGTTTTTGGCGACGAAACACCATTGTCGTTGGCTTTTTCAATTGGCCGCTCTACGTCCAACGGTGCTTCCGGTTCCTTGGCAGGCACTCTCGTGGGGATTTGTGTTCCGCTCCTCAAGACGATAGCGGACACATTCGCATGCTCATGCGTGAGTGTCAAAGTCTGGTTTGCTCCCCTCGGGTTCACTTCCGGTTGTGGTGGCAATAGATTTTGCGACCTTTGAAGGTTCGCCACCTGTAACCCCAGCTGGGTTACTTGGTCAGTGAGAGCCATTTGCCCCATTTCCAGCTTCAAATTTATCTTCTCCTGGTTGGTGATGTATTGAGTCAAGAGGGACTCAACCGGAGATATGCACCTCTGCTGGCCATACTGCTGCTGAATGGGCTGTTGGTTCCTTGGGGGATACTGCTGATAATGTTATGGGGGCTGCTGCTGTTGGAACTGCTGCTGCGGTTGCCTAGGCGGCTGATATACTAGCTGCTGCTGTTGCTGAGGAGGCGGCTGCTGATACGGTGCCCGGTAGCTAAGGTTTGGGTGGTTCCGGTTGTTTAGAGAGTAGGCCGGATTGGAGCTAGTCCGTAGTGGATATGGCTCATTTCCTGTAGGATTGTAGAATAGTGCGCTCGCTTGGTCCAACGGTGGTGAGATGTCACCACCCTCGAAGTCCCCCATGACTTCGGATTCCATCGCTGCAATATGTTGTGTACCGGCACAACCGGCTCCTACCATCAGCGCTGAGATCTGGGTCGACAGTAAGTCAAACTTGCTGGATAATTTGTCGACGTCCTCGACCCTGTGGATACCCCCAGATCTAGGTGTTGCTCTCTCGTCACACCACCGCTCATTGTTCGATGCCATGTTTTCAAGAATTTGTCTGGCATCTTCTTCACTCCTAGGCATAAAGGACCCCCCAGTCGCGGTGTCCATGAAAGATTTCAAGTCATCCCTCAATCCGTTGTAGAACAGATTAATTATTTGCCACTTGGGAAGCTCGTGATGAGGGCATCTTCGCTGCATCTCTTTAAATCTTGTCCAAGCTCATGCAGGGACTCGTGGCTGGCTTGGGAGAAGGAGGAGATCTCACTCCTCAGCTTCATGGTCTTCCCCGGAGGAAAGAACTTAGTCAAGAACGCATTCGAGAGCTTCTCCCAGGTGTTGAAGGTGTTCGGGTCCTTCCCCCTAAGCCACAGCTTGGCCTTATCCCGCAGAGAGAAGGGGAATAGCTTCAGGCGGATCGCTTCAGTCGTGCCACCATTTATCCGAAAGGTGTCACATTTCTCGAGGAAGGAGGCCAGATGTTCGATGGGGCTCTCCATGGGTGCCCCAGGGAATTGATCCTGCTGGATCCACGTCACTAAAGACGGCTTGAGCTCGAAGCTCTGCGCCGTAATAGCAGGAGGACGGATGACGGAGGTGCACTCGATGGATGGCATCGAGTATTCCAACAGGGACTTGTGAGATGGGGTGTTCTCCCCCATGGTTTCAGGCGCTTCTCTTCTTCTCTTCTCTGCGGCCAGACGCCTTAGAGTGGCGTTTATCTCAGGATCAACAGGATTCAAGTCGTCAAGACTCCTTGTGTTCCTGCGCATTAAAAAAACAAACACCCGTGAAGCGAAAAGTGGAAAAGAAACAGATAAAATAGAAAATAAAAATAAGAAAATAAAAACAAAAAAGAAGAATGCGAAAATTATCGCGAGATAGAGATGTGAGCTAGACTCAAGGGTTCAAAAGATCCAAAAATAACAAGCACGTTGCCTCCCCGGCAACGGCGCCATAAAGCTTGACGTCCCCGCGTTTTTGTGTGATCATGTGCAAGGTGCAATAAGATTGGGGGCGTGAGATTTAAATATTTATAACCGCAAGCGCATGGTGTTGTAGTGTGGCTTGGGGGGTCGAACTCAGGGAGGCGTGGTTGTGCTTGTGTCAGAAAGGACCAACTTCACCCATGGGTGAGCTAGCCCGAATCGGTAGATGGGTTGTCACGGAAGTAGAATGTGATGGGTAAACAATATAAAGGGAAACCCGGGACTTCGATTTCCACCCTATCATATGATTCTCACTAATACGACCGGTGGATAGGGTAACGATCGGAATTAGGGTCTAATGGTGAGACGTTGCCTCTAAGAGTGTACCAGCGTCCCATGGGTCCGATATTCCGGTCGGTGCCCAGGATAATACGCCGGACTACCCAGGTTCGGATAGTGGGCATTCACATGTCCATTAACACTGACCGACTCCGGGAGCACTAAGCGCGCAACGATAACTCCCAACACGTGACACCGGGCTACCCGGTCGGTTGACGCTTGCGTTGCTTCAGCAGCTGTCTGGGTCGTGCACGCGTGACACTTGGCATTCGACTTGACCCAGGGTGAGACATTGCCCCAAAAGATGGTACCTAGTTCCACATGGGCCCAATATTCTGGTCAATGCCCAGGAGGATACGCCAGGTCTACCCGTTTTCGGACTGTGGACATTCCCATGTCCATTAACACCGACCGCAACCGGGAGCATTAAGACCACAATGATAACTCCCAACATTTCGTCCAAGCCATTCCCACGTGCGAGGACTCGATGTCAATGCTAGGGGTGTGAGCTGTGGCTAGTGGATCAAATGCCAGTTTTATTTTCCCTTGGCCCGACGGTCAGAGGCGGTCTTTCTCCTGTCAATGACAATAAAACACCCCCGTGTAACCCTAATGGCCTAGTAGGTCGAATGTGATCTCTAGCAATACATCAAAGCGGATCATGACAGGACAAGCATCCGGACCCCAACCCCCAACACATCTAGTGTGTTGCCATACGAATTGGACTCAGATTGCTAGAAATCCACATTGACACATTACATCAAACACTTGCCTTGCAGTAAAGTCAAATGAAATAACCCAAGCATCAATCCTACTCTAACCCATATTAGGGTTCATCAAATACTACTCAATGGTGAAGAACATAAAAGCAAGCGACAAAAAAGACAAACCAACATTCACCATCAAGCAAAATGAAAATAACACAAAACGATGGAAATAAGAGAAGAAATACTTATCTTGCATTCGAATCCGTCAATCCATTACAAGAATTATTAGAAGATAAACCCTAATCTAAACTAACATAAGGCTCCCATGAAAGGGGCTGAAAAAACCTAGAAAAATAGAAGAGAAACTCCCACAAGTCGTGCACAATCCCATATTTATAAGCCCCCCAAAACCTTAACAGTTCGGGTCCAAAAACCCACTAAAACTGCTAAAAAGGGGGCCACCCGATCGGTTGGGAGTTCAACCGATCGGGTGGAAGCAAACAGAGATGCACAACTTCTGAAAATTAGCAAAACCGATCGGTTGGACTTCCAACCGATCGGTTGAAGTGATAATTCCATACAGCCCAGAAATTCAGCACCCAGCTACGCTCAGAAAATTCCAAAAAAATGTAAAAATCGGATTTGGGTATGCGATCTATCGTTGGAAAGCTAACGACGATGCCAACGCTAGAAAAATAACAGATCACCCAAACTCCCACTAGAATTATATCAGATCTTCAAAGAATGAGCAGCAGTACACGAAAGGGGAAGAAAAGACCACCCGATCGGTTGAAATGTCAACCGGTCGGGTGAGTTCTTCCCCAAGATGACCCGAGGGGATGAACCGATCGGTTGGGAGGCTCTCTCAAAGACAGAGAGCACTGCAGCATCCACCCGATCACTGAACCGATCGGGTGGGATCTACTCCTTTGCTGCTCCTCGTCGGGTCAGATACGTGTGCACGAACCGATCGGGTGAGTCTGTCCACCCGATCAGTTGAAGCTCCAAATCATCAAATCCTCGTCTTGGCCATCGGATCTTTACCGTATAAGCGCGCCTTGGTCCCAACATGCAAGGTTGATCCCAGAAGACACCGAAATGCTGACATTTGCCTGAAATACAAACAATACACCCAATAGTCAATATGAACCAAAAAAGTGATATATACAACATGGACTGAGATGGAATGCATATGAAAACACGATAAAGAGCGTATGCAAAAGGTGAAATATGAACACGCGTCAAGCCCCAAGCTAAACTCTTCCTCGACCCGAGGAAGACGTGTTGGAATGAAGTTTGGGTGCGAGAGCAAGAAGGGAAAGCGAAGAATACTTGATCGCCCTCTCCAAACCACAAATGTAATCACCAACACAATTAAGCACAATGGAAAAGCATATCACAATCTAAATCAAGAATTCAATCTCATAATATATCATCATGGGTTCATGTTAATAATGCACGAAAGAGATAGAAGCATGACATTGGCAAAGGCATAGCCATCATAGCATGTTATAGTAGATAATATGCCCAATATATAAGGAAGCTCAAAACTCATATCAAATCTTCCAAACGGTGAATACAAGATACCCATACATGCATGAAGAAGTAAGCAAGAATAGATATGAATCATGTGAATAGCTATCAATCTCTACGATGTAAGGAATCACCACACACACTTGTCGTTTTTGATATTTGAAACACTTTCTTGCCTTGCTTGTATTTTCAAAAGGAGATGGAGAACATGTGGAAACATCACCTTACACAAACTCTCGCCTTCCCTATATACAATGGTTTATATTTTTTTTTGTTTTTTTCCGTTATTTTTGTTTTGATTTTAATATTTTTGTCTTGCAAACTTGCGGGATCGCAATGGAATGCAAGGGCGGCATATGCATCCCAAGCCAGATGGCTTTAGGGCGTCGGGTTACGAAGAACCCCGAAGGACCATTATACAAAAATATGTACAAAGGTGTGCACTTCCCCAAATGGGAGAACGATGCACGACGAGGGGGGATGTACAAAGTAAAATAAAAGAGAAACTTTAAGAAATCCAAGCATGGCAAGAAAATCCTTCATGAATTAAAGCACGGAACAAGGGTGTGGTTATCCTAATCCCGTAGAAAGGTAGCTAACACATGCGATAAGAGTACACATATAGTATTTCATGCAAGAGTTAGAAGCACGGGGGTAGGATGGTAAAATAACCGTTTCTTGGAAGTGAAGCGTGAAAATCTAGGAACTTCAAATAGTAGGGCATATTAAAATATGACATAAAGTAAGAAGCATGCCTTAAACACAATCACAACCAACAATCTCAAAATATAGCAAATAAACCCAAAAAATGGCAAAACACATATATGAGCATCGAATAATCAAAGAAATAGCGTGATGGAGAAATGTGCTCAAATGCGAAAAGTGAAGCATGAGTGGCAAAATATCATTGAGGGTTCATCTCTAGAAAGAGGCAAGAATGAAATGGAGAAAGAAAAATGCATGATGGGAATGATGCATAAAAATGAAAAGAAAAATTTTTGATGCGTGAAAAAGGTGAAAAACGGAAGAAAATAAAGGAAACATGCATGAAATGCAACTCCCCCAAGCTAAATCTCACATTGCCCTCAATGCAATAAAATTACTCATGAGAGGGCAAAGATAAAATGGGGGAAATGAATCAGAAATAACAAAAATGACTATGGATGATACTCTCCCCCAAGCTAATATAAGCTATCCCCAAAAGATATGAAAATCCGATACGGGGCATAAAAGATAAAGGGGAGAGTGAACAATAGGCAAAACAGGCATCACCACCCTTTGGAGGTGGTAGTGGTCTCATGGAGAAAAATGACAACGGGGCCAAGAAAAGTGCCAAAAGAACAAGGATAGAGTGATGGGGGTGAAATGATAGAAGTGCATAACATGATGGGTTATTATAATGCAAAAGCAAACCCTAGATACGCTCCCCTCGCTAATGAGAGGAGACGAGATTATTCTAATCTAAATTAGAAAGCGGTAAATATTTACACTACTAGATTAGGATACACCTGAGCATTGGCGGATCCAAAATCTGGAGTGGGGCAAGTAGCTGCTCTAACTGCTCCTGCCATGGCTCCGCCAAAAGCGTTGTGCCACGTGTGCCAATGGACCCAAGCAATGCACCTCCAAGCATCCTTAATAGGTTTTCACATGTGACCTGCAAAGGATGAGGTGAATTAGTGCATGGCAAGAAATCATTTTTCAAAATAAATATATCCCAGAGATAATCGTCAACATAATATGGAAAAATAATAAAAGGATGACGAAAACTCCCTGAGAATGGGTCGCTATCCTCTGTACTAGTGACGACCAAATCCTCGCTCTCCATGAAAAGTGGCTCTCCAGGTGGTGACGCACCGCAGCATACCTCAAGGGAAGTAGATCATGTGTCCTGCGAGAGATATGGTGTGTCCAAAATATATGAGTCTAAAGAAATAGGACGTGAAAAGCGAGACTCAAAAGTGGAGTGAGAGTGAGTATGAAAATCTCCCTGAATATGGGCAATATGCTCAAGTAGATGCTCAGCCGCCGAAGAAGAGGAGAGTGACGGTAGAGGTAGATGTGACTCGGGCTCCATAAAGTGGACCATCGTATCCAAGCCCTCATGCACATTCTCCTCGACGATATATGCATGCTCCACCATATGCCCGATGTCCTGAATGACATCATCGTGGTTGATCACATGCCAAGGAAGAAGCATCGACAGAGAAGGCAGTGGAGGTGGATGTGGAGCGGACCACTCGTTTGTGGTCGTGGTGTCCTCGTCCTCACGCACATCCTCCTCGTCGGTATGCATAAGCTCAGTAGTATCCTCGGTGATCTCGTAGGACTCATGTGCATAAGCTCAGTAGTATCCTCGGTGCCATCGTATCCAAGCCCTCATGCACATTCTCCTCGACGATATACGCATGCTCCACCATATGCCCGATGTCCTGAATGACATCATCGTGGTTGATCACATGCCAAGGAAGAAGCATCGACAGAGAAGGCAGTGGAGGTGGATGTGGAGCGGACCACTCGTTTGTGGTCGTGGTGTCCTCGTCCTCACGCACATCCTCCTCGCCGGTATGCATAAGCTCAGTAGTATCCTCGGTGCTCTCGTATCCTTTGAAGCCATCCATCCTCTCTCCTCGTTGTAGGATCGGTGATTGGTACCATAAAGTTTTGCAATATTTGGCCTTGGTTAAATATGGCACTTTCAAGGAGAGACTCAAGGCTTGATTTTTCTTGTGTTGGTGGAGGGATATAAGGTTGAGGAAATGGATGGGAGGTGTTTGGGCTAAGATTGTGGGAAAATGTTTGCCCTTGGTTTAGAATGAGGCTCTTAGGCGTAAATGGGCAATCATCATGCACGTGTCCTGTCATCCCACAAATCTCACAAACCACAAATGAATAAGGATCATAGCATCCCATCTGAGCATCGAAATTTGGTCTCCACATGGTAATAGCAAAGATACCTGGACAACAAAAATAAGAAAACTAGAGAGGAGCACCAATAGTACAAGAGAATAACAAAAAGATAATATAATGGTGGGGGGGAATTTTCTTGGCTATCGTATTTGTTTTTTTTTTGAAAAAAATTTTATGCGTAGTCTAACAAACCCAAGCTAATCTAATATCAAACCGAACACCTCCCCGGCAACGGCGCCAAAAACTTGACCGGCGCCCCGTTTACGGTTTGGGCACGGTGTCGTTTTACCGCAAGTGCACGGTTAGTGTAGGGTGCAGGTATATCGAACTCAGGGAGGTGGATGGCTTGAATGGCTACTAGCCTCGCCTAGGTTGTGTGAGAGCTACGCGGATTATATGAGTGGAAGTGTAGAAATAAAAGAAAGAAATGAAAAAGACAAGAAATGAATCCCCGCTAACACGGGCTAGAGCATTCATGACACTTGGCATTCGACTTGACCCAGGGTGAGACATTGCCCCAAAAGGTGGTACCTAGTACCACATGGACCCGATATTCTAGTCGATGCCCAGGATGATACGCCAGGTCTACCTGTTTTCGGACGGTGGGCATTCCCATGTCCATTAACACCGAACGCAACCGGGAGCATTAAGACCACAATGATAACTCCCAACATTTCGTCCAAGCCGTTCCCACGTGTGAGGACTCGATGTCAATGCTAGGGGTGTGAGCTGTGGCTAGGGGATCAAACGTCAGTTTTATTTTCCCTTGGCCCGACAGTCAGAGGCGGTCTTTCTCCTCCCAATGACAATAAAACACCCCCGCGTAACCCTAATGGCCTAGTAGGTCGAATATGATTTCTAGCAATACATCAAAGCGGATCTTGACAGGACAAGCATTCGGACCCCAACCCCCAACACATCTAGTGTTTTGCCATACGAATTGGACTCAGATTGCTAGAAATCCCCATTGACACATTCCATCAAACATTTGCCTTGCAGTAAAGTCAAATGAAATAACCCAACCATCAATCATACTCTAACCCATATTAGGGTTCATCAAACACTACTCAATGGTGAAGAACATAAAAGCAAGCGACAAAAAAGACAAACAAACATTCACCATCAAGCACAATGAAAATAACGTAAAACGATGGAAATAAGAGAAGAAATACTTCTCTTGCATTCGAATCTGTCAATCCATTACAAGAATTATTGGAAGATAAACCCTAATCTAAACTAACATAAGGCTCCCATGAAAGGGGCTGAAAAACCCTAGAAAAATAGAAGAGAAACTCCCACAAGTCGTGCACAATCCCATATTTATAAACAACCCAAAACCTTAACAGTTCGGGTCCAAAAACCCACTAAAACTGCTAAAAAGGGGCCACCCGATCGGTTCGGAGTTCAACCGATCGGGTGGAAGCAAACAGAGATGCACAACTTCTGAAAATTAGCAGAACCGATCGGTTGGACTTCCAACCGATCGGTTGAAGTGAAAATTCCATACAGCCTAGAATTCAGCACCCAGCTACGCTCAGAAAATTTCAGAAAAATGTAGAAAAATCGGATTTGGGCATACGACCTATCGTAGGGAAGCTAACAACAATGGTGACGCTAGAAAAATAAGAGATCACCCAAAATCCCACTGGAATGATAGCAGATATTCAAAGAATGAGCAGCAGTACACGAAAGGGGAAGAAAAGACCACCCGATTGGTTGAAATGTCAACCGGTCGGGTGAGTTCTTCCCCAAGATGACCCGAGGGGATGAACCGATCGGTTGGGAGGCTCTCTCAAAGACAGAGAGCACTGCAGCATCCACCCGATCACTAAACCGATCAGGTGGGATCTGCTCCTTTGTTGCTCCTCGTCGGGTCAGATACGTGTGCACGAACCGATCGGGTGGGTCTGTCCACCCGATCGGTTGAAGCTCCAAATCATCAAATCCTCATCTTTGGCCATCGGATCTTCGCCGTATAAGCGCGTCTTGGTCCCGACATGCAAGGTTGATCCCAGAAGACACCGAAATGCTGACATTTGCCTGAAATACAAACAATACACCCAATAGTCAATATTAACCAAAAAAGTGATATATACAACATGGAATAAGATAAAATGCATATGAAAACACGATAAAGAGCGTATGCAAAAGATGAAATATGAACACGCATCAGTGACCGAGGAAGAACAATGTTGAGCTCATGCCTACCCTTAAGAAATTGATTTTGTTGTCTACGATAGGGATGGCCATCTGGTAAATGTGCACGATGACAATCAAACCAACAACGTTTCCTCCCATTCTGTAAATAAAAGGCCTTTGAGTTCTCCATACAATAACGACATGCTAACCTCCCATGTGTACTCCATCCAAATAACATTTCATATGCTGGAAAGTCGCTAATAGTCCACATAAGTGCCGCTCGCATTTTAAAATTTTGTTTCCCATGTGAGTCATACACATGAACACCTTCATTCCACAATACATTTATTTCATCAATTAAAGGCCGTAAATACACGTCAATATTCCTCATCTCTACATGTTCTAGCTCTAGAATAATGATTGTTAAGAATATATTTTCTTTGCTCATGCACAACCATGGTGGTAAATTATACGGTGTTATCATCACGAGCCAACAACAATAAGGGTAGGAATAGCCAAAAGGATTGAATCCATCACTTGCTAAACCCAATCTTATATTTTGTGGCTCAGCAGCAAACGTGTGATGCATTTTGTCAAATTCCTTCCATATGTCACCATCTCATGGATGTCGCATTTCTCCTTTAATGCGAGCATGGTAAGAATGCAATGTCATGTCTTTGGCAGTTATCCTTTACATATACAGTCGTTTCAACCTAAGAATCATTGAAAAGTAATGCAACACCTTATAAGGCACATACTTCCTTTTCTTTTGACTCTGATATCACAGTTTGTAGGGAGGATGACGACAAATGTGGCATATAGTATCATTCTCAGAGTCTTTGTAATACAACATGCAATCATTTGGGCATGCATCAATTCTATCGTAACTCAACCCCAACTGACCCATCAACTTCTTGGCTTCCATGTAACTCAATGCATATTTAGCATCTACGTTACATTTCTTCATAAGTTGCATCATGCGATCGAAGGCATCATTAGACATATGACTTTTTGATTTAATGCTTAGCAGACTAGCCACAACAGATAATTTAGACTCCTGACATCCTTCATATACTGGTTCTTCTGTCGCATTCAACATATAATATAAATTTTGAGCTTCATTGTTAGGTTGTTCTCCAGATGTTAAACACTTGGCATTTAACTGATTTATGATTTCAGGCTAGGCAGCATCTACAACTATGTCACAAAAGTTATATGTGCTCTTTGCCACATCTGATTCTGCTTGCTCAATCGAAACATGTGGAACCAATGAAATACGAGGTCTTTCACCGTGTAAAAACCAAGTAGGCATATAGTTCTTGTAAAACCCTTTCGTGCACAAATGATATGCCACCATATCCCCATATCAACCAGTTTAAGTTTCGACATGTCTTGCAAGGGCATAATATGAGTAGGCCGTTGGGAGATACTGCTTTAGGATGAGAGTATGCAAAGTCCAAGAATCTTTCGACCCCTTCTTTATGGTCATCGTTGTAACCATATCCTCTAGGTCTCTTGAAACAATCTATCCAACTTTTATCTATTTCTGACATGACTCCAATCAAATTTACCTAATTAATTTTACAAGATCATGCCATAAGTTATTCGCAAAATGAAGAGACCACCACTTACATTAAAGTGTTAACATATCATTGAGAACTGTATAATTTCCTAAGCTTATTGTTTTGTATCATATGGCTTACTGGTTTGTGTCATATGACAAGTTTAAGAGGACATCGACTATTGCATATCGATGCTTCAGCCACATACAAATCCATGACTGAAGCCTCAATTTCTGTTGCATATCTATTGCATATCGATGCTTCAGCCACATACTTGGTGAAACTATTAATTGCATACATATATCTTGTTCAATTTTAGTAGTATAGCATATAGAAGAACTCTCAAATCTAAATTTGATACAGACCACACACACACACACACACACACACACACACACACAGAGAGAGAGAGAGAGAGAGAGAGAGAGAGAGAGAGAGAGAGACGACAAACACAGACGACACACACACACATGGCGCGCACACACACACATAGAGATTACTCACTTTTACAAAATTTTGAGTAGTATAACAGTTAAAACTGATGTTAAGCTTGAATCTAGCACAACTTGGTTGAGAGAGAGATTAATCACTTTTACAAAATTTTGAACAGTATAATAGTTAAAACTGATGTTAAGCTTGAATCTAGCACAACTTGGTTGATATTCTCACTTGTACACCAAAACAAGTCAAGCCTCAAGCAAGAAGCAAGGAGTTGCCTCATAGCGAGCAAAGACAAAATGCTTTTTGGTATATAAAATCTTGACGAAACCTTACAAGTCATAGTAATTAGGCATGTGTGACTAACAAAGAATTCTGGATATGATCTGAAAACTTCAAGCTAAGCAACATTGTGCTGCGACAATGACATATTAAGTTCGTGGATATTTGACTAACATGGGAAGAATCCCTTATAGATACATACCAGAGAAGCTGATCCACTACACACACTGAAGAGCAGACACGATGATCATGCAACGACCGATCGTAAACTGAAGACCGAAGATCAAGCAAAGACGTCGAGCGATTACGAGAAGACAAAGCGAAGACACGATTAGGAAAAGACGAAGCTAAGCTAAGACGAACGACGAACGTATGAGCGTAGGGAATGAAAGAGTAATTTAGTGATTTAATGGGGGTATTACTGATGGCACAGTCAGTGAAGGCACGATAGTGGACGACTCCTCGATTCGGATGCCGTATAGCGTTGAGTTTCACTGACGGTTTCGTCAGCAATGAGCGTTCACTGACGGAACCGTCAGTGAAGTGAGGAATAGTTCTTAATACCTTGAATATGGTGATTTTAGTGGGGGTTTTACTGATGGAACCGTCAGTAAAATAAATAATCACTGAAGGGAAATGTTCCCGTCAGGGATGGTTACGTGCCTTATAGGAAAAAGGTGCAAATCACCTACCCTTTATTAATGCCCGTCAGTGAATTCAGCAAAAATATCCCAACATTTGCTGACAGAATATTCCCATCAGTGAAAATGGTGATAATGTTGATGGCTTCTGTCAGTGAAAGTAATTAAACCATATTAATATAATTAGCAGAAAAATTAAATTTTCACAGACGGCCATTCCCATTAGTAAGTCCAGATATTGCTGACAAAGTATTTGCCGTCAGTGAATCTACTATATTGCCAACATATTACTGATGGACCGTAGTCATTGTCTCATTTCTCTGACGACTCTGTCGGTGAATGTCGGCTTTGTCTGACAGCTTGAAAGGCCGTTAGTGACTGTAATTATCACTGATGGATTATTTTCACCATCAGTGAAATCAATTAAAATCAGACCTTTACTGATGATAGAGCTGGCTGTCAGTAAAGGTTTCGTCAGAAAAGACCTACTTTCTTGTAGTGTTATCTGAGCATGCTAAAGCCCAAGGGATGAGAAGAGATAACTGCTTCGGCCTAACAATCTTGTGACCTACACATGAGACGGGGGCCTGCTCCAGTTAAAGCACCAACTGAGTTGACCGATTAAGATCCTTAATCAGCTTCGAGTGTAACGCTCCTCGTCAATGGGGGCATTCAAGACTAGGCAATTGGCTCTCCATCAAAAGGGACAGATCATGTCAAATGCAATAAAGTGCCTTTAATACTTGGGTGTCATTCCGGAACACACGAAGGGAAGCACCGCCTATAAATAGTTTCTCTAATAAGGAGGGACGGGAGGAATCTTTGAGATCTAAGACTCATTTATTCATATACTTACAATCAAAAACAAAATATTCCTCCTTATAGCTCGGCCTAAGAACTAACAGACGATCTCCCAATAGGTCGGACATAGTTCCACCGAGCATTCCTTAGTCATACACTGACTTAAGCATTGGAGGGGATTTGGTCGGTGATGTGTCCATAGTTTCCATGTTTTTATCGCATGTTTTCATAGCATTTTCGCTATCCAAAGTTCACTTATATATATATTATCGTGCTTTTCACGATATACTCGATTTTCGTATAGAATTGTGGATTTCCAGGAACTTTGGAGCGATTTGGAGCAATTATAGCATATGGACACATCTGAGCTAACCAGAGCATCTATGGCAAGGTTCAATAGGTGTTCGACGAGGTGGAAAAGAAGATTTGATGAGGATAAGAGAGGAGAAGAAGAGAAGAGAGAATATGAGCTCAAGAGTAAGACATGTTGTTTTCCTAGACCACTCGACCGAGCTGCTCAGTACTCGGTCGAGCTGACCTTCAACACCAAAGAAGAGCTCCAGCTGATGTGCATGCACAGTGGCGTAACCAGGATTTATTTTTGCCCTGGGCGAAAATAAAGATGATACAACGAATAATATTTAAAAATACTATTCACCTTCTACCACTGACTTCCTGCCAGACATAGATCACTATGCTGCAATTTGAGTAATAATGAAAGTTCATCACATCTAAGAATATGTTTTTAGGTAATTATGTAACTAATTTAAAAATAATCATGCTTATTTTGGGCATTGGTTTGGAAATTTTTTTAAAGGGAAATAAATAGCATACTCATGAGTCTAAACTAAAAATGATAATGGTAAGATTAAACAATTAAAATGAAGCCATTCCTAATAAATGTTCTACTAGGATCAAAAAATACAAAGACATGATCACTCTATTAAAAATCAAAGAAAGATATCGAAAAGCATTAATTCTATATTAAAATAAATATCAAATTCAATGTAAAACCCATTTTTGCTGCTTAATAAATCAAGAAAATTTTGAAAAATCAATGGTTTAGCCAAAAAAAAGTACACCCAAAAAAGAAAAAAACTTAATTCAAGTAAATCAAAATAATCATAAATTGAAGCATATGCATTTAGGCATGGCGTCAATTGCATGTAGAACTAGCCGGTGGAAACCCTAAAATTATTTTCAAATTCAAAACAAATTACAATATCAAAACTTATCCAAAACTATAGGTGAAAATTTGAAAAAAGAAGTATAAAACAAAAAACTCTAAACAATTTACATGCCTTAAAATTGCATGGCAACTCTTTTAAATGAATAATTAAATGGTAGGTGCACTGAGCAGTAAGGCCTGCTTGCATAGCAACTCCATACAGAATTTTATGACCAAAGCGTACTGAGCAGTAAGGCTTGATTGTAGAGCAACACCCTTTAAAATTTTAAAGGCCAAAGAGAAATCAATTATTTTAAAAGTACTATGAAATGGACAAGCATGTTTCGAACATGAGACCTTGAAGTTGTCAGAAGGACGTACCAACCAAATGATACACAGAGCCATCATATTACTATGTATAAATATGTTGTATTTGTTGTTTCCCTGGGCAGCTGCCCAGGGCAGAGTAAGGGTAGTTACGCCCATGTGCATGCATCACTCGAACGAGTAGGAACGCTACTCGGTTAGATCAACTCGGCCAGCTACTTCTTATTCCAACTCCTAACCAAAGAAGGAGAGGCGCATAGGCGACTCGACCGAGTAATGGATCCGCTCAGTCGAGCTGAGCCCAAACAGAACGCTGATTTCGAAGGCATCTCCAACTTACAGTAGCTCGACCGAGTAGACCAGCGACTCGACCGAGTATTACAACTACTCGACCGAGCGGAATCAATAACAGAGTTATGATTTGAGCTTAAAGTATCAACCTCAGTGACTCGGTCGAGTACTGCAGCTACTTGACCAAGAAGCGTGTATCTAAATACAGACCAAGGCAATAGAAAGCGGCTGATCGTGTCATCACTTGATCGAGTGGTACCGATACTCGACCGAGTAGGGCGCCGCAGCCTAACTAATCGTAGGCCCAAGAAGCCATTTTTCCAGATTTTTGTGGGGTCCATCCCCATTGTATTTAAGCACTCTTTTTACCCTAGTTTTAGAGGAGGCTATTTCGATATTATTATTTTCTTGTTCTTAGTTTTTAGAGAGTTCTTGAGCCGTCGCTATTGTTTTGAAGACAAAGTTGATATTTTTATTATTGCAATTTGCTTGGAATCTCTTGATCTTAATTCTTTGCGATTGTTTGTTCATCTTCAGCACTTTGGTAACGATCTCTCGTCTTTCCATGCTTATTTCAATGTCTTTCATTGCGATCATGATTTCTATTACTATTCTAAACGCTTTTGTTGATATCGCTATGAATTATGAGTAGTCGTTTCTAGGGCTAATGGATCAGCCCTAGGATCTTAGGTTTAGATGCAAAGTTAGGATTTTTATGTTGTTTTGGTATAAAAGTGATGTGTTTTGGTTGATCCAGCCAAGTTTGTAGGAGATCTCATATAGGGTTTGTGATCCACGATAGTGGCACACATCTTGGACGGGTATCATATGAACTTAATTAGGCACGTTAGTGAATTCAATTAGAGTTTGTGATTCACGATAGTGGCACGCACTTTGATGGTTTCCACAGGCGTCCTATATTACTAATTGATGATCTACGATAGTAGCATCAATAAGAGCCATCAAATCACAGATCGAAACTCTAACCCACGATGGTGGCGTGCGTAGAGATTGTAAATAATTGTCGTTCATAATGCACGGATCGCATGTAAGGCCATCTACGATGGTGGGGCTAAGCATGGGATACGTTAGACGAGTGGCACAACAATAGTTGGCCATGAGTTCTACATTTTAGATGCGACAATCTCGCCCTAATAAAGCCAATTCAACATAGAAATTGTAACCTAGCACTGACATCCGACGATCCTAGTGGTGACTCCTATTGCCCTAGTTTTTATTCTATTGTTAATTGAGATAGTAACCATTCGTGACAATCTTTCTGAGTACTACAAACTATCATTGTTCTAAGACTTTGAATAGACCCAAGACTATATAAGCATCTGCCTCCTTGTGGGTTCGACAATTTTCTATACTACAAAGCATTGACACCGTGCACTTGCAGTAAGTTTCTGGAGTTAAATCCGGAGCGGCACCAAGCTTTTGGCGCCGTTGCTGGGGAGGCAAACAGTTTTTTACTTGGGTTACTTTCTTTGTTAAAGAACTTGTTAGTTACTCTTATCATCTCTTATCTATCCATATTTTTATTCTTTTTCCCTTTGCTACTGACATCTTTTCTGAGTTTGTTTCTTGTGCTTGAACACTCGCCTTGGGGGATCCGACGATCTATTATTTGACCCCGAGATTGAAAGGACGGTGAGACAGCTCAGAACAGAAAGGAGGAATCAAATTTTACAGGATCAAAAGCTGGGACTCCTCTCAATTCTCCTCCATGTTCTTGCAATGTTCTGGATTACATGAAGCCCAATCTATCTAGCATAACTTCTATCTTGAGACCGCAACTGGCGATGGCAACTTTGAACTGAAGACGGGCTTAATTAACTTAATGCAGCAAGACCCCTTCCATGGGTATCCTCATGAGAACCCCAATCATCATATAGATCTTTTTTTGGCAAAGTGTGACACTTTCCAAGTTAAAGATGTGAGCGGAGTGCCATAAAGCAACGTCTATTTCCTTTATTCTGAGGGACAAAGCGGCTTATTGGTTGAGGGCGCACCCCTTGAATACATTCAAAACTTAGGAGCAGTTGACCTTGGCCTTTGTCAACAAGTACTATCCACCATCCAAAATGGCGAGGATTAGGGGGGCGATCACGAACTTCAATCAATTCCCGCAGGAGTCATTTTATGAAGCTTGGGAACACTTCAAGAATTTACAGCATCAATGCCCACATCATGGTGTTCCGGATTGGGATCTCATTCAAAGTTTTTATAATGGCCTCAAACCCGACACAAAGATGATTATTGATGCCTCTGCACAAGGTGCACGATTGGCTAAGCTACCTGAGGAAGCCACATCACTTTTGGAATAAATGGTCTCTAACAATCAACAATGGTGCGATGATCGCTTAACATCTAGTGGTACCGGTTTTTAATTAAAGGTAGACATGCTTCTTGATGGGCAACTTGAGACACAAGTTGCAAGAATCAAGCAGATGTTGAGCACTATTTCTTCGCCTTCGAGGGCTCTGGTATATGCCACTTACGAAGACTACGCCGAGCAAGGGTATGCTCCAATAGAAGGGTCCTATGAAGGAACGGGCGTACCGACACAGTAAGTCAATTATATAGCGGACGAGGGGAGCAATCCTAAACGTCAGTGGTCAAATTCGGCATGGAAGTCACATCCTGGATTCTCCTATAGCAACCCCAACGGAGCTCTTCAACCGCCGTCTCAACCAAGGCCACCTCCTCCTCCACAACAACAATCACCACCTCCACAACAGCAGCAGTATGGATTTAGGCCATATGGGCTCTATAAACGACTGGGATATTTTAATCGCCAACCATACCAACAACAACAACAATACCAACAACCGGCGGCACAAAAACCTGAAGTGGAAGCAACATTAGATGCTTTTATGGGCGCCCAAATGAAGCTCAATTCAGAATTATCAGCCATGCAAAGGCAACTTTCAGCCACCATCCATAACTTGTCGGTGCAAATGATTCAATTTATGAAGGCTCATGGGAGATTACCATCTCAACCCGAGCCAAATCCAAGGGTGCACATTAATGCAGTCGTGGCGGTTATGACTAGAGGAGGAAAGAGTACTGATACTATGATGGTACCGATTTCTAAGCATGTGGATCCACCATCATCGACGACTATACAAGAGGAGGATACCACTATTTCTGAGCCCATTGCAGAGAACGAGGAGAAAGATATTGATGAGCCATCTGCTACCAAAGAGAAGGAGGCTTCATCTACCATATTATCTATTCCTATTACCACGGCACCGGCGGATATTCCACCATTTGAAAAATCTACGCCAAAGGATGTCGACAAAGACAAGGGAAGCCATCCTCCACCTCCTTATCCGCAAAGATTAGCCATGGCAAAGCTTGAGAATAAATACGCTAAATTTATAGAGCTTCTCAAGGGTGTTCACTTGAACATCCCTTTCATGGATGCGCTTACAGAGATCCCCACCAATGCAAAAATTTTGAAAGATTTAATATCGAAGAAGAGAAAGCAAGAAGCAGTGAAGTTAGCGGATAGTTGCACTTCGGTCCTCAAGAACACCCTACCGAAAAAATTTTCCGATTCCGGGAGCTTTACGGTGACGTGCTCCATAGGCGGCATCCACATCGATAGAGTGCTAATTGACTTGGGGGCGAGCATTAGCTTGATGCCGCTCTCTATCTTCAAGAGGTTGAATACGAGAACGGAGCTAGAGCCCACTGGCATGAGCATACAGTTGGCGGACCAATCCATCACCTACCCAGTTGGCATCACACAAGACGTTATCCTACAAATACAAGGAGGAATTAGCGTGCCGATGGACTTCATTATTATGGACATGCATAAGAAGGGGAGTTCTCAAATCATCTTGGGACATCCTTTCATGGCCACAGCTGGAGTTTTAATTGACGTCCATCAAGGGACATTATATATGAATATTGGAAATATTGAGATCGAATTCCATCTACAAAAGCCGATGAAGGAGCGCTTCCCCCGCGAAGATGCTAGCTGTTTTGAGCTATTAGAGGATGAAGCTACCGAAGATATGCAATGGAGGAGATTACAAGCAATCCTATGAGGAAGGACAAAGGCGATGACGACGACGTCATACATGATAAGGCGTTAGCCGCCTACTTGAAGGTCTTGGATGAGGAGCCACCCGGTATACCACTTCATCATCAACCGGAGGCCATAATCTTTACAATTTCTGAAGACCGAAGAAGCGAGGTGAACCAACTCCAGCCACATGGTCTCATAGGAAAACACGATGAGCGCATCTTATATTCGCTAAACATCAAAGATCATCATTGACGATCATAAGGAGTCGAGCTTACGACTTTAAACAAGTGCTTATCGGTAGGCAACCCGAATTTTTCTTTATTTTTAGTTCTATTTCTTATTTAGCTCTTCATTTTACCTAAAAAAACCCAAACAAAAAATGTTTTTAATGTAAGGATCGTCTACCTTGCAATACTAAGAACAAACACTCGGGGGGGTGAATAGAGTAATAGCAATAAATTGTGCAATTAAAATTAAACCTGCAAATGCAGAATAATCAGTGCAAGAGGAATTAATCAACGCAATCAATCCAAACGCAAACACAAGAATTACCCTGGTTCCCCAAACTTGGGTACGTCCAGCCACACCAATATCCACTATAAATCTCACACAGAGAAGTGAATACAATCTCACACAGAGATACCTCACATAGAGGATTTGGATTTTCACACAGAGAAATCCTCACTCTCACACAGAGAGACCTCACACAGAGGATTTAGGATTCTCACACAGAGAAAATCCTTGCTTTCACACAGAAAGACTTAAGCTCTCACACAGAGAGATCTCAACCAACCCTCACACAGAAGGTTATACTCTCACACATAGAGTAACTAGCTCTCACACAGAAAGCTAGGGTTTCAATGAAATAACAAAGTAAAACAAATACTCTTACCTATGCCTTGAGATGTACTTACTCATAGATGAATGCAAGGCATGGAAGAGGATCTCCAAGTGTTGAGATTTGCTTGAAAGCACTTGGATGAATTCCCTTGAGCTGGACTTCAATGCATGAAGAGGAATGAGAGCTCAAAAGAGGGAATTGAGAGAGTTTGAGAGTGGCTTATAGATCTCTTGTGATTTTCAATAGCATCAAGAAGTATAAGAGATGGCAGCCCACTCATATATATAGGAGCCCTATATCAAACCCCAAAACCCAAGAAAACAGCCAAAGAAACAATTCTGCAATGGCTAGAAACTGGGCAAAACGACAGCAACAGTCGACTGATGATCAAAAGACAGTCGACTGATCAACGGATAGAAAATATCCAACGGCTATAATCTGAGCTAGGACAGTCGACAGATGAAGATAGTACAGTCGACTGAGAACAGGACAGGCGCCTGTAAATCCTTCAGTTGGCAACTGTTGCCGGGGATGGAATAAAACAGAGAGCTGCACTCTTTCTCCAGTTAAGCACACAGGCGACTAATGTCAATAATACATTCGACTGTCTATTAGTCAGGCGACTGTAAAACCTTAATCAGTCGTCTGCTGAATAAGATGGAGAAAAGACAAAGAGATGCAGAGATTGCACTTACGCTACTCAGGCGACTGATGACCAATCTACAAGCGATTGTAAATATACATGCGACTGTAATCTGACCAGTAGTCGACTGTGCGTAAAGCTCAAGTTTGAGTGAATTGAAAAGTTGACTTGAGCTGTGCATATCAGGCGACTGTAGAAGGATCTACATGCGACTGGAAATCACCCAGTCGACTGTGTTTCCTTCATCAGGCTACTGACGGAAAGCTAGAGACTCCAAATGAGTCTTTCGACAAAGTGAACATATTGGGTTGGATTCTATGATAATCCTAAGGCTCACTAAGATGGTTAAATGCATATGTGTGAATGAGTAAACCATCTAACAAGGCATTACATTAATCCTAGACTCAAAAGAGAGAGAAAGCAATAAAGTAAATTACATGGATTACAATGCTTTCCTTAGAGTCTAAGTCTTCAATCTTGATGCCTTGATTGCTCTCCATCATCTCCAAGCTTTGGCACTCCTTGAGTACAAGCAATGTCCTTCTTCACTTGATGTCCATCCTTGCACCAAGTGATTAGTCTCTAAGAAAGATATTCTTGAAATAAAACTGAGAGACTAAAACATGAGAGTCATTAGCAACAACATAATGTTGTGATCATCATCAAAATAAGATTGGTATGAAACACCAATACTCAACATTCTCCCCCTTTTTGATGATGACACACATTATGTAAAATACAAATAATTAAAGCACAATGCTAATGAGCTCCCCCTACTTATATGCACCAAATAAACAATGCGCTACACAATAGTAAATACTCATTATACCAAAAAAAATCATGGTGACATATAATAGGCAAGGATTACATAAACCAATTGTAATAGACAATATCATGCAAATATGAATTTATCTAAATCCATATATCTCTCCCCATGGATATATCTCTCCCCATATGCATATGAATATATATCCCCATATATATTTACATAATGCATATATCTCTCCCCCTTGACATCATCAAAAAGGTGGACATCAAATATATCCCCCTTTGTCATCGTCACTAAGATGTGATAATATGCAAGAAAAGAAAGAGATGTTATGATACCAAATTGAAAATTTTAGTGGGTATCAGTTCACTATCGTATGCTCCCCCCTAGATCATTGAAATGGTCAACTTTTGACTTCTAGGATCTAATACCAATATTGGAGACATGGGCCTAAAGTGTATCAAAGCAGTAGATATGGAAAAATCAAGCTTCAAAGATACACAAAGATATTGCCAAAACAAAATAAAACAAGAACATGTTGGCAATGTCTAAGAGGTTTAGTTTGAGACCAAAAATAACCAATTGTAAATAATGATCTCAAACATCCACCGAAATGAGAGTTAAAATATGTCTTAAAATATTTTAATCATATAACATATTAACTCCCCCATTGACATACACATAGATCAAAAATGCATGTATGTCAATACAAACCCCAAGATTCCCATTTTCATGAAAAGAATAAATTCGAAAATAATTTTCAAAATCATGAAACACACACAAACAATGGGTATGCTAAAAATAAACATTCAAGCACAATACCCATGCAATATGCATATGTGTGAGGAATCTAAACATTAGGGAACCAAACCCAAGAGGAGTTTGACTTCCTAATGTAATCACATGAGGTGATAACATCCCTAACTATAGAGTTGATGTAACTATACCTCTCTTGCACACTAACCTTAGTGGGAATCCATAAACTCAAGGATTTCCTTGGCAAGGGTTTTGCCTTTGCAAGAGGGATGGATGTGGCATGCTTAGGTGTAGAAACAAATTTCTTGGCATGCAAAGAATGAGGATTTTGCTTCTTAGCAAAAAAAATGAAGATTTTTCATTCTTCCTCATTACCTCGTGATCTACATGCTTCTTGTTGATGTTATTGTTGTACAAGAAAGCATGGTGATTTTTCTTAGGTGCTTTAGCAATATTTCTTGTATTTGCACCATAAGAGGAATTAGAGGTAGGTTTGGTAACCACCTTTGGAGTGTATCCCAAACCTCCTCTATGATTTGCCGGATGTTGGTTTTCCAGGCAAATCGTGGAGTGAATCCCTAGAATACACAAAGCTTATGAGCTTACTGGATTCCTCTTCGCATTTCAACGTAAGTTGTTGAATGTGAGTTTCTAAGCTAAGGTTTTTTAGCAACAAGATTTTCATTAGTTAAACTCAATTCCTTAACTTGAGAGAGAAGTGTGTCTCTCTCACTAGTGTCACAAACATGCACAGCATCATTGTCATTTACACTAGTAGATTCTAAGGCATGCAACCTACTCATAGCATTTTTAAATTTATCTTTCAATTTAGCATATGAGTCGATGCACTTACTTGCCCCATTGGGGACCACGTTGAAGCGGTATTCGAGCTTCTCGTAGGATAGCTTCTCCTCCTCAACTTCCTCATCACGTTTCTCCTCGCTAGAGCATGACGAAGACTCTTCCCCCTTTGCCATGAAGCACATTTCCTTGTTGGGGTTGAGCCACGCCTCCACCTCTTCATTGCTTGAACTCGAGGAGATTGATGAAGAATCTTCAAAAGCCGCCAAGCACATATGAGCTCGCTCCTTATCATCCTCTTCTTCATCACTTGAAGTGTCCTCATCGGAATCATCAAATGTGCCGACAAGTCCCTTTTTTGATTCTTGAATTTGGACTTGCCTTTCCAATGCTTCTTCCCTCTCCCTTTGTAATTTTCTTTGTCGGGCTTGGAAGGGCATTCGATAGAAAGATGACATTTTCCTCTACAATTGAAACAAATATAATTGTTAGACTTGGAGGCAAACTTTGACAAAGATTTACCTTGCTTGTCCTTGAGGAAACCCTTGATTTGCTTGAATTGCTTGGTAAGCTCGTGTAATCATCATCACTAACATCATCTTCTTCTTCTTCTTCACTCGGAGCTTTCCGATGGAACTTCTTTCTCCATTTGATTGGCTCCTTCTAGGCATGGAATGCAACGCCCTTTTGCTTCTCGGGCTTCGTTGGTTGAATCTCTTTCTTATGTTGAAGCTTTACTTCATATGCCATGAGATTCCCAATGCACTCCTCAACGGTGTATTTGGACAAGTCATTTGACTCCAAAATCCCGTTGGCCTTTGACTCCCATTGAGATGTGAGCGAGTCAAGGATCTTTTCCACTCGATCCTCTTGGGAAATCACCTTCCCAAGTCCTTTCAAAGCGTTCACGATTTCTGTGAACCTTGTGAACATCTCCGAGATGTTTTCACCTTCCTGCGTCTTAAACAACTCATATTTAGATCTAAATACGCATTGTTTAGATTTCTTTACCTTCGAAGTCCCTTCATGAGAAATCTCCAATGTATGTCAAATTTCGTTGGTCGTTTTGCACATGGAGATGCAGTTGAACTCATTTGAAGTGTGGGCGCAATGGAATGCATTCATAGCCCTTGCATTAAATTTGGTCGAGTCCTTCTTCGCTTTTGATCTCAAAGCCGCGGGTGTAGTAGGCTTCTCAAATGGCGACTCTGTAATGTCCCAAAGATCTTGACCCTCCAAGTAGATCATCATCTTGATCTTCCAACTAGGGTAGTTGGTTCCGTTGAAGAGCGGGATCGAACAGTTGATAGACCTTCTTCATGAGACATGGATGAAGCATTGTATGCCATCGTTGTTGTATGCTTCAACCTCTCTCTGATAGCAATTGTAAGGACCGTCTACCTTGCAATACTAACAACAAACACCCTAGGGGGTGAATAGAGTAATGGCAATAAATTGTGCAATTAAAATTAAACCTGCAAATGCGGAATAATCAGTGCAAGAGGAATTAATCAACACAATCAATCCAAACGCAAACACAAGAATTACCCTGGTTCCCCAAACTTGGGTACGTCCAGCCACACCAATATCCACTATAAATCTCACACAGAGAAGTGAATACAATCTCACACAGAGATACCTCACATAGAGGATTTGGATTTTCGCACAGAGAAATCCTCACTCTCACACAGAGAGACCTCACACAGAGGATTTAGGATTCTCACACAGAGAAAATCCTTGCTTTCACACAGAAAGACTTAAGCTCTCACACATAGAGATCTCAACCAACCCTCACACAGAATGTTATACTCTCACACATAGAGTAACTAGCTCTCACACAGAAAGCTAGGGTTTCAATGAAATAACAAAGTAAAACAAATACTCTTACCTATGCCTTGAGATGTACTTACTCATAGATGGATGGAAGAGGATCTCCAAGTGTTGAGATTTGCTTGAAAGCACTTGGATGAATTCCCTTGAGCTGGACTTCAATGCATGAAGAGGAATGAGAGCTCAAAAGAGGGAATTGAGAGAGTTTGAGAGTGGCTTATAGATCTCTTGTGATTTTCAATAGCATCAAGAAGTATAAGAAATGGCAGCCCACTCATATATATAGGAGCCCTATATCAAACCCCAAAACCCAAGAAAACAGCCAAAGAAACAATTCTGCAATGGCTAGAAACTGGGCAAAACGACAGGAACAGTCGACTGATGATCAAAAGACAGTCGACTGATCAACGGATAGAAAATATCCAACGGCTATAATCTGAGCCAGGACAGTCGACATATGAAGATAGTACAGTCGACTGAGAACAGGACAGGCGCCTGTAAATCCTTCAGTTGGCAACTGTTGCCGGGGATGGAATAAAACAGAGAGATGCACTCTTTCTCCAGTTAAGCACACAGGCGACTAATGTCAATAATACATTCGACTGTCTATTAGTCAGGCGACTGTAAAACCTTAATCAGTCGTCTGCTGAATAAGATGGAGAAAAGACAAAGAGATGCAGAGATTGCACTTACGCTACTCAGGCGACTGATGACCAATCTACAGGCGACTGTAAATATACAGGCGACTGTAATCTGACCAGTAGTCGACTGTGCGTAAAGCTCAAGCTTGAGTGAATTGAAAAGTTGACTTGAGTTGTGTATATCAGGCGACTGTAGAAGGATCTACATGCGACTGGAAATCACCCAGTCGACTATGTTTCCTTCATCTGGCGACTGATGGAAAGCCAGAGACTCCAAATGAGTCTTTGGACAAAGTGAACATATTGGGTTGGATTCTATGAAAATCCTAAGGCTCACGAAGATGGTTAAATGCATATGCATGAATGAGTAAACCATCTAACAAGGCATTACATTAATCCTAGACTCAAAAGAGAGAGAAAGCAATAAAGTAAATTACATGGATTACAATGCTTTCCTTAGAGTCTAAGTCTTCAATCTTGATGCCTTGATTGCTCTCCATCATCTCCAAGCTTTGGCACTCCTTGAGTCCAAGCAATGATCCTTCTTCACTTGATGTACATCCTTGCACCAAGTGATTAGTCTCCAAGAAAGATATTCTTGAAATAAAACTGAGAGACTAAACATGAGAGTCATTAGTAACAACATAAAGTTGTGATCATCATCAAAATAAGATTGGTATGAAATACCAATACTCAACATTTAATTCATTAAAAACTATAAATTATAAAAATTATAAAAATTTCTGACGCATTCTATCTTGTGTAGGTGACCAATGAAGGGAGAGCTTAAAACGATGAAGGAATGGAGGAGGAACCAAAATGAGACAAGGAGCTGAACTATAAATACATTGAAGATCAAGGGCACATGTAAGAGTGCATATCAAATTTGGAACCATCTCATCGTTACCCACGAGGGAACAAATAAGGTAAAGCTTTCAAAGTAATATGTTGCGTGCAAAACTTCGACTTGTTTCACATGCAGGAAAATAAGAGCATTGCGTCGATGTACGGACGCTTTACCGACATCACAAACGAATTGGAAGCCCTTGGCCAAGTCTACGCCGAACCTGAAAAGGTAAGGAAGATCATCATGGGGATGACCTCCAAATGGGAAAGACAAGCAATCGCCATTGAGGAGGTCAATGACTTAAAGAACTACACCGTGGTGAATCTCATCGGGACTCTTATGTCTTACGAAGTAAGACGGGATAACCGATTGAAGATTCGAGCCATGATGAATCCCTCGGAGGCCAAGAAGAAAGCTTTGGCGTTCAACGCCAATTCGTCATCCTCCAAAAGTGATGAATCCGAGAACGAGATGGATTTGGGTGAAATGGCCCAAATGGCGAAGAAGTTCCAACGCTTCTTCCGCAAAGGTAAATTTGCCTCCAACAAACGTTTTGTATCTACTAATGCTACTTTCTCTCTTTGTTATAAGTGTAATAAGCCAGGGCACATCAAGAGGGATTGCCCAATGGTAAACAACAAAGAAAAGTGGAAGGCACCAAAGTACCACAAGTCCAACAAGAACAAGAAAGACAAGAAGAAAGGACTCGTCGGTACCTTTGATGACTCAAGTGATGACTCATCAAGCGATTCCGATGATGAGAAGGGTGAGAGTGCCCACATGTGTTTCATGGCACTTGAAGACCCACTCTCGGATGAGAGTGATTCCGATACGGATAACACCGAGGTACCCAAGAGAAACAAGAAGAGCAATAAATGCCTTATTAGCTCTAAAGGGAAAGGATGGATTCTTGATAGCGGTTGCTCCAAACACATGACGGGAAATCCCTCATTGCTCTCCGAAGTGATTAGCATCAAAGATGGTGCAACAGTCACTTTTGGAGGTAATCAAAAGGGAACCATCATTGGAGTAGGTATCGTTGGTAATCCTTCCAAACCCCTAATTACTAATGTTTATCTTGTTAGTGGTTTATGTTACAACCTCATTTCCATAAGTCAACTTTGTGACAAATGTTACAAGGTTAACTTCAGAGAAGGATTGTGTACTATTGTTGATTGTGATTCAAATGTTTTATTTTCCAGTATTAGGCGTAAAAATATTTATTATTTAAGCTTGCCTAAAACCGTAGAACATTGCTTAGTTTCTAACACAAGTGAACAACTATTATGGCATCGCTGTTTTGGTCATGTTCACTTCAACCACTTATATAAGTTAGCTAAGCATGATCTAGTCAAAGGTTTTCCTAAGATTGTTTTTAATAAGAAAAACTTTTGTGATTCATGTCAAAGAGGTAAACTAAGTAAATCTTCATTTAAGCTTAAAGAAGGGATTACTTCTAAGAGGCCCCTAGAACTTCTTCATCTAGATTTATTTGGGCCAACTAGAACCGCTTCTTTAGGTAATGCTCATTATGGACTAGTTGTCATTGACGACTTTTCTAGATTTACTTGGGTTTCATTCTGAACTAATAAGAATGAAGCTCATGAAGAATTTACCAAATTTGCAAAGAAGATTCAGAATCTTTTAGGATCCACCATTATCACTATTCGTAGTGATCATGGAGGAGAATTTGAGAATGAGTCTTTTACTAAGTTTTGTGATGACTCCGGGATAACTCATAACTTTTCCTTTCCTCGTGCACCACCACAAAATGGTGTTGTAGAAAGAAAGAATATGACTCTTATTGAGTGTGCTCGCACTATGCTCCATGATAGTTATTTAGGACTACAATTTTGGGCAGAAGCGGTGCACACGGCATGTTATGTGCTCAATAGAATCCTAGTGAGACCCCGAACAAACAAGACTTGTTTTGAGTTGTTTTACGATAAAAAGCCTCAAGTGAAATATTTTCGTGTCTTTGGTTCAAAATGTTTTATAAAGAACACCTTTGGTAATTTAGACAAATTTGAGCCAAGATCCGATGAAGGAATTTTTGTTGGATATTCCACACGTAGCAAAGCCTACCGGATATACAACAAAACTTTTTCAACGATTGAGGAATCACTTCACGTATCTTTTTATGAAGATTTTGACTTTCCTCATGTTGATGATGATAATGTAGATATTCTTTCTGATTCTCTTAATAATGTTAAAATTAATGATAATATTGTTGAGACTAACACTTCTAACGAAGTTGTTGAAGTTGTTCCTAGTGATCCAGGTTTACCCAAAGCTTATCCAACCGTTCGCAACCATCCCCATAACCAAATTATTGGAGATATTGGTGTGGGTGTTCGAACGAGATCAAGAATTGAAGAATTCTCCCATTGCACATTCGTCTCTACCATTGAGCCAAAGAACATTCAAGAAGCTTGTGAGGATAGCTCTTGGATAGTGGCAATGGAGGAAGAACTAGCGTAATTCGAGAAAAATGATGTTTGGGAACTTGTACCTCTTCCAAGTGGTCACCAAGCTATTGGGACCAAATGGATCTTCAAGAACAAGACGGATGAAAACGAGGTAATCACACGGAACAAAGCAAGGTTAGTAGCTCAAGGCTACCGGCAAGGGGAAGGTATTGATTTCGAAGAATCCTTTGCCCCGGTATCTAGATTAGAAGCTATTAGGTTGCTTTTATCTTTTGCATCCCATAAGAATTTTAAATTATTTCAAATGGATGTTAAAAGTGCATTTTAAAATGGATTTGTAAATGAAGAAGTCTATGTTTCTCAACCTCCCGGTTTTATTCATGAGAAATTTCCAAACCATGTTTTCAAACTTAAGAAAGCATTGTATGGATTGAGACAAGCTCCTAGAGCTTGGTATGATCGCCTTAAGACATTTCTTTTGAATTTAGGTTTTAAAATGGGAGAAGTTGATTCTACACTCTTCATTAAAGATTATGAAAATGACATTCTTTTGATTCAAGTTTATGTAGATGATATTATTTTCGGTTCTACTAACTTTAATCTTTGTCAAGAATTTTCCAAGTCTATGAAGGATGAGTTTGAGATGAGCCACATGGGAGATCTCACCTACTTCCTCGGATTGCAAATTCGACAAATGGAGAATGACACTTTCATACATCAGACAAAGTACACAGGGGAGCTTATTAAGCGATTCGGGATGGAATCGTCTTCAAGCAAAAGGACTCCCATGAGTACTACTACTCATCTACACAAGGATGAAAGCGGAAAAGATGTAGACGTTCGTCTATATCGAGGTATGATCGGTAGCTTACTTTACTTAACCGCTAGTAGGCCCGATATCATGTTTTCCGTATGTATATGTGCTAGATATAAAGCAAGACCTAAGGAGTCACACTTGATTGCGGTTAAACGAATATTTCGTTATCTCAATCAATCCCTAGATTATGGGTTACTTTACCATAAGTCTAGCACGTATGAGTTAATCTCATATAGTGATGCCGACTTTGCCGGATGCAAGTCCGACAGGAAAAGTACTAGTGGCACATGCCATTTCTTAGGAAATTCCTTAGTTTCTTAGTTCTCTAAGAAACAGAATTCGGTGTCATTGTCCACGACTGAAGCGGAATATATTGCCGCGGGTCTTGCAAGTGCACAAGTTCTTTGGATGAGACACACTCTTAGTGACTATGGTGTCAATTGTGATACTTTCCTTATCATCGTTGATAACAAAAGTGCTATTTGTCTTTCCAAGAATCCGGTACACCACTCCCGTACCAAACACATAGACGTGAGACACCATTTTATAAATGATCATGTAGCTAAGAAGGACATCATCTTAGAGTACATTGAAACCCAAAAATAAATTGCCGATATCTTCACTAAACCTCTTAAAGGAGATTCATTTGTGAGGTTGCGTGGAGAATTGGGAATTATGCGTGAATCTGAAATCTAGAAGTTCAATCTTCATGCTATAACTCCTTATTGAGCTCATATCTTTTTGATTGTCTTTCTTCATATGCGCTATTGTTTTATGAAATTAAGAAAGGCAATTGTGACTTATTTGATTTCATGAGTTTTCAAAGTTGATTGGAATAATTTGTGTTTCAATAGATTTATTGTTTTCATAATGATTTTAAGATGTATTTGTGATTAGAGTATAGGTCCTAGGGTGAGTGTTCTTATTCTCTGGAATTCTATCTCACTGTGCATTTTTGGACCAGGACAGACGACAGTTTTTCTTTTGACAGTCGACTGCCCTACTCTATATCCTCCATATGAAAATTGATATCTTTCGCACATCCGACTGATGACTGTTTACAGTCGACTGTTAGTTTAATAGGCGACTGCAATTTAGTCATCAGGCGACTGTACTCTCTGTCGAATTTTTACAGTGTTCTCTGTTATTCTTTTGATCTGTATTAATTCTCGGCCAGCCGACTGTTGTGTATATGTCAGTCGACTGTCCAGCGGACAGGCGACTGCATTATACTTGCCAGTGGACTGCCCATCTCTCTGAGCTTTAATTTTATCACTTCATACAGTCGACTGTCTCCTGCTGTGTCGGCTCATATGATTTGATCCGAGCCGTCGATTCCTTGATCCAACGGCTCAGATTGATTTCCCCTATTTTATATTCAGTCGACGCAATCATTTCCCCTCGTCGATTCTCTCTCCTCCGTTTCGACTGTGCGTTTTTCCCGCTCGATTGATGCTCCTTTGTCGTCAATTTCGCTCCTTTTCGTACGTCAATCTTGAGGAGTCATCGCCTTTTGTTCTGTCATTCAACGAGGTTTGGTCACTTCCGTCTGTCTCGTGACTTGTTAGGGTTTGTTCGTTCTGTTTCTTGCCCTAGCTCTGTGCTCGGCCATGGCTCTTTTCGATCATTTCTTCCCTAATGTCTCACTCGACTTCCTCAATGAGCATGTTCCTTCCCCAAAACCTGATCCGGCTCCCTCTTCGCCTCAATCATCGGGAGAGCCTCTTCATATCTCTGTCAGTGACCCTATCCCATCCGTGCATGCTGCTGAACACTCATCTCGGGCTGCTGAGCATCCTTATCGGTCCACGAAGTTTCTACTTCGTCAGTTGGACGCTCGTGTCTGTGCTATTGAAATGCTGTCTGTTTCCCTTGATGAGAAGCTTTCGCTTTTGCTTAAGCTTCAGCTTATCTCGTGTAAGCATCTTGCTTGTCTTGTTCCTCCCGAGCTTCGTGACATGTTTCCTACCTCTGAGAACACTTCTCCTGCTTGTGTTTCTCCTCCTCCTGGCTTCACGCCAAAACTCCATGTGTCTCCGACCTCCGTTGTCCAGACTCCACCTCATGTTCATGTTGGTTCATCTGATGTTCGTGTTTCGTCTTCTAAGAGGAAGTCTCCAGCTTTTCCTACTCGTCGCTCTGCTCGGCCTTTGTTCCGATCTTCTGGGCGTCCGTCGGACCCCTCAGTCATTCAGATTGACTGAGGCTGCTGCTGATGCTGTTCTGTTCACTCACCTGAAGACCTTGTTTTCATTTTATGGGGTCTGCTTTTGTTTAGGTTGAGTGATTATGATATATGTTTTGTCTGTGTATGATGGATGATGCTGTATGCGACTCTTTTATATATGTATGATGATATACTCTTTGATGTCGTCATGATGTATTTTTTTGATCATGATGTATCTTTTTGGGATGACCATGTTGATGACCATCCGATGATGTACTGAGCTGCTTTATATCTATATATATGATGTTGCATCCCTCTCTTGTGTCACACTATGCTATATTGATTAACTTCTGTGTGATGTATGATATATTGTCTCTATGTATGCTTCACTCTTCTTGATGTGCTTTTGAGACAATACACGAATTTGATATTGGTTAATTCATGCTCTTTCGTTGATGTGATGAATTTGTGAAAATTATTTTCCTTTCGAATATCTAAAATGTTGATATTGGATTTCAATTCCATTACTCACATGTGTATATGATGAGATTTTGTGCGTTTTTGATTCGATATATCTTTATACTCCTTGATTGTTGTTAATTCGTATTTTAGCACTATTATTGTTATTGTTATTTGCTCCCACCTTTTTGGATAATGCCATAGGGGGAGAGAAATAAACATACAGGATTCATAATGGATGTGCTAAGTATGTTCTAACGCTTGAATCTAAGATTTTCGTTGCCTTAGATTCAGGGGGAGTAAGATTACAATGAATAGGGATTTTATTTCCTAGATTTCTTGAATTAAATTCATTCATATCTCACTCATTTGCTTCAATTGCTATGTAGATGCTCTAATATTTGTTGACTAACTTGATTGGCATCTATGTAGAGGGAGTAAGTTTACATTACACACAATTATTTATCTTTTTGTTTATGTTTGTTTGTCATCATCAAAAAGGGGGAGAATGTTGAGTATTGGACTTCTCCCTACTTGGTGTTAATGATGAGCAAACATAAATACTTGTGACTAATCCCCTATTTTGCAGTTAATCCATTACCTAAGCTTACTATGAAGATCTACTAGCAATGGATGACTCTCAAACGTGATTGAAGGCAAATGATATGAATTGGATGAACGTAGATTGATGATTGAAGCTCCGTAAAGACTTCAAGCTCATACGATGGAAAGAAGAGATTATTCGTCAATGTAATCTTTCTTTTATCTCTTCTAGTATGTAGCTTAGAAGTAGAACTTTGATGGAGCACTCACACACATCTACTTTCGGTCATAGGACATCTCTAGACCTTTGTCCTTTGATCTCAATTCAATTCTCCTTTGTTTGTACTAGGATTGTTCAAAACAGCCGACTGCTGAACAGTTTACAGTCGCCTGTCTCAAAAACAGTCGACTGTGTTTTGTTCTACAGTCGTCTGTTATGCACAGACTATTACAATGCTGTTTTGGGCCTTCTCTGATTATTTCGCACAGGCTACTGTTGAACGATTCACAGGCGCCTGTCCTTGTGACAGTCGACTGTGTGTTGTACAACAGTCGCCTGTCTCTCCTTGCCCAAACTATGTTTTGATCTCACTTCTACGGCCAGTCGACTTATGCCGTATATACAGTTGACTGTCTATTAGATCAGTCGATTGTTTATGCTGCATCAATCGCCTGTCTGTAAATCAATTCTTTGATTCAGCTCTCTGGAAATTTTTCATGATTGTGACAATCGTCTGTTTAAGGTTATACAGTCGCCTGTTCTGATTAACAGTTGACTATGTTACTTGCTTCAGTCGTCTGTCCTGTATCTTGTGAGATTTCCAGTATTTGTCTAACTTACTCATCTCTCGGCCAGTCGCCCGTCGGAGAATGTACAGTCACCTGTTGGTTTAACAGACGACTCTCTTTGCTTCATTAGTCGACTGTCCACGTGGTAAGTTACAGTTATGAATTCTCACATACCCTTGTTGACTGTGCAACAGTCGACTGTGGATTGTTCAACGGTCGACTGTCGCGAGTTCAGATTATATCCGTTGAGATTTTTCTCACGGATTTCGATTGGGTTTTTACCTAAACTGTTTTGTGGATTTGAGAAAGCTATAAATAGAGCTTCTACTGTTTCATTGGAAGGTTACTCATTCATTGCAAAATCTTTTAAGCTTTCATTTCCAAAGATCAAAGCTTTCAAATCCAAAGCCCTAAGTATTCCAAATCTTGTTCTCTTGCTCTCCAACCTAGAACCAAAGATTGATCTGGCATTTGGTGCAGTCAAGAGAAAGTGCTTTTCTCCTCTCTTCCAAGAGAGTTCTTCAACACACATCACACTTCTCCTTCAAGTTCTACTTCAAGGCATAGGTGATTGTAAGTGTTGCTTTCAGATTTCATAACTTCTTCATTTGAATTGTGCTCACGGTTGTGAGAGTGGTTTTTGCTTGCTCCCTGGTTGTGGGAGTCAAGGACAACGATTGTATTCGATTGCACTTGTAGGGTTGCTACAAGTGGGTTTTAAGGAAACCTCAAGTTAGGGTTCTAACTTGAGTATCCGGTGGTATCCGGGTGGTAGGGACGTAGGATTACCGGGAACAAGTCGGGAGTTGACTTGGGTAATCCGAACCCTTGAAACATAACTGCGTTTGCGTGTGTTTCTCTTTGGGTTGTTTTTCTATTCCGTACTATTTGTTGGATTGCATTTTATTTGGCGTAAATTCCTTTTAAATTTGCAAAAAACATTATTCAACCCCCCTTCTAGTGTTTTCCCCATAGACAGGGTCCTTACAATCAGCTGCTTCCTATTGCCTTGGTGTGTATTCAGATACGCGCTACTTGGTCGAGTAGCTGCAGTACTCGACCGAGTCACTGAGGTTGATACTTTAAGCTCAAATCATAACTATGTTATTGATTCCGCTCGGCCTAGTAGTTACAGTACTAGTTCGAGTCGCTGGTCTACTTGGTCAAGCTACTGTAAGTTGGAGATGCCTTCGAAATTAGCGTTCTGTTTGGGCTCTGCTCGACCGAGCGGCTGCAGTGATCGGTCGAGTCGCCTATGCGCTCTCCTTCTTCGGTTAGGAGTTGGAATAAGAAGTAGCTGGCCGAGTTGATCTGACCGAGTAGCGTTCCTACTCGGTCAAGTGATGCATGCACATCAGCTGGAGCTCTTCTTTGGTGTTGAAGGTCAGCTCGACCGAGTGCTGAGCAGCTTGGTCGAGTGGTCTGGGAAAATAGCATGTCTTACTCTTGAGCTCTTCTTCTCTCTTCTCTCTTCTCTCTTCTCTTCTTCTCCTCTCTTCTCCTCATCAAATCTTCTTCTCCACCTTGTCGAACACCTATTGGACCTCGCCATAGATGCTTCAGTTAGCTCAGATGTGTCCATATGCTATAATTGCTCCAAATCACTCCAAAGTTCCTAGAAATCCACAATTCTCTACGAAAATCGAGTATATCGTGAAACAGACGATAATATATATAAAAGTGAACTTTGGATGGCAAAAATGCTATGACAACATGCGATAAAAACATGGAAAATATGGACACATCAAAATCCCCCAATCTTACCTCTTACTCGTCCTCGAGGAAGACGAATACGAAGCTCACCTGGGGTAAAAATAATAAATACGAAAAAAGAATGCAAAGAGGAGAGGGTCGTAGATTATTCTATCAGATCTCACGCCATTCGCCCTACATCACGATAGCTCAGAAATTGAATCACATGCTAGCAAAAGATTTCATATCTTTAAATGAATATAGTACTTGCAGGCTCAAGATGAACAAAAGGGACTTCTCTAAAGCTCATACAATCAACTTACATCTACGTCATGCATTTCATAGTATTGAATATACAAAACATTGGCGATGCACTTTTCAATCAAAAGCTATAACTGAAGCATAGAGAATTCATACCAAGCATGCAATATAGAATGGAATAAGAGTCAAGACATTCACATATTCATATCAAATCATAAGAAATATCCATAGCTAAGTTATTTCGTCAAGTTTCAGTATTATCAAACTTTCCCATTCGTGCACATCTCCACTCTAATGTCAAGCTCACTCATTTGGTCAAAAGAATTCACTTCCCCAAAGCTTAGCTTGAGGCGTCGCATCCAAAGAAAATAATTGTGGAATTTGTCTTGGGTTTCCCAAGCATAAATGTGTTGCTCCAAGAGATGAAGTTTTGCAAAAAAAATTTCTTTGACTTTTGAAACTTTGTTTCTCATTTTTCTTTTTACATTTTTATAGGAGCAATATGATATGTATTTTTGATTTTTGGCTCCTTTTTGGCTTTTTGTACTTTTTGGGGCAAGCTTTTCTTTTGTATGGGATTTTTTGGGAATGTATGCGGTATAAGTAGCCTTGAGGGGTGTACACAAGTGACGTGAAGAGAATATAAAATATATGTGGAGAAAGAAATAATATAACACTCGGTTCACTCAAAATTATGCACAAACGGGTTAGTAAGATAATACATCAATTAGACTCATATATAAGCATGGATATTCTTAATCATTTCAACGAGTAGTGAAGTCAGGCAGTAAGGTTTTCAATCATATCAGGCATGCAACAAGAATGCAAATAAGAGAATAAAAACGATGTTTCAGATGTGCTAATGATGTGTAAATCTTAGTGCATTTCCAATGAAGGCATACTAAACACTACTCTATACGTTCAATTTCAATAAGCTTCATGCATTTACTTAGAGAAGTCGTCAAAAGAAGTATATTTTGTAAGCACTTATGAATAGCAAGATAATGAAATAACTCTAAGTAGCATGGCATGGAATATAAGCATCGTGATGGCTACGAAAGCAGTAAGAAATGTCACCATAAAGAACTCATCTAGCAAAAGAAAGAAAAGAAAAAGTGGAATAAAATAAAACAAGCATGCACGCAAACCAAAAGGTGAGAAATATGATGCTAAAGAAAAAGAAAAAAATGTGGTGGAAAATGGATGGAAAACATAACGAAAATAATGCAAAGTGAAAGAAAAATAAATAAAAAGCGATATTGTTCATCCCCTAAGCTAAACACAGCAGTGTCCACACTACTAAGAACACTCGTGAAAGATAGTGAATGATGATAGGGTTGGGTGGGTGGGTGATGAGAAGCCCTAAAAAAATAAGAAAACTGAAAGGAAAAGAAGAAGAAAAATGAATGATTGCAAACACATGGTTATAATACCTAATATATGAACAAGCATGCAAATGATGTGATGATGTATATGTAGGGGATTGCGCGGTCCCTTAGGGCACAAAAATTCTAGTCCCGTCCTAAGTCGGACGGAACATAGATAGGAAAATCAAAAGCAGCGGAAGAAAAACAGTTAATCTATATTAACATGCAAGTTAAAACAATTTTAACTTGGCCCTAAGGTCCAAGACCCTATGCCAAGATCTATGCCGACTTGGGATGGGTCTGACCATCCCAAGAAGGATCTAGCCTACTGCGATTAAACTAAACTAAATGCTAATAAACTATTTCAGCCACATACCCGGAATCTCAGCCCTGGAGCAGGCGAGATGTTCCGCGCCGTCTTCCGAGCTGCTCCCGTCCCACGCCGAGCCGCTCCTTTGAACCGCTCCCCGAACCGCTCCTCGAACCGCTCCGCATCCCGAGGCGATCAATCCCCGTGCCGCCGAGCCAACCAACCGCCGAAGAAAGTTTCACGCGAGTGAAACCTCCGCCAAGATTTCAGATCCAGAATCCGAACTCCTTTGAGGCTTTGCTAGAGCCCGCAGGAGTAAGGCAGAAATTTTAGGGAGATAGAGAAATATTTAATTTAAGCTTAGATCCGAGCGTGCTCCAACATTTACGAGAGCCGCTCAGATCTAGAGCTTGGGACGAGTTTTGAGGAAGGGGGGAGACCCCTATTTATATAGGCGGCGGACTCTCCCCCTTTCTCAAAATCCGATGTGAGACTAAAATTTAGAGTTAATTAAATCAAGTTAGTTTGCACTTTACAAAGTGCAAACTTCCGTGAATTTTAACTCACTCACCGTTGAGCTTCAAGATCGATACAACCTATCAATACGACAAGCGTTCAACGGTGAACGCATAGGAAAAAACCGTTCGTCAATCGGAGTTCGTTTGACCCTCCAATTGAGTGTCCAAAGATCAGCCCTAGGCTAGTTTTTCACAAAAACGAGCCGTCAAAAACTGCCCATTAAACCTAGGGTTCCACACCCAGAGGTGGGACCCACAAGTCTGACTGGGCGCCCAAAACCCAGACTTGGGCACGGGCGCCCAAGTCTGGGCCCGGGCACCCAGGCGCCTGGCGCCCAGGCGCCAGCCTGGCGCCAGGCGCCAGGCGGGCGCCTGGCGGGCGCCTGGGCCGGGCGCCCAAGGCGCCCGGCCCAGGGCGCCTGGGCTCCCAGGCGCCCAGGCCCGCCTGGGCGCAGGCCCAGGCGCCCAGCGCCTGGGCCTGTGCCCAGGCCTGGCTGCCTGGGTTCCTGGCTCAGCCAGGTCTGGCCAGGCACCCAGGCCAGACTTGGTCTGGTCTGGGTCAGCCTGGTTTGACCCGGTCTGATTAGTTTGGCTGTTTTGGCTCTAACTTGAGCATCCGGCGTCCGATTTGGACGCCGTTCGAACCTGGGTCTAGACCGGGACATTCCCGTCTTACCCGTGAACTTTTTCCTTGCGTTTATTTCATTAAATATATATTAAACAATTTAATACATATTTAATCACTTTTGCATCAAATGCAAAATAGTCCCTATCTAAGCTTAAATTATCATATTGCATCAAATGCAATTATCTCTTCTTTTGCATCAAATGCAAATATTCTCCCTAACTATTTTCTACCTATTACTAGACGAAGCATTACACTCTGTGTGAGACCCTACAGCCTGACCCTTACAACAGGTTGGGCTCGAAGCCCTATACGGCAGTGACCACGAGCAGTGGTTGCCGTCCCTGCTTCAGGAATCATCATTATGTGGTTGACTCATTGACATGAGTATTGTCGGGACCACCTGACTGTTTCCGTGATGAATTCCGTAGTTATAGTCTTTTCGTCTTAACTGTGTCGTGTAGATCAAGTCTGGGGTACGGTCAAACTGTCAACCCCAATAACTTGACTCCGGTTAGTTTCTATCGATCTTTAGTCAGCTAATGTTGGACTTCTTTCAACATACTCTGCGCAGAGTTTTTACTAAAGACCGAACTAACTCTACGACACTAACTCCCATTGACCGGGAGAGACGAATCCCCTCTTGGTCATTACTCACCTCGTACGTTTCAAGTGACACCTAATCAAAAGACCTTTCGACCGGCCTTGCCTCGAAGCTAGGTCAGTTGATATAAGTGGCACCGTTCATGCACAGGTTTGTCAAAATGACCTCAAGTCAAAAGACCAACTATCCTATCATCACTCAGAGTTATCACTGACAGATTGGTCAATATAACCATATGATAACTCTTAGTGGATCGTTCAGTGAACTCATTCTAATGAGCACCTGTGTCTCGTCTTCGACTTCGCCAAGTCAAACGATCATGAGATCATCGCCACCGCTAAACGGTGAAGACTAAGACACAATGGTCTATCCGATGTTTCGATATCCTTGTCTCGAAACATCTACGACCACGAACCATTTCAGACTTATGCTACAGACGGTCAAACGTTTCTCCATGATCGAGATACTCATCTCGATACTCGTTTGACCTTGCATAAAGTCTCAGGACTTTACCTAAGTTGATATCTAATGTTGACTACATTACAATATGACTTAGATAAATAATTACCAAACAGCTTACTGTTATTTCGAACAAGATGTTTGTGCTATTCACACAGGAATAAATGGCCTTGAGGGCATCATATTCCTACATCTCCCACTTGCACTCAGGCCCATTTATCTCGATATCTAATATCGTTTTTACACATAAGTTTTCCCGACTTCATGTGATAGAGCCTTCGTGAGTGGATCTGCTAAGACCGTCTACACTATAGACTTAAGGGGTTTTTATGTTTGTGTTAGACCAACCATTTGAATCTCATTCATTTGGTCTATCGGAATCTATAATATTTTATTTCCCTGGATCTTATCCAGTTCATCGTACCTTACGATAATAATTTTAAATTAGTAATTGGTCATTACCAATGGCTCATATTTATTTCTGATAAAGTATCAAACCTTTTGATTACTTAATCAAAATATATGTTCCATCCTTTTGATGATTCGCATGTAATTTATACGCTCACACTGACCTTGAAAACTATCTGGCTAATTCATATAAGTTGGTCTGTCTAAATCATATTTAGAAAAACGAACTTATAAGTGAATGCTCCAATTTTCGTGGTCAATTTAAGCGTTTTACATCGGCTTTGGTCCGAGTAGATCTGTACACATCTGTTGGCGAAACCGGTTTCATCATAATCCGTTTTAAAGAAATTAGGATGAAAACCGTTCCCGTTTAACATTATTGTACTTCACTATTTTCTTTTCTGCACCAATCTTTCAACTTAAAGATTTACTTGCAGAAAGTGAGGAAACATTTTCCTTGGGTACGTAAACTAAATTCTCAATTTATTTGCGCACACGGACCTGCATCAAGTTTTAAATCGGAGTTACTACTCCGGATTTCATCCTAGAGGTTGACTAAGTCATCATCAGGTATGATGTCTTAACTCGACTTTTCGTCTTTCGAAATTCGAGTAAATATACAACTTCCTGATGATTGATTTAACGAATATCTTATTGATAATGTTCTCATAGAACTTTATCAAAACCTAGGCATTACTATTTGGGACTTAACCCAGAGGGAGGACTTAACTCAGAGTCACTTACAATGGATCACACTAAATCTAATTAGGTGTGATTCATACCTTTTAACACACCGATGTGTTAACAGACTTGATCTGAGAGAAAATCACATTTTCTTTTAATTACACAAGATTTTATTTAGCTAAGTATTTGACCATTCGATCTAATCGAATCAGTTTAAATACTTTGGTCACTTCGTTCTTTATTTTATCAGACTTGCGTTTCATCAAGAACACGTGTCTTAGTAAAATATACGAATAACTTATTTTGTTAAAAATAGACTCGGGTACATCAGTATGTAAGAGACTGAGTTCGACAACTCATTCTCCCACTGTCTTACAGATGGGTTTTGGCCATTGTATCTAAGAGGCTAAGACTCACAAGTGTCCGTAGACTTCATAATACGAGAGGTCAGACCCCTCTTTATGTGACTTGTGAAGCTTAATCTCTAGATACGGCCTAGTCTAATTTTACCATATAAGTTTGCTACTATCTTGTGTATTTATATATTAACATTTAATATATATTTAGTTATTTACAAATTACTTAACACATAACATTACTTCAGAAGCAATGTGACGACATTCGTCAAAATGTGTTAAACGTCTTTTGTATAACAATTTATTCTGAAATCGTGACATCAAAATATGTCACGTTTTCATTCCCTCCTACTTATGCCTTTACTAATGATAAATTAAACTAACTTTCTCTATTGACTTTCCGAAGTGCCTTCTTCCTTTTCTAAATCACATTTAGATATCAACATAAATAAATAGATATGCAAGCAACTTATGTATCCAAACGCTTGAGCTTTGCAATCTTGAGTGTAGCTCAAGAAGTTGCTTGTCTCAAGATCCGGTTGGGATACATAGTCTTGCACCGCTCATGCACTCGTATTCGACTCAAACGGTTTAATCGAATTCTCGAACTTTGCGGATCAAAATTGTTTGTTCATACAACCTTGAGGGTAGCTCGACAGGTTGTAGGGAGAAACATACTTTGAATGTCCTATATGTTCAAGCTGCCTCATATAGAGACGAGTGACATGTAGCTTTAATTTATTTGTTGAACCCAGAACTTAATGAAATCATATTTCTTAAGTCTGTTTTACAAGGTCATTTAATGTCAATGAGAATATAGTTTAATTACATCAATTAGAATTTAACTTGATATTCAATTAATCAACTTATTGACCAGTTAACTAATTCCAATATTATCAATTGATTCTTTCGGTAAACATAGTCTTGCCCTAGTTTTAGCATATGTTCAATATTAAATATAGGTAGATTGGCTTTTATCTATCTATATCCTCCCACTAATTTTACGAACGTTTTAATGCTTAATAACGAACGATTTAATCGAATTAAAATTAATGGGTAAGAGTTCCGATCACCTTGAGTCTAAACAACCTTGAGTGTAGCTCAACAAGTTGATTGACTCTGCGATCGGAAGATGACTCTTCATCGATCATATCGGATATGACTCTCTTAATCGGTTTTTGCCCCTAGCCATTCGTGATCATGAGTGTGCTCATCCAAATCACAATGTCTAGTCTAGTCAGACCCTTGTTTTCATGTCTAGCCTGACTCGCCCCTCAGCTCGGTGTATGCACGACACGTCGGTTTGGGTCAGGTCTTAGACTTACATCAAGTCAGACTACATCGTTGACTTAACTTACGCCGGCGCTCGGGGTACGAGACGACGGTTAGGGTTAGTCAAGATTTCATCTTATGTATTTAAGGAGTTGGTTTCTACAGGGTGCCATGTCACAGCTTGAGTGTATCTCAACAACTATAACACGGGCCCTATAGTTGCTAACCCCTAAAACAAGGAGGGCTACGGCTAATCTTGAAAAAGATCATTAACGTATTTGACTTAGATATAGTTCAGGGTGTCATACAATCATGATTCGCGACATTGCGGTCCAGCGGAACTCAGCCAGGGAATTGACTAAGCCAGGATCACTACCCCTTGGACTAGCAAGGGTTGACCCAGAACTCTTAGCCAAGCACATTGACTGGATCATGGTCCATTGAATGAAGCTTGTCATTTTTGTATGTATGCCATAGACTAAACAGCTTTTATTAACAACTAATTAATCCTATCAACTAGTTGAATCCTTAAATTCAAAATTTTTAGGATTTGTTTAATAACTTTTATTAAGTCCTTATCAACTATAAGGTTCGCGTGCTACCCTAATCGTTATTAGGATTTTAATAAATTATTAACAACGCTAGAAGCGAAGTCCTTTAATGAAAATTAATTATAACAATTAGAATTTAAAAATCATTTAAAGGACTACCCTAATCAGGAATTAGGTCTTAATATTGTTGTTAATGATTTATTAAAACATAGCATGTCATTAAAATTTAAGTAATAAATTTTAATCATTTTTAATGGCTAACCTAAAGGGTTGTCTTGTGTTATCAAATAAGGGACAAGATTAACATGCCATTAAAATAACTCTACACTAATTTATCGCATAAAGATAGTGCACAACTATTTAACATTTAAATAAACTAAGTTTATCGCATAAACAATTTTTAGACTGCATACATAAATTTAACATTTAAATTTAAAATATGATTTTAAAAATATTTTATTTTTATCTCATAAAAAAAACTTAATTTTTAAAATCACTAACTTTGCATGCTATTTTTAAAAAATTTATCTCATAAAAATTTTAATCTTTAAAATAAGTTTTAAAGTTATCTCATAAAATTAAAACATCATTTTAAAACTTTCATGCTTAAAAATTTATCAAATAAAAATTTCTAGGCATCCAAAATAAATTTAAACTTTCAAATATTTAAAATTAGTTTTAAAATTATCACATAAATTTTAAAACGTTATTTTAAAATTTTCATGTTCAAAAATATCAAAAAGAATTTTGAACATCTAAAACATTTTTAAAAATTTTATCTCATAACCCTTTTTAAAAACATTTGAAAAGAATTTAAAAGCATTAACACGTTTAATAAAATCGCAGTACCTAGATCGCTACGCAAACCTAGGCTCTGATACCACTGTAGGGGATTGCGCGGTCCCTTATGGCACAAAAATTCTAGTCCCGTCCTAAGTCGGACGGAACATAGATAGGAAAATCAAAAGCAGCGGAAGAAAAACAGTTAATCTATATTAACATGCAAGTTAAAACAATTTTAACTTGGCCCTAAGGTCCAAGACCCTATGCCAAGATCTATGCCGACTTGGGATGGGTCTGACCATCCCAAGAAGGATCTAGCCTACTGCGATTAAACTAAACTAAATGCTAATAAACTATTTCAGCCACATACCCGGAATCTCAGCCCTGGAGCAGGCGAGATGTTCCGCGCCGTCTTCCGAGCTGCTCCCGTCCCACGCCGAGCCGCTCCTTTGAACCGCTCCCCGAACCGCTCCTCGAACCGCTCCGCATCCCGAGGCGATCAATCCCCGTGCCGCCGAGCCAACCAACCGCCGAAGAAAGTTTCACGCGAGTGAAACCTCCGCCAAGATTTCAGATCCAGAATCCGAACTCCTTTGAGGCTTTGCTAGAGCCCGCAGGAGTAAGGCAGAAATTTTAGGGAGATAGAGAAATATTTAATTTAAGCTTAGATCCGAGCGTGCTCCAACATTTACGAGAGCCGCTCAGATCTAGAGCTTGGGACGAGTTTTGAGGAAGGGGGGAGACCCCTATTTATATAGGCGGCGGACTCTCCCCCTTTCTCAAAATCCGATGTGGGACTAAAATTTAGAGTTAATTAAATCAAGTTAGTTTGCACTTTACAAAGTGCAAACTTCCGTGAATTTTAACTCACTCACCGTTGAGCTTCAAGATCGATACAACCTATCAATACGACAAGCGTTCAACGGTGAACGCATAGGAAAAAACCGTTCGTCAATCGGAGTTCGTTTGACCCTCCAATTGAGTGTCCAAAGATCAGCCCTAGGCTAGTTTTTCACAAAAACGAGCCGTCAAAAACTGCCCATTAAACCTAGGGTTCCACACCCAGAGGTGGGACCCACAAGTCTGACTGGGCGCCCAAAACCCAGACTTGGGCACGGGCGCCCAAGTCTGGGCCCGGGCACCCAGGCGCCTGGCGCCCAGGCGCCAGCCTGGCGCCAGGCGCCTGGCGGGCGCCTGGCGGGCGCCTGGGCCGGGCGCCCAAGGCGCCCGGCCCAGGGCGCCTGGGCTCCCAGGCGCCCAGGCCCGCCTGGGCCTGTGCCCAGGCCTGGCTGCCTGGGTTCCTGGCTCAGCCAGGTCTGGCCAGGCACCCAGGCCAGACTTGGTCTGGTCTGGGTCAGCCTGGTTTGACCCGGTCTGATTAGTTTGGCTGTTTTGGCTCTAACTTGAGCATCCGGCGTCCGATTTGGACGCCGTTCGAACCTGGGTCTAGACCGGGACATTCCCGTCTTACCCGTGAACTTTTTCCTTGCGTTTATTTCATTAAATATATATTAAACAATTTAATACATATTTAATCACTTTTGCATCAAATGCAAAATAGTCCCTATCTAAGCTTAAATTATCATATTGCATCAAATGCAATTATCTCTTCTTTTGCATCAAATGCAAATATTCTCCCTAACTATTTTCTACCTATTACTAGACGAAGCATTACACTCTGTGTGAGACCCTACAGCCTGACCCTTACAACAGGTTGGGCTCGAAGCCCTATACGGCAGTGACCACGAGCAGTGGTTGCCGTCCCTGCTTCAGGAATCATCATTATGTGGTTGACTCATTGACATGAGTATTGTCGGGACCACCTGACTGTTTCCGTGATGAATTCCGTAGTTATAGTCTTTTCGTCTTAACTGTGTCGTGTAGATCAAGTCTGGGGTACGGTCAAACTGTCAACCCCAATAACTTGACTCCGGTTAGTTTCTATCGATCTTTAGTCAGCTAATGTTGGACTTCTTTCAACATACTCTGCGCAGAGTTTTTACTAAAGACCGAACTAACTCTACGACACTAACTCCCATTGACCGGGAGAGACGAATCCCCTCTTGGTCATTACTCACCTCGTACGTTTCAAGTGACACCTAATCAAAAGACCTTTCGACAGGCCTTGCCTCGAAGCTAGGTCAGTTGATATAAGTGGCACCGTTCATGCACAGGTTTGTCAAAATGACCTCAAGTCAAAAGACCAACTATCCTATCATCACTCAGAGTTATCACTGACAGATTGGTCAATATAACCATATGATAACTCTTAGTGGATCGTTCAGTGAACTCATTCTAATGAGCACCTGTGTCTCGTCTTCGACTTCGCCAAGTCAAACGATCATGAGATCATCGCCACCGCTAAACGGTGAAGACTAAGACACAATGGTCTATCCGATGTTTCGATATCCTTGTCTCGAAACATCTACGACCACGAACCATTTCAGACTTATGCTACAGACGGTCAAACGTTTCTCCATGATCGAGATACTCATCTCGATACTCGTTTGACCTTGCATAAAGTCTCAGGACTTTACCTAAGTTGATATCTAATGTTGACTACATTACAATATGACTTAGATAAATAATTACCAAACAGCTTACTGTTATTTCGAACAAGATGTTTGTGCTATTCACACAGGAATAAATGGCCTTGAGGGCATCATATTCCTACAGTATATTCAGATGGATGAAAATGGGTTCTCCTCCAAGCTATGCAGTGCTAGGCCCCGTGTGGACAGATTGGCACAAGAAAGGGTGAGAGGGGAGAACCTGAGCAAAAATGCAAATCAAGCAATGGCACCACCCTCTAGAGGTGGTGATGGGTCCCGCTGCTGTGGACTAGAAGATGGAGGGTCAACAGGTGGTGCAACAGTCTTGGTAGTTGGTGCTGGAGTGACTGGAGATGCTGGTGCAAATGTATCAGGTGGTGCACCTCGTGCCCTCAGAATTTATAAAATCTCACGAATGTCCCACCGTTGTGACTGGTGATGGGTAGTGACCATCTGGATGAAGGCGAGGAGGTCACGCCTCAGGCCTGCAACCTCGGCCTCTACCGCCGTCAAGCGTGCATCAGTGTGGCGAAAGCTAGGTGGCTGACGTGCACCACCAGGTGCACCTCTCTCTACATGGACTCGTGCATGGGCTGCATGAGGTCTGAAAGAGAAATCGGGAGAGGGTGGCCTAGCGGGGATCTTGGCAGAAGATGGGACAGGGATGGATGCGAGATCAGGTGCAGAGGTCAGAATGGGTATATCAATAGGCAGAGTCGTCGTGGACACAGATGTGGTGACAGATACCACGACGCTCTTAGTGAAAATGGCAGTGGTGGAGACAGAAATGCTGACATAAGTGGGTGTGGACAGTATGACTGTGGACTCAGGAATGGTATGAATGAGAGGAGTGGAGTCCCCAGGTGCAGAGACAGTGGTGGTAGGGACAGTGGAGTCGGCAGGCTCGGTGCTGACAGGCTCAATATATGTGGGCTCTAGTGTAAGCTCAGGAGCAATAGATACAGAAATTCCCTCAGATACGGGCAGTGGTGATGATGGTGCAATGACCTCGGGGCTAGAAGTGTGGACTACCCCTGAACTCTCTGCTGGAGTGGTGAAAGGTGTGGTAGTGGTAGGGGCACTGATAGAAGTTGGGACAGAAGTGCTCGCTAAAGGTGCGAAAGTGGTGGGGATGGCTGCTCTCTCACGGTCCTCCTTAGAGCTAAGCTCCCAATCATCATCACCCTCCTCAGCGGGTGGTCCTCTGGGCTCCAGGATGTGTATGGGTGGGATAGGGAGCACGCCAAGAAGTAGCCAGTCTAAGTGGATAGGCTCAATGCGTGTAAGGTCAGGGCGTGGGAGGACCATGTGATGCTCACGTTGGGGGCCTAAAAGGTAGATCCAATGGTGCTCATCGTGGGGCCTGATGATGTGCATGTGTGCAAGCACATCGGTAGTCAGTGTGGTGGGCCCAGTGGCGACCAAGAGATCGACAGGAAGGTCTAAGCCAATCATGAGGGAGAAGAATGTGAAGAAACCACCACAACAAATCTCTGTGGCAGAGGTGGAAGTGGAAATCAGGCGGCTGCACAACCAACGGGCCATGTCGGATAGGAGGTAGGGTTGAAGTGTGCCATCATCGGCCTGTCTGACGAGTCGGGTCATCCCACTAAGATGTATAAGCTCGGGATGTGTGATGGTGCCAACCTCAGTCCTGGAAAAGATAGTTGTGGCGAGGTGACGCTAAGCATAGCGCAGACATGGGTGAATGATAGATGAGGACTTTGCCCTACTAGGTGTAACGACCTATATTTTCTGATACGCTGGAGTTGAGTTCTATTTATGAATGTCTTTCATTATTATAATTTTGATGTGTTGACCTAATTAATATACTTACATTAAGATAGCTTATTTAAATCTATTATTATTGTTTTAAGTTTTCAAATTCAAATGTTTTATAAAAAAAATTCAAATTCGAATCATTTATTCAAACTTTCCTATTTTAATCCTAATTAAAACTATAACTAATTAAGTATTATTCTATAATTAAAACCCATTAATCTCTCCCAATTATTATTATTATTCAAACCTGTCTAATTATCTTAGTTTTAATTTCCCTAATCAAAACTATTAAAACAAAATCAATTCTAATTAAACTCTTTCTTTTCAAAAAACTTTCCTAATTCATTGTTTTTAATTCCCCTAATAAAAATTATTAAAACAAATCTTTTTAATTTAAAACTCTTTCTATTTTAAACCATTTCCTAATTTTTTTAAAACCCTAACCTAAGGCAGCCTACTCACGCACGCACCACACAGCCACCCTATACAAACCCTAGCAGGCCGCAACCCATCTCCGACTTCCGACCACCTCCAACATCTCCCCTCTGGCGCCCATAGACACCCCCGACACCTCTACCTCCTCCGAAGCCCGCAGGCCATCCCATTCGACTGCAACACCTCTCGCTCCTCCTTCCTCCTCCCTTACAACCTCGAGAGCCACCCGCACCCTCTCCGACCACCCTCAAACCCTACATCGCCCTCTTCCACCTGTAGAGCCCAATACCACCACCCCAAACCTCCCATCGACCGCCAGCAACCACCCAACACCCGCGACCTCTCCCTTCCTCCGAGCCCAACACCGGTGCACCAACTCCTTTACCTCGTTTCCACCCCATCTCCGGTGCCCCGACGTCCAGCAGGCTATCGTCTGACTCCCTCAAACACCTAGATCTCAGATCTCCTACCTCCGGTACCGACAACAACCCAGCGCCTCTCCCTTCCGACTGCAGTATCCGACGTCGCCTCCTGCTTGCGCCACCTCCACTCGATGCCGCTGCACCGTCACCGTTACACACCTGCAACAAACCCTAGGAGGAAGAAACATAATAAGGTTAGTATTGTGATTGTTAGTTAGGGTTATTTTTGTTTATAATAGTTAGGGTTAGTTGTTAATGTAACTGTGTTTCACTAGCATACAGTAATCTGTTAATATATTATTTGTTATTAGTTAATGTGTCAGTAGTTAGGGTGATTAGTTAATAAACGTTAGTTAATTGTTAGTTTGATGTTAGGTTATTAGATGATCTGATAGTTGGAATTATTTGTTAGTCAGCCCTGAAATCAGTATTTATAATAATTATTAATAGTCACAGTATATTATACAATAGTTATTTATAACAATAAATATGTTAGGTTGTAAACAAAATGATATAGGTTAGTTTTATATATTAATAGGTATTATATAATAACCAGTAAGTTAGTTTTTAATAAGTTAATATAATAAGTTAAGTTATATAAACAGTAAGTTTTAATAAGTTAATTTCTTTTAAACTGATATCAGGAACCTAATGACGCAGAAAACGTCCACGCCTCTCATACGAACTCATCGACACCAGAATCATCTAAAACAGACAAGCGTCCAATTTAATAAATATATTTAAATGTTGCTCATTTAGACGTTTTTACACTTAACTAGTTCTAAATGACTTAAAATGTGATATCTTGTACACGAAAATGCCATGTGACACAATGACACTAAAACCCCTTATATGCACTTTTGTGAATTGCTAAACTAGAATCTCGTGTGCGTGTGTGTGGCCAGTAGAATGATAATGCCCTGTTACGACATGAAATGTACAGACAATGAATTGAATAACTTGATAATCATAGAACTTGATAGCCGGTTTGGCTAAATCATAGACATGTATGCCAATATTTGGCTACTCCAGTGGGCCGGTTGGCTAGTCTGGCTCGTGTCTAGTATATAACTCATGATGGCCGGTTGGCTGATTCTGGCTCGTGGTCCAGAAATTATACATGGGTGGGGTTGGGTGTGCGGGCACTAACCGGTAGTAAAAGGGTCGCCTTTGGGGGCACTTGAAGGTGGATTCACTTACTAGCCGTCTAAAGACGTGAACCTTAGTCACGGAACTGTACACACAATTGAACAATGTGAAAATGTTAAAAAAACCTGTTAACTCATAGAACTGATGTCGTTTCTGCTTAAAAACTAGAACTGCCATGTTTCCATTCATAATAGAACTGGCATGTTAGTGTAAATCTTTATAATTGCTTTAACTGCCATGTATAAACTTTTGCATATCTTGCCAAGGGTCCCACTCTTAACCATAACTTGCCAAGGACCCTTGCTGACATATATTCCATGTTATTTGAAATGTATGTCAGGTCACAAGATAGAGTACCAGGAGGATGAGTTGCTTGACCAAACTGATCCGTTGGACCAGGAGTACGTCGACCCAGAGATCCTCCCCATAGAGGACTAGTCGCCGAGATTCTCCTGCTGCTTAGAATTTTATTTCTGCTTTTCTATTGGGTGTGTACCCACTTTTGTAGACTCTGTTTGTTGGACGTGCTTGGGGCCTTATTTTCCTTATGTACTTTTCTTTCTGGACGTTGGCTTAATTTTTAATTATCTCTGTTGTTCTGATTGCATGCAAGAATATGCGTTTGGTTGTAATTCACAGACGCTTATTAGGCTTAAGCTTCACCGCATCAGTCCATGCAGACCCGCTCGTGTCCTCGCTCCCAAGTATAATGGGAAGCGGGGCGTAACACTAGGGCTAAAATGTGGGAGGTCGGCTATTCGTCTCCAGAATTTCTCAGCACTAAAGGATGGTAGCTCTGTGTCGGGTGCAAAGGCCTGAGTAGGATCTGGGATAGGTGGGAATCTGAAGAAAGCTCAGATCATGGCGAAGGTGACGACAACGTCACGGTCCAAAAGTCTGAACCTAATGCCATGTTCTGTCCATACAATGGAGCTCATCGCCTCGTAGGTGAGGCAACCATAGGTGGTGGTGGTCATCTACAAGAAGCGCTCCCAACCTATGGCCTGGTAAAGGTGCTGGACCCCCTCAAGCAACCCTAGACTCTGGAGAGCTGGGATGTCAGCGAATCTAGTGGGGACGATGGGGCGACGGGAAATGATCATGAATCTCTCGCGATGCACATCGTTCTTGAAGACAATGTCATATGTCTTCAGGGTGAGGGTGGTGGTGCAGGGAATGGAGATGGTCGACGGCGTGTATGGAGAGAAGAGGAAGCACATGAGTCATCGGATTTCCTCTTCTTCGTCGGGGCTTCCTACTACCCCGTGTCCTAGGTGGCATAGTGAGTGTAGCGTGCAAATAGGTGAAAAAACGAGATATGGATATATAAAATAATGCTAGGAACGAGTGTACCCAATCTCGTGGAGCGTGGCGATCGCAACAGCAATATGAGCGTGTGCCTCCAAGTGAATCTTCCCCCAAGCTTGTCCCAGTCGACGAAAGCGATCCAAACCCAAGCATTGCCTCCTAACGCTCCGAATGTACCTGTAGTAGATTAGAAGAAAAGTATTAGTAGTAGATTAAGAAAATTAATAGGGTTTAAGGTTCAAATTAGAAATAAACCGATTTCAGAATTGAATTAAGGAATGAGAGGGTGAGAGAGATTTGGGGAGATAGAGGGGGGGAGAGAGAGAGGTGGAATGGAGTGGGGGGAGGGGTCGGACCGAGTGCCGTACGGCTGTGCTCAGGCGGCGCGAGCGGCGGTCGAGCAAAGAGGAAGATCGAGTGAGGGAGGGTTTAAGAGAGAGGCGAGGTGGTGCTCGGGCTGAGGAATTAATTGCTGGGAATTATGAGGGGGGGTCGGTTCAATTATATATGAGGCTGACCGAGCTAGGGCTGCTCGGTCGGGCCCCATTACGAATTCAGAAATAATGGACCCCGCCGTTTTAAGTTACTGTTCGGTCGAGTAGCGCAGGCTGCTCGATCGAGCTGAATATAAAGTTTAATGAAATTAATCCCACAAGCCATTCCCCTACTGCTCGACCGAGCTGCTTACTCAGCTCGATCGAGCTGCAACATTACTGCACTGAGCTCGACCGAGTACTGTAGCTACTCGGTCGAGTCGAATTAATTCCAGAGCGATGTTTTCAGCTCAATTTTAACTGCGCCTTAGCTCGATCGAGTACTGAAACTACTCGATCGAGTCGAATTGTTCTAGAGTGACGTTTTCAGCTCAATTTTGATTGCGCCTTAGCTCGACCGAGCACTGTGTCTGCTCGGTTGTTGTTGAACTCATTCGAGTCCAACGCACAATGAAGAGCGTTTATTGCTTTAGCGTTGTTGACTTCGGCGGACTTCTCGGAAGTCGTCCATTTCTCGAAATCATCTTCGAAGGGCTCGACGTACTCCATGTAGAGAGTTCTCCAAAGAGAAGCACACCTAAGGAACGTCTCCATCCTACACTTCCAATAACCAAAGTTAGTGCCATTGAAACGTGGAGGACGTACCGTAGATTGACCTTCGAAAAGTATGGACGCTCCATCACGATCGTGATTGTTGTACGTAGGCGGCGGAGGAACGTTGTTGTTGTTGGATGCCATAGATAAAACATTGTGCTCTGATACCAATTGTAAGGACCATGTCTATGGGGAAAACACTAGAAGGGGGGTTGAATAGTGTTTATGCAAATTTAAAAGGAATTTACGCCAAATAAAATGCAATCCAACAAATAGGGCGGAATAAAAAAACAATCCAAAGAGAAACACACGCAAACGCAGTTATGTTTCAAGGGTTCGGATTACCCAAGTCAACTCCCGACTTGTTCCCGGTAATCCTACGTCCCTACCACCCGGATACCACCGGATACTCAAGTTAGAACCCTAACTTGGGGTTTCCTTAAAACCCACTTGTAGCAACCCTACAAGTGCAATCGAATACAATCGTTGTCCTTGACTCCCACAACCAGGGAGCAAGCAAAAAACACTCTCACAACCGTGAGCACAATTCAAATGAAGAAGTTATGAAATCTGAAAGCAACACTTACAATCACCTATGCCTTGAAGTAGAACTTGAAGGAGAAGTGTGATGTGTGTTGAAGAACTCTCTTGGAAGAGAGGAGAAAATCCCTTTCTCTTGACTGCACCAAATGCCTAGAAGATCAATCTTTGGTTCTAGGTTGGAGAGCAAGAGAACAAGATTTGGAAATACTTAGGGCTTTGGATTTGAAAGCTTTGATCTTTGGAAATGAAAGCTTAAAAGATTTTGCAATGAATGAGTAACCTTCCAATGAAACAGTAGAAGCTCTATTTATAGCTTTCTCAAATCCACAAAACAGTTTAGGCAAAAACCCAATCGAAATCCGTGAGAAAAATCTCAACGGATATAATCTGAACTCACGACAGTCGACTGTTGAACAATCCACAGTCGACTGTTGCACAGTCAGCATGGGGAGGTGAGAATTCATAACGATAACTTACCACGTGGACAGTCGACTGATGAAGCAAAGACAGTCGTCTGTTAAACCAACAGGCGACTGTACATTCTCCGACAGGCGACTGGCCGAGAGATGAGTAAGTTAGACAAATACTGGAAATCTCACAAGATACAGGACAGACGACTGAAGCAAGTAACACAGTCGACTGTTAATCAGAACAGGCGACTGTATAACCTTAAACAGATGATTGTCACAATCATGAAAAATTTCCAGAGAGCTGAATCAAAGAATTGATTTACAGACAGGCGACTGATGCAGCATAGACAGTCGACTGATCTAATAGACAGTCAACTGTATATACAACATAAGTCGACTGGCCGTAGAAGTGAGATCAAAACATAGTTTGGGCAATGAGAGACAGGCGACTGTTGTACAACACACAGTCGACTGTCACAAGGACAGGCGCCTGTGAATCGTTCAACAGTAGCCTGTGCGAAATAATCAGAGAAGGCCCAAAACAGCATTGTAATAGTCTGTGCATAACAGATGACTGTAGAACAACACACAGTCGACTGTTTTTGAGATAGGCGACTGTAAACTGTTCAGCAGTCGGCTGTTTTGAACAATCCTAGCACAAACAAAGGAGAATTGAATTGAGATCAAAGGACAAAGGTCTAGAGATGTCCTATGACCGAAAGTAGATGTGTGTGAGTGCTCCATCAAAAATCTACTTCTAAGCTACATACTAGAAGAGATAAAAGAAAGATTACATTGACGAATAATCTCTTCTTTCCATCGTATGAGCTTGAAGTCTTTACGGAGCTTCAATCATCAATCTACGTTCATCCAATTCATATCATTTGCCTTCAATCACGTTTGAGAGTCATCCATTGCTAGTAGATCTTCATAGTAAGCTTAGGCAATGGATTAACTGCAAAATAGGGGATTAGTCACAAGTATTTATGTTTGCTCATCATTAACACCAAGTAGGGAGAAGTCCAATACTCAACACTGATCGTGTCATCACTCGACCGAGCGGCGCCACTACTCGACCGAGTAGGGCATCACATCCCAACTAATTATGGGCCCAAGAAGCCCTTTTTCCAGATTTTGTGGGGGTCCATCCCCATTGTATTTAAGCACTCTTTTTACCCTAGTTTTAGAGGAAACTATTCCGATATTATTATTTTCTAGTTCTTAGTTTTCATAGAGAGTTCTTGAGCCGTCGCTATTATTTTGAAGACAAAGTTGATATTTTTATTATTGCAATTTGCTTGGAATCTCTTGATCTTAATTCTCTGTGATTATTTGTTCGTCTTCAGTACTTTGGTAATGATCTCTCATCTCTCTATACTTATTTCGATGTCTTTCATTGCGATCATGATTTCTATTGCTATTCTAAATGCTTTTGTTGATATCACTATGAATTATGAGTAGTCGTTTCTAGGGCTAATGGATTAGCCTTAGGATCTTAGGATTTCCACCGGTGTCCTATATTACTAATTGAGATCTACAATAGTAGCATCAATAAGAGCCATCAAATCACAGAACGAAGATCTAACCCACGATGGTTGCGTGAGTAGAGACTGAGAATAATTGTCGTTTGTAATGCACAGATCGCGTGTAAGGCCATCCACGATGGTGGGGCTAAGCATGGGATACGTTAGACGAGTGGCACAACGATAGTTGGCCATGAGTTCTACATTTTAGATGCGACAGTCTCGCCCTAATAAAGCCAATTCAACGTAGAAATTGTAACCAAGCACATCCGACGATCCTAGTGGTGACTTCTATTGCCCTAGCTTTTATTCTATTGTTAATTGAGATAGTAACTGTTAAGGCCAAAAATGACCGAGGCAGTTGTCAAGCTGACGTGGGCCCTTCGTGCTGAGTCGGAGCTTCGTCAGCGAGTGAAGTGGGACCCTAGGTTGGAAGAACCTAGGTCAGATGATGGATGTGGATGATGATGCGGTGCTCGATCGACCCTTGGACAGCTGATGCGTCGATCGTTCGAGGCTGGGAAGCTCGGAAACGACCCTCGTGGAAGACGGTGATTCCTCGATCTACACCACATCATCATCCACATCCATCATTCGACCCAGGTTCTTCCTACCTAGAGTCCCACTTCACTCACGGACAAGGCTCTGACTCAGCGCGAAGGGCCCACGTCAGCTTGACAACTGTCTCGATCATTTTTGACCTTAACAGTTTGGTGCCGTTTGTGGGAAGCGTTAACCAGCTAGGCATCCCAAAGCAATCGAAAAGCTAAGTCAGCTGGACCCAGCAATGTTAGACCGATCGAATGTCCGAAGGAGAAGTAGAAAGCGAACAACGTCATGGTGGAGGATCCCACTGACTCTACGTCTCCATCAAAATGACCAGCAAGGTCCACCAAAGAACCAGAGGTGACCCGGAAGGAATTCACCCAATTCACGGAGCAGGTCGACAGGAGTCTCGGTGTTTTGGCAACCTTGATACGCCAAAACATGGGGAATCCATCGCCTTAAATGAGCTGTTGCCGTCTCGAAATCCTACCCTGACACCAACCTGGGGCGCGGCCTTACTCCGAGATCAAGTGGATCCGGGAGTAGATCGACTAGAGATCAGCCCACACAACGCAACCCCACGTCTCACCAATACGACGGTGTAAGGATTGAAATCGGGCCGTCGTTCTCCAGGGGAACCCACCCCCTCTAATTATAGGACAGCAACCTGTATCATCTTGGATCAGGTAAAGTACGGGGCTCCCATGGGTTATAACCCTCTCAATCCCACAGGTGGCTTTGGAAGGAGAGAAGAGATCCCAAATCCATCTTCAGGAGCCAATTACGTGCAACCCGGAGAGGGAAGATCTCTACTCATATGATCCTCGCTTCGGCGAACCCCGCTGAGGGAGAATATCAATTCTGATCCTCCTCTTCCTAAGTTCAAACTCACTGCCTTACCAGCTTATGATGGCAGAGGTGACCCCTGGTCACACATTCATAAGTATCTGAATGTAATGCTGCTTCACATGGCTGATGAGCCATACCATTATATAGCCTTCCATGCTATCCGATTTAAGAGGGCAGAAGGCTGGTATGAAGGGTTACCCGACAGCTGTATCGGGTCATTCGATGAATTGACAGATATGTTCTACACGTAATTCGTCGCGGGTCTACGTCCTAAGAAGAAGTCAATGAGAATGAGTCGATTCGAGCTTTCATCTAGAGATTCAACGACGAGAGGCTCGATATAGAAGAGACGCCGGATGTGACTGTCATAGCGACGCTCACTCAAGCAGTCCGAAACAAACACCTGCGAAGGGCCCTCCACTCGTTCCCCCTAACAACGTTGTAGAAATGCTCAACATAACGGATCGATTTACCATCTCTGAAGAAGCGGAGGAACCGACCAGAACTAATGGGAAAGGCACTTCCTCCTGCCGCGGAGACACGAGGCAAGAGAAACCAACTCCGGGAACCCCTCTCCAGGAGTCTCGAGACAAGAGACCCAGAGAGAGGAGCCCTCGAAGGAAGGAGCGCCCTCCCTATGCAAAACCGACGCTCCTAGGATGGAGGTCCTCCCTTACGCTCCACGAGAAGAGCTGTTCCAAGAGACAGCAAAGAAGTGCAAATATGAGAAGATGGATGACCTGGGTACGATACCAACGACTGTTGGACTCTCAAATAAGAGATCGATGCACTGGTTAAGCAAGTGCACCTCAAAAACTCGGCTAACGATCAACCTAGCAAGGAGGGATCCTCGAAGCAGAAGGCAAAGATGACGGAATCACCAGTCACCAAGGTGGTCGACTAGCAAGCCATCTGAGCTCAGGGTCAAATAAAGAGGCGTTGAGAAAAATCAGCTCCGATAAAGTTTGAAAACACATGTACGCCTTTTGTTTTTATCATTCCTTTCAATAAAGCATGTTTTTTCATCAAATAAAGTTTTGCTTCCTTAAGCCTTCATGAATTCTACAAAAACTATCCCATCAAAACTCCACATTAAAAGGATCTGATCCTCGGGAAGCCTGGATAAACTGAATTCATATTTGTGAAACCTGTGCGAGTTACTCCTAAAGTGTCGTCAGCCGTAAGTCGAAGGGCCACCCCTTCGCCACTGAACGACTCTCCTAACGTGTCGTCAGTCGTAAGTCGAAAGAGCCACCCCTTCGCCACTGAACGACTCTCCTGACTTGTCGTCAGCCGTAAGTCAAAGGAGCCATCCCTTCACCACTGAACGACTACCAAAAACGTCGTCAGCTGTAAGTCGAAGGGCCACTCCTTTACCACTGAATGACTCTCCTAAAGTGTCATCAGCCGAAAGTCGAAGGGCCACCCCTTCGCCACTGAATGACTCTCCTAAAGTGTCGTCAGCCGTAAGCCAAAGGGCCACCCCTTTGTCACTGAACGACTCTCCTAAGGTGTCGTCAGTTGAAGAGGCAACCCCTTCACCACTAAACAACTCTCCTGACCTGTCGTCAACCGTAAGTCGAAGGGGCCACCCCTTCACCACTGAACGACTCCCACAACGTCGTCAGCCGTATGTCGAATGGCCACCCCTTCGTCACTGAACGACTCTCTTAACGTGTCGATAGTCGTAAGTCGAAGGGACCACCCCTTCGCCACTGAACCACTCTACTAAATTGTCGTAAGTCGTAAGTCGAAGGGGCCACTCCTTTGCCACTGAACGACTCCCACAACATCGTCAGTCGTAAGTCGAAGGGCCACCCCTTCGTCACCGGACGACTCCCGCACCGTCAGCCGTAAGTCGAAGGGCCACCTCCTTCGCCACTAAACGACTATCCTAAAGTGTCGTCATTCGTAAGTCGAAGGGACCACCCCTTCGCCACTGAATGACTCTCCTAAAATGTCGTCAGGTGTAAGTCGAAGGGCCACCCCTTCACCACTGAATGACTCTACTAACGTGTCGACAGTCGTAAGTCGATGGGGGCTACCCCATCACCACTGAACGACTCTACTAAAGTTTCGTAAGTCGTAAGTCGTAGGGGCCACCCCTTCACCACTGAACGAATCTACTAAAGTGTCGTCAGCCGTAAGTCGAAGGGGCCACCCCTTCACCATTGAATGACTCCTGCACCGTTAGCCGTGAGTTAAGAAAATCGCTCCCTCACCATGGAATGTAGTGGTCAACTTCTAACATGGTTTGATGGCTTACCCTCGATCGTCCTGAAGCAGCGTCTAACCCATCAAGGGGCCATCAGGCGTTGCGACCACCACACGACGTAAGCGACAACAAACGAAGAGATGCAACGACAAACAAAGATATACATGCCAATTCTTTAGCACTCCTATTGCAAAAAATTGTTTTCGTTTACATCTACATCACCACATATACATTCAGAAATTTCTAAAAGCATGCGTAAAAAGAGCGTCGAGACTCTAGGTCCTTGGTCTTCTGGCACTCCTATAGTGGCTGGCTATGCCCTTGGTCTCCATCCAGCACGGCCGTGGACTCTAGGTCCCCCATAGCATCCGCTGCAGTGCACCAGTCATTGTGAAAACTTCGTCGGCGGGAGTAGCCTCCTCAGTGCCTTGCTCGACTCGTTATCACCAAGATCCGAAAAAATCACTGGGATTTGGTCGATCTCAGCGGAGAGATCAGGAAATCGGTTCTTCCTTTCCAACCGACATCGCTCATCGCCTTCCCTATATAGCTCGTCAAAGTCGGGGAATGAATCCTTGAATCCCTGAACCGCCCTCTCCGCTACGACCTCAACACAAGCTCGCTCTTCCAAATGTGCCTTCTCAGCCCGTTCTCTTAGAGCAGCTTGCTCCGCTCCCTTTTATGAGCCTCCAAAAGCTCACGATCAAGCCATGCAGGAGGCAGTCCCGTGGAAGGGTTGTATTTTCAGCAATGCGGGAGGCAATCCCGTAATCAAGAAGATCGAAATCTTCTCGTCTCATCAGAAACTTCGCCTGGACGAGCTCCTCCGTGGAGCAGTCGAATGGAGCCTTAGGAGATCGACTCTCCAGTAAAATTGGCCTGAATTCATCAGGGATGTCTTCAGACGATTGTACTGGTGGGAATAGACTTCCCCAAGGCCAAGAATCCACATGCAGAGTGAGCTCCGGAGGGACCTGGGTCTTCCCGGAGTCTCCCTTTAGAGAAGCACCCATCTCCTGCTTCTTGCTGGGTGACCTGCTCCACAACCTCATTCGACCCAGACGGCTCAGAGTCGCTGAGAAGAAGTCACCTCCTCTTATTCCCCTCAATCGCAACCACTTCAAATTACGGCCTTTTCCTTCTTCTTCTGCTAAAGGCGGGCCACCTGAACATCCTGTTGGATATTGGACTCCCCGGATTTGGTTTTGGATGATGAACAAACATAAATATATCGTGAACTAACAATTTGTGAGCGCAGTTATGGAGATCGTCGCCGAATTCATATGAACATCCAAAGCGACATCTCGAGACTTCTCAAAGCACGTGATCGTATGCCTAAAGCTTCGTTGAAGCTTTTGGACCATTTTAGAAGTCATGAAGATTCGGATCGAAGCTTTCGAAGACGGTTCATCAAGTTTTATTTATTGTCTTTTAGCTTCGTTCCGTAGAATGTTAAGCCTTGAGTAGGTCTTACGTTTTAATCTTCATAACGCTCCTATCTTAGAGCTAGGAACTTGTAAGAAGTCCATACTAACTTTCCCAAAGCATCGCGCTTCGATTCGCGACTTCTTGTGCATGTTAGTTGGTTCAAGAAGAAGAACCAATCGACTAGATGGTGATCTAGTCGGTCGGCAATGCTTCTTGGACCGACTAGTTTGCCTTCTCAAATCATAGCTCTTTACTGTTTACAGTTAGTCGGTCTACGTTGAATTACCGACCGACTAGTTGGTGAACTAGTCGGTCAGTGATCCTTCTTAGACCGCCTAGTTGAGCTTCTACTGTACATGCCAAGTTACTGTTTGTCGTTAGTCGGTCCATGTACATTTGGCGACCGACTAGTTGATGAACTAGTCGATCAACTTTTGTTCTTGGACCGACTAAATCAATTTGTTCTCAAACTATTTGTTTTATCTCTTAGGCGGTCTAAGTTAACTCACCGACCAACTAGTTGTGAAACTAGTCAGTTGGCAAGTGTGCTTTGACCGACTAGTTCTGTTAGTCTGAACTTCGACCTATTCCCTGTTCACCACTTAGTTGGTTCATGTTGATTGACCGACCGACTAGTCGATAAACTAGTCGGTTAGTGGTTGTTCTTTGACCGACTAGTTTGGTTCAGAATAGAGCCGTTGGAGCTTTAATTGAAACGTTTTTTTCTCTCTCTCTCTTCTCTAACCTATATATACTTGTTGAGCTGCATTCATTGCACTCAAGGCTGATATTAAGAGAAGTTTAGAGATCAAAGAGAAAGCATTCATTCCACATTCAAAGCTCTTTCATTCTAATCTTGAATCTCTTCTCACTCTTATTTCAAAAGAGAGATTCATTGATTGTGAGCCTTCCAAGCTAAGTGCTTGATCCTAGGTCACCATGTACCTCATAGCTCTCCATCGCTGATCTTCATCTTGGAGCTAGGGTTTGGTACCTCTTCATCTTCCCCAAAATCCGTTTTGCCCTAAATCGTAAGTTATACTCAAGGCATAGGATTTTGTCGGTAAGCAATTTCTATTTCAATTTACTTTGATCTTGTAAGTGATTCGCTCTCGGTTGTGAGAGTGTGTTTGTGATCCCGGGTTGTGGGAGTCAAAAGTTTCATTTGTGTATGATTTGACTTGTGAAGGTTTTTCACAAGTATTTCATAGTGGAAATCTTGAGTTAGGGTTTCTAACTGAAATATCCGGAAGTGATCCGGGTGGTTGGGACGTAGGATCACCGGGAACAAGTCGGGGAGACTTGGGTGGATCCGAACCCAGTAATATTGCTTGTTTGCGATTGTTTCTTTGTTGTCAAACATTTACATTTCCGCATTTCCGCATTGTTTGGTAGAGTTTACAAGGTAATTAGGAATTAGCCTCTTAATTATTTTAAAGTACTATTCACCCCCCTCTAGTACTTGTGCAGTAGCTTAGCAGGGCATTACATTTGGTATCAGAGCCAAGTCTATAGCTATGTCTGCCAACGAAAACAAGACCGTTCATCCACCTTCCGACTATAGCACCTTCAAGAATCGTAAAGGAGCGTCTTCGGTGATGGAAGGACACTCCTCAACGAGGCCTCCCTTCTTCAACGGTACCAACTACGGGTATGAAAATGCCGGATGGAAACTTTCCTCCGGAGTGCTTCACTATGGAGGGCCACGATGGAGTATGTCGAGCCCGCCGAAGAAGATTTCGAGAAATGGACTACCGCAGAGGTCGCCGCAGAGGTAAGCAATGCCAAGGCAAGTTTATACCGCAGAGGTCGAGAAAACGGACAACAGGTGAGAAGGTCTCTTCGTAGTCTATCCCTTCCTATTGCGTAAAACCTTTCGCGACAAGGCGAGGTTTATATCTGTCTATAGAGCCATCAGCCTTATGCTTGATCTTGAGAACCCATTTGTTCCCAATAGCTCTACGTCCTCTGGGTAAGTCAACTAAGTCCCAGACTTGGTTAACTTTCATGGATTCCAACTCTTCCTTCATCGCTTCCATCCATTTGTCTTTAGCAGGGCATGATACGGCTTGTTTGAAAGTAACAGGCTCGTTATCATCTTGTAGCAAAGTCATAAAGGTTTGCGGAAATTCATCCTCAAATCTTAGAGGAGCCAACCTTGTACGACTACTATGTCGTATTTGAGATTCTTCACGTCCTTGTTGACTCGAATTTAGATCAATTCTAATATCACTCCCACTTGGAATGTCGTTAGAAATGCTCCCACTTGGATCATTATTCCCGTATGGAATAGGATTAGCATCATTCGTATCATCCACTGATGAAGTTTGAAACGTATTTTCGTCTTCACCAAGAATTCTCCCACTCGAATGAGGTAATCCTTCTTGATCATTAATCTCAAATAGAGATAAGTCCTTACTTATCTCGCCCTGTCTTGGAAACTCGTTTTCCAAGAAAGTGACATCCCTCGACTCAAACTCAATTAGACCTCCATTGTCTTCCTGACTAACGAAAACATAACCTTTGGAGTTTTCTGCGTATCGTATAAAGATACATTTCCTTCTCCTTGGCCCAAGTTTTCCATACTTATGGGAGGAAATATGTGCGTAGGATGCACATCCCCAAGGTTTTAAAATGTTTAAGTCAGGAGACATTTGGTTCCACAACTCATAAGGAGTGGAGCTAACTGATTTCGAGGGTACGCGGTTTAAAATGAAAGCTGCCGTTAATAATGCATCACCCCAAAAGGTGATTGGCAAGTTAGCTTGCGCCATCATTGAACGGACCATTTCCATTAAAGTCATATTCCTCCTTTCAGCCACACCATTTTGTTGAGGAGTATAAGGCATAGTTACCTGATGTACTATGCCCTTTTCATCACAAAGTTCCTTAAAACTTGTAGATTGATATTCACCGCCCTTATCGGTTCGCAAGACATTAATCTTAAGATCTAATTGATTCTCCACTAAACTCATATAGTTTTTAAAGCAGGTTAATGCTTCATTTTTGTGGGATATCAAATAGATATATCTGAATCAGTTGAAATCATCAATAAAAGTGATGAAATAGGACTTCCCGCGTCTTGTCTTGACATTCATCGGACCACATATGTCCGAATGGATGAGCTGTAATGGAACCTCGGCCCTTGTGCCGGTTCCAAACGGATTGCGACAAGATTTCCCTACAAGGCAATGTTCGCAAGTCGACATATCAACTTTTGAAACATTAGATAGAAGGCCACGTTTGGCAAGTCTATCCATACGTGTTGGTCCAATGTGACCAAGCCTTGCATGCCAACAAATTATATCAGACTCATAAGTCGATGAATTTGCAACAAGGAAATTTTCATTACAATATGAAGAGTCATACATTGTATTTAATACAATAAATCCTTTAAATACATACCCAATGCCAATTAAGGAATTATTACAAAACAATTCCAGTTTACAATCATGAAAAAACCAGTTATAACCAAGACACATTAACACGACCACAGATATAATATTCCTTCGAATATCTGGAGCGAAGAGGACATCATGTAGTAAGAGAGTACGGCTGTTGTCCAAGACTAGCTTGCAAATCCCAACGCCTTTCACTTCAACACGTGTGTTGTTTCTTACATAAATCCACTTTGTTCCTTGGGGTATCCAGTGATACTCCACGAAGGACTGTCTGTCCCTTGCTATGTGGTCGATGGCACCTGAATCAATTATCCAAAATGGATTAGATTCTACAAGAAATATTGAACTAGAAACACGTATGTAACTAGTATTACAAGTTACCTTGTTACCTTCATCCGTACAAGAACGGGCGTAGTGACCTAACTTGTTGCACTTGAAGCACTTGATCCTCTTCAAGTCTTTCTTCGTGTGCCATTTCTTGTGCCCACCCTTATGTTTGGGTTTCTTGGTAGACTCAGGTTGCTCATTACGTTCATTATTAGACTTCGAACGATCTTTCCGTTTCTTTCCCCCGTGTGAGGAACTAGTAACCACGTGCACTTCTGCACTTGGCTTGGCAGCCGCAAGCCGCTCTTCCTCTAATTCGAGGTGCTTAGAAACATCGCTGAAAGTCTTGATGCTCTCATTGTGAGTGAGATGCATCTTCATTTGGTCCCACCCATTTGGCGGGGAACGTATGACTGCTTGGATTTGTTGCTCATCGGTGAGCACATGACCTGCATCCTTTAACTCTGAGATTAGATTCGCCATATGTCGCAGATGTTTCCCCATGGAATGATCTAGACGTTTCTTGTATGAATCAAATCTTATAGTTAAAGAACGAAGTTTGGACACCGATGTGCCACCAAACTTCTCATCAAGCTTGGACCATATGTCCATGGCTAGGTCATGCTCTCGGAAGATGCGCATTATGTCATCGGCCATACTGCTCAATAACGTAATGCGAGCTATCTTATTCTTCTGAGACCAAGCATCAAAAGCTTCCTTGTCTCGTCTGTATTGGGCCGTAGTGCCCAACTCGGTTTCAATCATTACGTTCTTTAGAGTTTCGAGCACTTCTTGCTCCTCTAGAACGTATTGTATCTTGATGGACCATAGTTTGTAATTATCGCCGTTGAGTTTTTCACCTCTGTTTAACTCAGCGACGATATTCTTTGAAGCGGAAGACATTTTACTTTTAAAATGCTGCAAAAAGACACAAAACCGAAGGTTTGATCAAAAACATTGCATTAAAAATTCTTAAAATACAATTCCCACTTGAAATGATAATGGAATATCCCATTTGGATAGTTCTAATTTCAACTCCCACTTGGAATGATATTTATAATTTGATAAGTTACTTTCGAAAAATATTGAAGATGTTGTTATAGAATCGGAAAGGTTTCTACGATTCCAATCACCATCTAGAACAATTCTTCAATATTTCCCCCTCACTTATCAATCGATAGTACTCTTATAGTACTTCGCAGCGGAAAAGCGTTTTTGAAAACGTATTTTTCAAAACGTATGAAAAACGTATTTTTCAAAAATGTATATTTCAGTCCAGTACCCTTATGATACTAGCGAAATATTCGGCACTTCTTGGCCATTTGCCGGGGTTGTTCCGTATCCGTGCCAAGGTCGGATCCCCCTTGAGGGGATTTTTCTGCAAGCCATTGTCGCCGGCTCCCGTATGGATCCAGGCGCTTCCCCACGTATAGGAGAATTTTGCCGCAGACGACTGTCGTTGGCCCCGTATGGGCTAGTCGGCATGTTCGTGTTACATCGACCAAGGCCTCTCGCCGAATTGGTCGACCAAAAACCCCGGATTGGTCGACCAATACCGACCAAGGATCTGGCACCCCCCGGCCAGGGCCTCTGCCCTGGCCGAGGCTGGCCAAGGGCCGGCCAGGGCCTCTGCCCATGCTGGCCAGGGGCACTGGCCCCTCGGCCAGGGCCTCTACCCTGGCCGAGGCCGGCGAAGGCGCCGGCCCTGGCCTCTGCCAGGGCCAGTCAGGCCGGTCGGCCTGGCCCTGGCCTCTGCCAGGGCCGACCGGCCCTGGCAGAGGCCAGGGCGCCGGCCCTGGCCGGCCCCTGGCTCTGGCCGAGGCCGGCCAGGGCCGGCCTGGCCGAGGCCGGCCTTGGCCGGCCTGGCCGAGGCCGGCCTTGGCCTGGCCTTGGCCCTTTGGCCTTGGCCGGCCTTGGCCCATATGGCCATGGCCGGCCACCCCCTTGCATGGGGTTGGCCACACACCTCGTCGAAGGGGTGGCCGTGGTGGTTATTGGCCGTAGCCAACCCCCTCCGCATGGGGAGGGGGGTGCATTGCCTTCATAGCCCATTTGGCCATGGTGATCAAGCACCAAAAGTCGTCTTCCCTGATGGGAATAACTACCATCTTCTTCCTCGATGAAGCACTCGTTCGTCGATGAAGCACCCGTTCGTCGAGAAAGTAGTTATTCTCTAATGGCCGTGTGCCAAAATGAAAAAAATAACATACTTTAAAGTTCGCAAACTGCACGCTCCACATGAAGAGGGTTCACATTCCCTATGAATGGAGACTCAGCATCCATAAAGAGTGCGAGCTTGACGATATGAACGGTCTGTTCTTCCCGTCACAGAGAGTTCCTGCCATATCCGTAATGACAGAAGATCCTAATGTGAAAAGAACAACCGCTGCGTTCTCTCCGTCACGAAGCGTTCCTACCATATCCATAATGGTAGGATACCCATTCGTGAAAATGACAACGCCTCGTTCATCGGTTCGATGGGGCGACGGTTTGACCGGGGCGAACCCGTATGGCTCTGATACCAATGTAGGATCCTGACAAAACAAGGACGTTAGGATCGAATAATAAAGTCGAGACTTACGCTTGCGTACGCGGCACCGTTATCTCGGAACTTCGCCCTCGGATTTACCACAACGATCGATACTTCGTCAGGGAGGATCGAAGCAGAGTTTCACCGCCTAAATCTCTAACTAGAAGAGGATTTTAATGGAAGGGAGAAGAAGAACATAAGATGCCTTATGCAAACTTATGGCATGGAAAGTGTGGAATGAATGCCTTACCCTTGGGTCCTATTTATAGGCTTTAGGGGTAGTTATTGTAGGAAATAACCAATTATAAGCTTATTAGCCTATATTAGCACATTCATTTATCCTCTTCTTCATTCACTTATCAAGTGCCTTTATGCACTTATAAAGTGACTTTTTCCACTTATCGAGTGGATTTTTCCACTTATCGAGTGGTCCTTTTCACACGAGAAAAGGTTCCCTTCGTGCACGCCTTCGTGCACGCGACATCTGAGGTCCGTATACCCTCATACATCCCCTCATGGGTGTATTTATGTCGTCCATATCCAACACCTTCGCCATCGAGGAAGGTAATGACATGAAAACTTATACCGTTGTTCAACTAATGGGTACCTTGATGTCTTATGAGGTACGCAAGGATAGCAAGTTGAAGTTGCAGGAAAAGATGAAATCCTACCTACAGCAAGACGAGCCAAAGAAGAAGGCTATTACTTTCAAGGCCGCTCCATCTACTTCCACATCGACCGATGATGAAAACTCGGAAGACGATTTGGACTTGGAGTCCATGGCTCTCATGGCAAAGAAGTTCAACCGGTTCTTCCGGAAAGATAACTTCAAAAACAAATCGAAGTTGAATTCTTCTAACGCCTCCTCTCCTTTGTGTTTTAAATGCAACAAGCTAGGACACATGAAAGCGGAGTGTCCTCTAAACAAGCAAAAGGAAAAGTGGAAGGCGCCGAAGTTCGACAAGCCCAAGAAGTACAAGAAAGGGAACAAAAAGGGACTTGTCGGGACATTCACCAACTCCGATGATTCCTCTAGCAGAGAGTCGGATGCTGAGCAAGTGGAGCAAGCACATATGTGCTTCATGGCTAGAGAGGAGCAAGATAAAGATGCCTCCTCTGATGATAGCGACAACGAAGGCGATGAGGTAACAATGGATGACCTTAGAAATGCTAATGAGTAATTATGGTCTAAATACACTAAGTTAGTAAATAGGTATACTAAAGTAAAAGATGATTTAGCTAGCATCCAAACCTCGCCTAAAACTATCATCACCAACAACGACACCGTTGTTGAAGAGTTGAAGAATGAGATTGTTAATCTCAAGACTCAACTTGAACATGTTAGCATTGAGGATCCGGAGGAACACAAGATAGCGGATTTGACTTCTCAAAACTCGACTTTGAGTATTGAGAATGAAAATCTCAAATCTCGTGTTTATGTGCTCACATCGCAAGTATCCACTTTGGATGCTTCTTTGCGTTCTCTCACTGAGAAATATGAGAGCACATTAGGCCGAATTAACAAATTCAATAAGGGTAAGGACCATTTGGATAAAATCCTAAGTGACTTACTTCCGGCCAATCACCACATTGGCTTGGGGTATACGATGGGAAGTTCATCCAAATCGGCCACTACTTTTGTTAGGCCAACTTCCGGTGACTCAACGAGTGGTAGCAAACACTCTATTGGTAGTTCATCTAACAATGGTGCTTCCACCTCGTTCACACCCTCTTTCGAAAAGAAACCCACTTTGGGTGGCCCTCCAAAGAAGGGTCATGCCTACATGTACACAAATACCATGCCACGTAGGAAAACACATCCTACTCCACATGCTCACACATATGATGATTTCTATGCTACACGTTCACGGGCATGTGCACACCATGTGATACACCTTCATGCACGTGTTCCTCCACATGCATATGTACACCCACATCATCGTATGAATAATTATCCACATGCACCATTTCATCATGTTCCTTATGCCTATCCACGACATGCATCACGTAGAAACCAACAACGCATGCATGCACCCAATAGGATGAGGGCTCCCAAAATATTCACAATTTGGAGCCCAAAGGACACAAGCATGGATGAAAAACAAGTTTACATGAATGCTTATTTTTCGAATGTTGTGCATAGTAGTAATTATGTGGGGAAGTCTAAGTCCAATTGGACTTGGCTTCCAAAGGTCTAATCTTTTGGACCCAATGACCTTGGGTACCATGATACGATATTTTCTATCTTTAGGTACTCAAGAAAAAGAAACGGAGCAACAAATTTAAATTTAGCTCCAATGGGAATTGGATACTCGATAGCGGGTGTTCAAAACACATGACGGGTGACGCTCAATTGCTCTCCGGAGTGGTTCCCATTGCAAATGGAAACCGGGTAGTCTTTGGAGGCAACGAGAGCGGAACCATCATAGGTGTTGGTAAAGTGGGTAATCCTTCTAAACCTCTTATATGTGATGTTTACCTTGTTAAAGGATTAAACCACAATCTCATTTCAATAAGCCAACTTTGTGACAAAGGTTACAAAGTTAGCTTTGCAAAAGAAATGTGCCATATTTTAAGAAAAGATAATAATTAATTATTGTTTTCCGACACACGCCATAAGGATATATACATCCTAGATCTTCCAAGATCACATGAACAATGTCTTATTGCCAACACAAGTGAACAACACTTATGGCATCGACGTTTTGGTCATGTGAACTTTGGAACACTATTTAAGCTTTCCAAGTCAAATTCTATTAGAGGCTTCCCTAAGCTTGTCTTTCAAAAGTAAAGCTTTTGTGACTCGTGTCAACGAGGCAAGCTTCCAAAATTGTCTTTTAAACCTAAGAAAAGCATTTCTTCTAAGCGGCCACTAGAGCTATTACATCTAGATTTATTTGGGCCAACTAGAGGTGCTTCATTAGGAAATGCACGATATGGACTTGTCATCGTTGATGACTTTTCTAGGTTTACTTGGGTATTTTCATTGTGTAATAAAAATGATGCTTTCGAAAACTTCACAATTTTTGTTAAGAAAGTACAAAATCTCTTAGGAACCACCATTGTCACTATTCGTAGTTGTTTCAGAGTGTTTTCTCACTACAAAAGCGTTGACCGTGGATAACCCGGTCAACGTGGTCAAGGGGCCCGCGGGGGTCCCTCGGGTGTGTCGAGTCGGTGCAGACGAGACGCGAGTCGGAGTTGCAGACGACGTGGAGCACGTCGGCTGGGCCGAATCGGGGTCCTCGGTCGCAAGGAGGGCGAGGGGAAGCCTCGACCCGAGTTGAGACGCTCGGCCTCGGACGGACGTGCTCGGCCTCGGCGGTCGGACGACGAGGGGCAGCCTCGGTCGTCTCGCTGGTTACGTGGCCGGCGAGGGGCGGAGGGGAAGCCTCGGCCCGTGGATCTGATGTCCTCCTGCGTAGACAAGAACGCTCGTCAGGGGGGCCGGACCTTGGTTCCGGCCAAATCCCCTCCGATGCCTAAGTCAGACAGTGATCTGAAAGAGGACGCTCGGCGGAGACGGTTCGACTCGAGAGGAGATCGGAACGGCGTCTCACGGCGCGGGCGGGGGAGGAAGGAGATGAAATGGGGGAACTAGGTCGTTGATGGAGTACCTTAGGTTTTAGATACCTGAGATGCGGTCCCTCGTCCAGTCGTCCTTCTAACCCTTTTATAGACCTCCCGCCGTGATTGCCCCCGACCCACGTCGCTCGTCCGCCCTCGATCGTGCCCCCTCAATCCCCCCCCCCCCCCCCCCCCCCCCCCCGTCGCCGCTCCCTGCGCCATACCAGCACCTCCCCATAACAGCCATTAAGTGGTAACGGGATCGGGGGAACGGTTATCGCTGGAGTGGGTGAGTGACTCATGCGCTATCGGGGCCGGGTCGGATCGATATTTGGGGGCCCTCTATGGGGCTTTGCCGGGCGGGCCTGATCGCGCAGATGGGCTTCCGATCGGTGGTCGGGCATCCAGGCGCGTATCTTTCGGGCTTCGTTCGGTGGGTTGTGCTTTTGGGCCTATGTTGTTGGGCCTTCGCAAAATAGACGTATCAATTGCCCCCATCGGTGGGGCCGATCGGCCTTGGCCGGTTCGGTTCGACCGATGTGACTCCTGGGGTTCCGAGTGGCGCGTCAGTCGAGACGTGGTTATAAATGAAGGTCATGATGAGGCGGATCGATTGGACTTCCTTTGGCGCCGATTTCAAAATGCCGCCGGTTCTCCGAGGCCTGCCACACGTTCCTGTCAGGTGCTTCGAATTCGCCCCTGAGTCTGGTATATAAGATCCCCGGCTGTGTGGATCCCAACTTCTTCCTTGCTCTTCCCTCTGTCCTTGCTTTCCGCAACTTGGAGTCTCCCATCGCCTTCGTTTCCTTGTCTTCTCCAAATTAACAAAAAGGTAACTCCTTTCTTATTTTCATATTATGGCTGCTCTTAGGATAGGTGGTTCCTGCCAAGGGGCGAGGGACCCTCCTGAGTCGAGGCGGGGCGGGCCCCGGCTTGTGGGATCAGGTTCCTCCTCTGGGAGTCGTTCCTTTCGAGATAAGGGGAAGGGGAAGCTCTTCCCGGACTACGCCAGCGATGATGTGGCGTCGGCTGCCGTGCGGCTTAATGTACCCCCGGTTATCCTCCGAACGCCGTCGGGGACTCCTCCTTCAGTGGCCACGGAGATCCGGGAGAGGTATCTCTGCTACCCGTACGATGTTCGAGTTCCGTTCATCGACGAGCGGATCTGCCTTCCGAGGAGCAATGAGGTCGGCGTCTACGTCGAGATGTTCCGCCTGGGTCTTCGTTTCCCGCTCAATCCCTTCCTCATCCAAGTCATGGAGTATCTCATGGTGCCCCTTTGCCAGTTCACCCCCTGTTCGATTGCGGTACTGACGGGCTTCGTGATGCTCTGATGTACCCGTGGTTTGGAGCCGTCTCTCCCCCTTCTCTTTTACTTTTATCGGATCCAGACAGTCGGCCCCGGGTCATGGTTGCAACTCCGAGCCCGCTCGAGGAGGGAATGCCTGATCGGGCTACCCCGCTGGTCGGGGGATTGGAGTTCGGATTATGTCTTCGTGGTCTTCCTGGAGGGTGCCCAAATTCTGACAGGCTGGGGCGGGTCGGTCCGGCCCGACTCAACGCTAGCCCTCTCTGAGGCGGATCTGGCGGCCGCCGCGCTGCTGTCGACCCTCCCCTTAGAGGTGAAATCCATTTGGTCTTTGTTGGACGACCTACTCTTGAAGGCCGTCTTGTGGTCTCCGGGTAGGTCGCTTTTTCAGTCCTGGGTTGCCCCGCAGCTTACCCTGATTTCGGTTTCCCTTGCAGGAATGGCTAGTCGCGAGTTCACCCGCGATGTTGATGAGCTGATCCGTCGTGGAGCCGCTCGGATCCGGGGTAGTACCTCTGGAAGGGTGCCTCGACGGACCGTTGAGGAGGAGGTGCACCGAGCCGAGCCTTCTGTGGGCAAGGTGGTGGCCGCGCCTCCCGCCTCTTCTTCTGGCGATCTCCTCTCCAGGGGGGTCGCAAGGGCCGGATCCGCCCCGCCAGCCCAAGAGGCAGGGGGTAACGACGGGTCCGGTGCAGTCCCTCCTGCCCTTGGTGTGCCCCCTCTTGTTCCCGAGGGTGGGGATGGTGCGAGGCGGAAGCGCTCCCCTTCAGCGCCCGCGGAGCCTCACGGAGGGAAGAAGAGGAAGGAGGATGTGGATCCCTCCAGTCCGGCGTGTTCCGTGCTTCCTGCGGCGACCACCGGGGATCTTCCGGTGGCCCTGACAACCACCCCCGTCGCAACGTCCCCGCCTCCGCTGCCGGGAATCGAAACCCTGTTAGCGGGCAGCTCGGCTTCCCTCGAGGTCACCCCTGGGGACTCGGTGTTTGTCGACCGAGCCCTGGCCCAGCGGATGGCCGAGGGCTCCGTCCTCCCCCGGGACCGCAGTCTCCTCGAGAGGATTCCCGCCGACAAGGTGTCGGACTCCTTGGTCTGGATCCTTCAACAGGTTCGGCTATCTTGCTGTCCTTTCCTTCCCTTCACTCTCTTCTTAGCCCATGTCTCGTCTTCCAGGGTTCAACGCTCGCCGTGGAGTCGCAGCGCCGAGCCATCCGTTTGAGGGAGCTGGAGGAGTCCTCCGTGAGGGCCCACGAGCGGGCCGGGGCGACGGAGGTAGCTATGACGGAGGCCCAGATGGAGTCTCGGCATCTCAAGCTCCGTGTGGCCGAGCTGGAGGGACGAGTGGGTGACCTCCAGGGAAAGTTGGAGGACGCTCGGCAGTCGGCTGAGGAAGCGGCGGAGTCGTTCCGCCTGGAGAGGGAGGAGCTTCAGAGGGAACTGTCGGATCGGCGTCAGGTGGTGCGGCTTGCGGAGGAGGTGGAGAGGGGTGTCGTCGGGACCCTGGGGGAGAAGATCTTCGAGGTTCTCAGGAAGGCCTTCGGTACGTATGAGGACCTCATCGCCCCTCGGATTGTCGAAGTCGTCCAGTCTTCCTTCCGGGATTGTGCGGAGTGCGTTCGGCAAGCCGCTCCTCCGGTCGATCCCTCTCGCTCCGAGCAGGGGGAGGCGCCTGGGGACGCGTCCTCCCGATCTCGGGCTCCTTAAGTCATCCTTTCCCGGCCTGCCACCCTTGTTTTTATCCTCAAATTTTTTAGCATCCGCTTCGCTTTGGGACAGTCTACTTGAAATGGATCCCTGCCCCTGCTATCTCCTTCGGCTTCGCTACCGGCTCCCTGCTTCAGAGCCAATAATTGCTGGTTGCATGGATGTTCGGTTAGGCCAGCAACTTTGGGTCCTTAGCCGACAAGTTTCGCTCTGTCGGTGTCGCCCTAGTTTCTGTTGGTGACGAACTTTGTTGTCCGTCGAGAGCGGATTATTTGTAGAGAGGTTTCTTCGCTTCGATTCCCTGTAAATAATACACACTTTTGTACCTTGGTTAACTGTTATAAACGAAATTGACTTACTCGGACTCCTCGCATATTTTGCTTTGCTGCCTCGTCCTCGGCCTAGGACTGGTTGACGCCCGAGCTGGCTGGGGGAATTGCCTCCAGATTCACGAGCGATGGAGTCGGTCAGCGAGGGTGAAGCTCCTCGGCTTTAGACCGGTCGGCATCCGCGCTGGCTGGGGGAATTACCCCCAGACTTATGAGCGCAGGAGTCGGTCACCGAGGGCAAAGCTCCTCGGCTTAGGACCGGTCGACATCCGCGCTGGCTGGGGGAATTGCCCCCAGACTTACGAGCGCAGGAGTCGGTCGGCGAGTGCAAAGCTCCTCGGCTTAGGACCGGTCGGCGTCCGCGCTGGCTGGGGGAATTGCCCCCAGACTTACGAGCGCAGGAGTTGGTCGACGAGGGCGAAGCTCCTCGGCTTAGGACCGGTCGGCGTCCGCGCTGGCTGGGGGAATTGCCCCCAGACTCATGAGTGCAGGAGTTGGTCGGCGAGGGCGAAGCTCCTCGGCTTAGGACCGGTCGGCGTCCGTGCTGGCTGGGGGAATTGCCCCCAGACTTATGAGCGCAGGAGTTGGTCGGCGAGGACGAAGCTCCCCCTCCCCCTCCAGTGAGGCAGCGGTCTTCATTCTTTTGCACCCTTAGTGAAATGTTGATTCCGTCGAAGATTAAGAAAAGACAAAAGGGAATGCAATTGTACTCTTAAGGGTCCTGTCGGACTAGTACATTTGGAGGAAAGGAAAAGGAAATAAAGCTAGACAAAGGGACGTAAACCTAGATAATCCCCTCGGACTAGGCTACGACTGGGGGGAGGGACCTCGCCCGCTCACTCTATGATGCGGAGGGGTCCTTGGACGGTGTTGATCTTCTTCCCCTTGTCTGGATGCATGGAGGTCCCTTCTCCGTGGGCCGGCTCGTCGGCTAAACTCCTGGCGTGCCCCCGGCTCATCAGCTTCTCAATGTCCTTCTTTAAATGCCAGCAGTCTTTAGTGTCGTGGCCATTGTCCTTGTGGTACTTGCAGTACTTCTCCCCATTCTTCCCACCTCTTTTTGCCTTCGGTGGGGGGCGATCGGCGCGCTCTTCCTTCTGTACTTGAGCGAGGATGGCGTCTGGGGTGGTGTCCCTCGTACCCTCTCCCCGCTGCCTATTTCTCGGCCTCTTCTCGGTCCGGTACCCTTCGGGTCTGCCTCGTCCGCTGTCGCCGCGCTTGGTCCCTCGAGTGGCCTTTCCTGCCTCAATGGCCAAGGTCTCCTCGGTCAACATGAAGCGCTCGGCCCTCGCCATGATCCCTGGGAGGTCCTTCAGGGGATCGTTGTGCAGAGATTTCTTAAGGCCTCTATGGCGCAGCTCTTTCTTAAGGGCCGTTTGGACAACAAGGTTGGGAGGGCTGTTCACGTTCAGCCTTTCCGCGTTGTAGCGGCGCATGAACTGTCGGAGCGGCTCGGCTGGGCCCTGTACTATGTTAAACAGATGTTCAGCATCAGGCTTTACCTGTCTCCCTGCCATGAACTGTTTGCAGAACAGCTGGGTGAGTTCCTCGAAGCTGTCGATGGAGCGGCTGGGTAAGCTGCGGTACCAGGTCCTCGCCGCTCCCCTGAGAGTCGAATAGAAGCCCCGGCAGAGCAGGTCATCGTCGGCTCCTTGGAAGGACATGTCCCCCTCGTAGTCCATCACGTGGTTTCCCGGGTCTCATATCCCGTCCTACTTCCCCAACGCCGGGATCTTGAATCGAGAGGGGACCCGCGCGTCGGTTATTCTCCGTGATATGGGGCACCGGTCTCCGTGGATGCCCCCGGGGGTTCGACACCCGCCTGCCTCTGGTTCGTTCGGTGGTGGAGGGGGCACAGGCGCCGGCGGGGCTGGCTCCACGGCCCTCGCCACACTGGGGGTTGGGCTGACCCGGCGTTCCCGGCTCCTCCGGTGGGAGCTCCCGCTCCGCCGCGATCAGTCTGTCGAGTGGTGTCGATTGCTTCTCCTGCGGTGGGGTGATCGTGGTCGACGAGACGACGCGGTCACCGATTCATCCCCCGTGCCTTCAGTTTCTCTTCGGCTCATTTCACGATGAGGGGAGGAGGCGCGTGATCTCGCCTGACGGGAGCCGGACAACGTGAACCGACGCTCCGTGTTCGGTCTTTGGTTCCCGTGGTCATCGACCACAGCGGATCGTAAGAGCGGGGGACCCCCCGCCCAACGATGGTCATCGCCCAACGCGCCTCCGTTAGCTGGCGCAGTGCCGACGAGCTGCTGTACTGCCACGACCAACGTCTGGATGTTCGCGTTGGTCTCCTGGGCCAGGGCACGGAGTTGTCCCTGTGTGGCCAGTTCCGACCCACCAATCTCTTCGGTTGAGGGGGCAGGGTGATTGCTGACGGGCGTGTCTTCAAGGTTGCCGTTGGATGCGCCATTCCCCTCCTCCGGGATGGGGGGCATGCGTCTCTTTCCGTTGCTGGCTCGTGCCATTGCAGGTGCGGTTTGTTTCTTCGTGGGACAGTTCGGTTCCCACAGACGGCGACAGATGTTTCAGAGTGTTTTCTCACTACAAAAGCGTTGACCGTGGATAACCCGGTCAACGTGGTCAAGGGGCCCGCGGGGGTCCCTCGGGTGTGTCGAGTCGGTGCAGACGAGACGTGAGTCGGAGTTACAGATGACGTGGAGCGCGTCGGCTGGGCCGAATCGGGGTCCTTGGTCGCAATGAGGGCGAGGGGAAGCCTCGACCCGAGTTGAGACGCTCGGCCTCGGACGGACGTGCTCGGCCTCGGCGGTCGGACGACGAGGGGCAGCCTCGGTCGTCTCGCTGGTTACGTGGCCGGCGAGGGGCGGAGGGGAAGCCTCGGCCCGTGGATCTAATGTCCTCCTGCGTAGACGAGAACGCTCGTCAGGGGGGCCGGACCTTGGTTCCGGCCAAATCCCCTCCGATGCCTAAGTCAGACAGTGATCTGAAAGAGGACGCCCGGCGGAGACGGTTCGACTCGAGAGGAGATCGGAACGGTGTCTCACGGCGCGGGCGGGGGAGGAAGGAGATGAAATGGGGGAACTAGGTCGTTGATGGAGTACCTTAGGTTTTAGATACCTGAGATGCGGTCCCTCGTCCAGTCGTCCTTCTAACCCTTTTATAGACCTCCCGTCGTGATTGCCCCCGACCCACGTCGCTCGTCCGCCCTCGATCGTGCCCCCTCAATCCCCCCCCCCCCCCCGTCGCCGCTCCCTGCGCCATGCCAGCACCTCCCCATAACAGCCATTAAGTGGTAACGGGATCGGGGGAACGGTTATCGCTGGAGTGGGTGAGTGACTCGTGCGTCATCGGGGCCGGGTCGGATCGATATTTGGGGGCCCTCTATGGGGCTTTGCCGGGCGGGCCTGATCGCGCAGATGGGCTTCCGATCGGTGGTCGGGCATCCAGGCTCGTATCTTTCGGGCTTCGTTCGGTGGCTGTGCTTTTGGGCCTATGTTGTTGGGCCTTCGCAAAATAGACGTATCAGTAGTGATCATGGAGGAGAATTTGAGAATGAGTCTTTTGAGACATTTTGTGATGAAGTTGGTATTACACACACCTTCTCTTTCCCTCGTGCACCTCCTCAAAATGGTGTAGTTGAGAGAAAGAATAGGACGCTAGTGGACTGTGCTCGCACTATGCTTGATGATAGCCAACTTGGCCATCAATTTTGGGTGGAAGCGGTACACACCGCTTGCTATGTGTTTAATAGAATACTTTTAAGGCCCGGCACTAAACAAACTTGTTATGAATTGTTGTTTGGTAGGTTGCCTCAAGTTAAACATTTTCGTATTTTCGGTTCGAAATGTTTTATTAAAAACACGTATGGTAGTTTGGACAAATTCGATCCAAGATCCGATGAGGGGATTTTTGTTGGATATTCTTCGCGTAGCAAAGCCTACCAGATATACAACAAACGAACCTCAACGATCGAGGAATCGCTTCATGTTTCATTTAATGAAGGATTTGTTCCAACTAGAATTACTAATGATGATGACTCTTTGGATGTCTTATGTTATTCAATTGGTAATTCTAACTCTATTGATTCTATTGATTCTATTGATACTAACCCGACTAATGAAGTTTTTGAGAATGTTCCTAGTGATCAAGGAATTCCCAAACGGCTTCATACCGTTCGTGACCATCCTCATGAGCAAGTCATTGGCAATATCCATGATAGTGTCAAGACGAGATCTCAAGTCAACCACTTCGCTCATTGTGCCTTTGCCTCCTCGATAGAGCCAAAAAATGTTAATGAAGCATGCGAAGATAGCGCTTGAATCCTTGCCATGGAAGAGGAACTCATTCAATTCGAGAGGAATGAGGTTTGAGAGCTTGTTCCATTGCCATCGAAGAACCACACCGTCATAGGGACAAAGTGGATCTTCAAGAACAAGACCGACGAAAACCAAGTCGTCATCCGGAACAAAGCTCTGTTAGTAGCTCAAGGCTATCGGCAAGAGGAAGGTATCGATTTCGAAGAATCCTTGCTCCAGTAGCTAGATTAGAATCAATTAGATTATTATTATCTTTTGCATGCCATAAGGATTTTAAATTATTTCAAATGGATGTAAAAAGTGCGTTTTTAAACGGAGATGTTGTTGAGGAAGTTTATGTTTCTCAACATCCGGGTTTTATAAATGAAAAATTTCCAAATCATGTTTTCAAACTTAAGAAAGCACTTTACGGTTTGAGACAAGCTCCTCGAGCTTGGTATGACCGTTTAAAGAATTTTCTTTTGGATTTAGGTTTTAAAATGGGAGAAGTTGATTCCACATTATTTGTTAAGTATTCGAATAATGATATAATTTTAGTCCAAATATATGTTGATGATATCATTTTCGGTGCTACTAACTTTGCTCTTTGCGAAGAATTTTCTAATGTGATGAAGGATCAATTTGAGATGAGCCACATGGGTGAGCTCAAATATTTCTTAGGTCTCCAAATTCGCCAAATGAACGATGCAATCTTCATCCACCAAACGAAGTACACGGTGGAGTTGCTAAAGCGATTTGGAATGGAGAATGCCTCCGGGAAGAAGACTCCGATGAGCACCACTACACATCTTGATAAAGATGCGGGCGGAAAAGATGTAGACGTTCGTCTATATCGAGGTATGATAAGTAGTTTACTATATCTTACCGCAAGTAGGCCCGATATAATGTTTGACGTATGTGTATGTGCTCGTTATCAGTCTCAACCTAAGGAGTCTCACTTAGTAGCGGTAAAACGTATTTTCCGTTATTTAAGTTACACACTTGATTTTGGATTACTTTATCCAAAATCTAGCACGTATGAGTTAATCTCATATAGTGACGCAGATTATGCGGGATGCAAATCCGACAGGAAAAGTACTAGTGGCACTTGCCATTTTATAGGAAATTTTCTTGTCTCTTGGTTTTCCAAGAAGCAGAATTCCGTATCACTTTCAACCATCGAGGCGGAATATATTGTTGCCGGTGCCGTGTGTGCTCAAGTTCTTTGGATGAGACACACACTTAAAGACTTTGGTATACAATGTGATACTTGCCCTATCATGGTGGACAACCAAAGTGCAATTTGTCTCTCCAAGAACCCGGTACACCATTCCCGTTCGAAACACATAGATGTCTGTCACCATTTCTTAGATGATCATGTTGCTAAAAAGGACATCATATTAGTGTACGTTGAAACCCAGAAGCAAATCGTCGATATTTTCACGAAACCCCTAAAGGAAGACTCCTTTGTGCGGTTGCATCGAGAATTGGGGATTATGGGTGAATCCGAGATTTAGGATTCATTTTTATTCAATAATCTTGCATGCTATTCAATTTCATTATATTTGCACATGCTAAATTTATTGGAATTTTCTAGATTTTTGTTGAATTTTCGAAATTTTCGCTCGATTTGTTCGTAAACGTCAAATTTCAGATTTTCGATGTTTAATGGGGTATTATAATGATTAATGAGAGTATTTCGATGTTTCTTCCAAGTGCGATTAGGAGAGAAATCAAAATTTCAAAATTTTCAATTTTCGGACTCTCTTAGTCGGTCCAAGTTCATTGGCCGACCGACTAGATTCAGTTTTAGTCGGTCAGTGAATGAGCTTAGACCGACTAATTCTTGTCAGGATTTTTGGCTTCAGTTACTGTTTACAATTAGTCGGTTCAAGCTCATTGACCGACCGACTAGATCGTGATCTAGTCGGTCAGTGCTTGAACTGTGACCGACTAATTGTGACGGGGACAGTTGCGTCTTTTCGATTTCCAATCGACTTATAACTCAATCCGACCGACTAGACTCTTTTCTAGTCGATCGAAATTCATCTCCAGCTCAAAAAACCCCTCGTGCCCGTTCGACTTCCCCTCTCCCTCTGTCGTTTCCGATCAAATTCCGGCCATCCCCACCGTTGCCGTTCGTCGTTCTGCCTCCCTAGGTGACCCTCCTCCCTCGTCTAGCTCTCTAGGGTTAGTGTTTTGCTCCTAGGGTTAGGGTTTATATCATTTCCTATTTCTAGGGTTTTCGGCCTAGGTTGTTTTTAGGGCTTTCAATCATAGATTTCTCGGTTGATTCGTACGTGTCGTGTCGCGCTTATGGCACGTACACGTATTCCGATCCGTCCTACGAGCCCTTCGCCTATGACCGTAGAGCCATCCCCTACGGATCCCATTCAACCCATGCGAACCCCTCCGAAACACCGATCGAAGACCACCCAACCTTCTTCGTCTTCGCCTCCTCTTAAGCGTAAGAGGTCGGCGACAGCGAAGCCCCGATCCCAATCTCAGCCCAAGCCCAAGCCTATGTCTCTCCGTGCCCCCACTCCTCCATCCGATTCCGACACGGAGTATATACCCGAGACTGAGACCCATAAGGATCCCTCACCTCCTCCTAGGCAACCTGGGTCTAGCTCCCGACCACGTACTTCCACTCGTCAGCCTAAGGGAAAGGGTCTGATGCCGGTGGGCGGTGTCGATATTTCGTTGTGTCGCGACGACCCGTTGTGTCTCGTGGCTTACAACCGTATCGAACACTGTCCGCTGCTTCTGGAGCATTTCATACAGTTCTCAGACTTCCTAGGCCTAGCAGACCTTCTGTCGTCTTCCGGTCTTATCGATTACCTTCGATATGATTTAAGGCGAATCCACACTCATACCCTCGCCTGGTGAAACTTTTCTACGCCAACCGTGTCCGGGGTCAGTACGACGAGACCCACTCGATTGAGACTACTGTCTTGGGGACTCCGATAGTCCTCACGGCAGAAATCTTAGGAGAGTTGATCGGTTGCTCGTCGTCTGGCCTCCTCCCTTCAGATATTTCCGTCGATGACATCTCTTCTCTCGATCAGGTCATCATTTCTGAGATCTTCCATGAGATTGCCCCCGCCATGATTGGCGTGCCTTCTAAGTCATTCAAGCCCAATGGCTGGGTCCTTAACCTAATTCTGAAGTCGTGCTTACTTCCTAAGTACGGCTCATCTTCTTTGCCTTCCCAGCCATTCCTGAAGTTGATCTATGCCATCTTCATGGGTAGCGAGATTAACTAGGCTCGGATTATACTCGATAAGATGGATTCTTTCGAGTGTATTCGGAAGTCCACAAAGTCTGCGCATATCCCATATCCGTGCTTGTTGACTCTTGTTTTTCGCCACTTCCGTGTCACACTTCCACCTGATGATGAGCGTCCTCTCAGTCCCCCTCTGAATGCGACGGCCGTCAAGAAGTCTCTTGTGGCGCTCCGTCACGTTCAGAGGACGACCCCCTCTGCTTCAGCTCTGCTTCTGCCTCAGCTGCTCCCTCTTCCACTCTTGACGAGCTCGACGTTCAGTGAGACGTATGGAGTCTCGGTATGCTCGTACTGAGGAGATACTTGCTCGTATCGCCTCACGTTTGGGTATTGAGATCCCTTCGTCAATCTCTGATGAGGAGGAGTTGGATGAGGAGGAGATTGAGGAGCTTGTTCGTGTTTCTACTCGTGCCCCCGAGGGCACTTCTGGAGCTGCTGCCTCTTCTGATGGTGACCTCGAGAGTACTCCTGTTGCCACCGTTCCTGCGGTGGATGCTACGACTGGTGCTCCCGAGGTCACTACCGTCGCTCCCGTGGACACTTCAGTTAATCCGGTGACCACTACTCATGCTGCTGCTGCAGATCCTGCCGTTGACTCTTGAGCTTCTTTGAGGACTCTCCCGATGCACCTTGGATGATAGATCTAGTGTGAGAGAGTTTGGGTAGGATAGATTGTGGTTATGTTTTTCTGGATATTTTTTGACATTTTTGATGTATTTGGATGTATCTTCATGTATCTCTGATGATATTCTGGATATTTTGATGTAGTGTGATACCCCGATGTCCGGTGTGACATATGACATATGTTATGATATTTTTGATGTATTTTGTGCCCCGATCGTTGGATCAATGTTATGTATGTCGGCGATGTATCTTTTTGATGTACTCATGCTTCATTTATATATATATACTAGTCATAACCCGTGCCCGCGGGCACGGTTCATTCAAGATGTTCCCCGAAAAATTATTTCCACCGCCACAATTTAACAGAACAATAAATTAGCGTAAAAATATTTAGCGGTACGGACACCTTTGAGGCGGAACAACAAATTCAGCGTCAAACAACAAATTTGGCGTCGCGCCTTCGGCGCAGAACAACAAATGAGCGTAAAAAAATCGGCGCGGGCGCCTCCTGCGCAGGCGCCTTTGGCGCGGGCGCGGAACAACAAACCTCAACAACAACAAACAGATATATCTTTCCCAAGGCACTTGTAATTTCAAAGTTTAGGTTCCCAAGGCACTTTTCACCCCAAATTTAATCTCCACAATATTTCCCAATGCACTTCTAGTTTCAAAGTTTAGGTTCCCAAGGCATTTTCCCCCCAAATTTAATCTCCACAATCTTTCCCAAGACACTTCTAATTTCAAAGTTTTGGTTTCCAAGACACTTTTCCCACCAAAATTTAAGTTTTTCTACTAAAATTTTCACAAAATCCAATCTCAACCATTGATTTTCCAAGATCAAATCCCAGCCACTTTTTATCTTGTCCTAGTCAGCCCTAGAATTCAAAAAACGTTGTCAAATGTATAATAGATACATCGATGTTGACATTTCATTATGTTGTGCACATTTAATATTTTATATGTCTCTGATGTTTGATTTCGTCGCTTGACGAAAATACTTGGTTAAATAGAATTCATTTTATGAAAACATAGAATTGTTTTCCATGCACTAAATTAGCCAAGAATGTTGATATTGGAGATTATTTTCCATAACTCAATTCGTAAAATTAATTTGAGTTTTGATGATGTTATTTATCGATTTTCGACTTTGGTCTCATTGACACACTTTGATTTAATTCGTATTTTTTTCTTTGGTGTCATTTGGACCGTGGTCGTATTCTACGACTCCCTTACTTTTATTTGAAGCCATTGTTGTTGTTGTCGTTGATCTCCTCCCGCTCTTTTTGCTAATGCCAAAGGGGGAGAGATATAATAATGACATGTGCTAAATGATAATTTAAAGCATTTTTCCAAGAATCTAATTTGATACGTTAGATTCAGTGGGAGTTAAGATATAAAAAATTGGATTTCTAATCCGATATTTCAATAATGGATTCTCATTTTTTATACTTTACTCGTCTGCTTGATGCGTATTATTATTATTTATTTTGGAATTAACGTGTCATCAATGCAGGGGGAGTAAGTAAATTACATTTAAATCATTATTTTTTTTTTATTTATGCTGGTTTGTCATCACCAAAAAGGGGAGAATGTTGGATATTGGACTCCCCGGATTTGGTTTTGGATGATGAACAAACATAAATATATCGTGAACTAACAATTTGTGAGCGCAGTTATGAAGATCGTTGCCAAATTCATATGAACATCCAAAGCGACGTCTCGAGACTTCTCAAAGCACGTGATCGTATGCCTAAAGCTTCGTTGAAGCTTTTGGACCATTTTAGAAACCATGAAGATTCGGATCGAAGCTTTCGAAGACGGTTCGTCAAGTTTTATTTATTGTCTTTTAGCTTCGTTCCGTAGAATGTTAAGCCTTGAGTAGGTCTTACGTTTTAATCTTCATAACGCTCCTATCTTAGAGCTAGGAACTTGTAAGAAGTCCATACTAACTTTCCCGAAACATCGCGCTTCGATTTGCGACTTCTTGTGCATGTTAGTTGGTTCAAGAAGAAGAACCAACCGACTAGATGGTGATCTAGTCGGTCGGCAATGCTTCTTGTGTAGTGCCCTGTGGTAGCTACTGCACACGTACTAGAGGGGGGGTGAATAGTACTTAAAATAAACAAGATAGTTATTCCTAATTATTGTGCAAGAAACAAACGACAATGCGGAATTAAACAACTATCAACAAGAATTAAAACATACGCAAACAAACAATATTACTGGGTTCGGATCCACCCAAGTCTCCCCGACTTGTTCCCGGTGATCCTACGTCCCAACCACCCGGATCCCCTCCGGATACTTGAGTTAGCAACCCTAACTCAAGATTTCCACTATGAAGTACTTGTGAAAAACCTTCACAAGTCAAATCATACACAAAGTAATTTGTGACTCCCACAACCCGGGATCACAACACACTCTCACAACCGAGAGTGAAACTTACAATTCAAATATGAAATGAAATAAACACTTACCTACAAAATCCTATGCCTTGAGTAAATCTTACCAAATTAGGGCAAGGAGGGATTTTGAGGAAGATGATGCCACCAAACCCTAGCTTCAAGAAGATGACCAGCAATGGAAGCCAAGGGTGGAGTATGGTGACTAGAATTGAGCTCTTGGCTTGAGATGCTCACAATGGAGAGAATCTCTCTTGAGGAAGATGGCTCAAAGAGTGAAGGGAGAGATTCTTGTGAGGGAGAGAGAGCTTTGAATTAGCTTGGGAGAGCTCTTCTCTTAGGTCTGAAATTGCTTGTAAAATGGACCTTCAACCTTGCCTCAAACGTATCAAGTTTGTATTTATAGAGGTAAGGAAAATCGTGTTGGAAAAGTTCCCAACGGCTCTTTTCTGAACCCAACTAGTCGGTCAAAGAACAACCACCGACCGACTAGTTCATCAACTAGTCGGTCGGTCAATCAACGTAGACCGACTAATGGAAGAACAGCCAAAAGTCGAAGTTCCAGGCAAAGACAACTAGTCGGTCTAAGAAGACTTGCCGACCGACTAGTTTCACAACTAGTTGGTCGGTGAATGATCTTTGACCGACTAACGTCGAAATAGAATAGGCAGACTTCAAGTTGACTTAGTCCGTTTAAGAACAAATGCTGACCGACTAGTTTCTCAACTAGTCGGTCGGTAAACGTTCTTTGACCGACTAACTCGAAACAGTAGCTCAGGCTGAAAATGACTGGACACCACTAGTCGGTCTAAGAAGGATTACTGACCGACTAGATCGTCATCTAGTCGGTCGTTGACTCTTCTTTGACCGACTAACTGTAGTCATAAAAAGAGCTGAATAAAGAGAGGCAAACTAGTCGGTTCAAGTAGAGTTTCCGACCGACTAGATCGTCATCTAGTCGGTTGGTGACTCTTCATGAACCAACTAACATGCAATCGAAGCCGAGGGAAGAAACGATAGGCTTCAGGAAAGTTTCTAATGGCTTCTATGAATATCCTAGCTCTAAGATATGAGCGAAATGAAGTATATAATGTAAGTCCTACTCAAGGCTTAACATTCTAATCTATGAAGCTAGAAGACTATAAATTAAACCTTACGAGCCGTCTTCAAAGCTTCAATCTTCATTCTTGACTTCAATAAAACTCCTTGAGCTTCAACGAAGCTCCAGGCACACGATCACGCGTATTGAGAAGTCTTGAGGCGTCGCTTTTGATGTTCGTATTCTTTTGGCGACGATCTCCATAACTGCGCTCACAAATAAGTTAGTATACATTATTTATGTTTGCTCATCATCCAAAACCAAATCCGGGGATCAATACACAACATTCTCCCCCTTTTTGGTGATGACAAACCAACATAAATAATAACAATAATAATGATTCAATTGAAATTTACTTACTCCCCATGCATTGATGACACGTTAGTTCCATATTCAATAATATTCATATGCATCAAGCAGCGAGGGAAATATAAAATATGAATCCTACTATTGCACATATAGGATCTAAATCTATTTTATATCTTCACTCCCCCTGAATCTAACACATCAAATTAGATTCATGGTAAATTCCTTTGAATTATTAATTAGCACATTGTCATTATTATATCTCTCCCCCTTTGGCATTAGCAAAAAGAGCGGGAGGAGATCAACAACAAAGCCAATGGCTAAAAATAACGCATGGGAGTCGAAGAATACGACCAGGGTCCAAAATAACACCAATGCAAAATATCAAATGTAAAATACCGAATAAAAGCAAAGCGTGTCAAGGAGACCAAAGTCGAAAATCGGAAGCCGAAATCATCAAACCATAGGCGAAATACGAAATACGAAATCATCAAGCCATAGGCGAATTACGAAATACGAAATCATCAAGCCATAGGCGAAAATCGAAAACCGAAATCATAAAATTATCGGCGAAAATCGGAAAATGAAATCACCAAGCCATAGGCGAAAATCGAAATACGAAATCATCAAACCATATGCGAAAAACGAAATCCGAAATCATCAAAACTCAAATCGATTTCACTTATTGAGTTTTGGAACATACTCTCCAAAATCAACATTAGAGACAAAAATTCCAATGAGACTACCAAATGTAGCATGCAAGAACATATGGCATACACTAATCTAGCACACTAGGAATCAAATTGAAATAAAATGATATCAATCGTAATATATTCTACCAATGGACACCAAGGAGAATCAAAAGTATGAATATACTTACAACATTAAGCTCCCCTTACTTTGGTGCATCACTTAAACACCATCAACTCCATTTGAATGAAAATCCTTGCAAATCAAGGAGTTGGTAGGGTAGGTATCACATGGTGAATTTAACCTAGAGAATATCAATTTGGTATCCAAAACTCTTTTTGGATCCTATGGGTTAGGCAATAAATTTAGAGAACTAAATTCAAATTAAATGTAACCCAATCTTACCACATTGCTTTGGTACCCATAAAAATGAAATTAAACTTATGGTACCAAGCAATGAAGGGTCAAAGGAAACTAACCCTTCGGAAACCAAGTCCACGAGGAACTTGATTTCCCAACATAATCATCATTCAAGATAACATCATTAATAAACGATTTCACATACAAATTCTTATTATGCATGCTTGTGTTCTTCGAACCCCAAATGGTGTATGTCTTGGGAGTCCTAATCCTATTGGGAACATGCATATGTTGTTGTTTTCTATGTGATGCATGTCGTGGGTATGCTTATGGCATGCGATGCAATGGTGCATGACAATAATTATTCATATGAGAATGAGGATGAACATATGAATGTGGAGGAACACGTGCATGAGTGTGTCTCACATGGTGTGCACGTGCTCGTGGGTGCGGAGCATAAAAATCATCATTTGTGCTAACATGTGGGGTAGGATGTGTGTTCCTACGTGGCATGGCATACATGAAGGCATGACCCTTCTTTGGAGGTCCACCCAAATTGGGTTTCTTTCCAAATGGGGGGTGTTCCTAGCGGAAGCACCATTGGTAGAAGAACTACCCATGACGTGTTTACTTCCACTAGTAGAAGCATCGGATGTTGGCCTAACAAAGGTGGCGGACGAGTTGGATGAATCTCCCATCTTATACCCCAAGCCAATGTGATGATTGGCCGGAGGCAAGTCATTTAGGATATTATCCAACTTGCCCTTACCTTTGTTGAATTCATGAATTCGGCCCAATGTGCTCTCATGCTTCTCGGTGAGAGAATGCAAAGAAGCATCCAAAGTGGACACTTGCGATGCGAGTGCACAAACACGTGACTTAAGATTTTTATTCTCAATACTCAAAGTTGAGATTTGAGACGTCAAATCCGCTATCACATGTTCATCCGAATCCTCGACATGAACATGCTCAAGTTGAGATTTGAGATTTTCAATCTCATTTCTCAACCCTTCAACAACGGTGTCGTTGTTGACGATGATAGGCTTAGGCGAGTTTTTAAGACTATCTAGCTCATTTTTAGTCTTATTAAACCTAGTAGCCAAATTAGAAAATTTATTCCAAAGTTGTTCATTGGCTACTCTAAGTTGATCATTGGTTACCTCTTCGCCTTCATCCTCGCTTCCATCCTCGCTTTCATCGGAGGAAGTCTCTTCATCACGATCCTCTTTGCCCATGAAGCACGTGTGTGCTTTCTCCACTTTTTCATCGTCCGACTCTCCACTTGAGGAATCGGATTCGGTGAAAGTGCCGACAAGCCCTTTCTTGTGCTTTCTCGACTTGTCGTACTTGGATGCCTTCCACTTCTCCTTGTGTTTGTTTAGAGGACAATCTGGCTTGATATGTCCTGGCTTGTTGCATTTATAACACACGGGAGTGGAGACATTAGTCGAACTAACTTTAGATTTATTTCTAAACTTACCTTTTTGGAAGCATAAGTAGAAATCCTTTGCCATTTTGGCTAGAGCTTCCATGTCCAATTCTTCTTCCGATTCTTCTTCTGATTCTTCATCATCGGTAGATGGAGCGGCCTTGTATGCAATCGCCTTTTTCTTAGGCTCGTCTTGCTTCAAGTACGACTTCATCTTTTCTTTCATCATGAGCTTGCTATCCTTGCGTACCTCGTATGACATTAAAGTACCCATTAGTTGAACAACGGTATAGGTTTTCATATCATTACCTTCCTCGATGGCGAAGGTACGCTTCTCCCAACAAGAAGGAAGTCCGTCGATTATCTTCGAGACTTTCTCCTTTTGGGTGTAGGTCTTCCCAAGAGCTTCCAACTCGTTTGTGATGTCGACGAATCGAGCATAATACTCTTTCATCTTTTCACCCTGCAGCATATGAAATAATTCGTAATCTTTGTTCACGACAACGAGTTTAGAATCTCTTACCCGACTCGTCCCTTCATGTAATATGAGGAGGGAGTTCCAAATTTGATATGCACTCTTACATGTGCATATCTTATTGAAGTCTTCGGGCTCCAATGCGTATTGCAAGGCATTCATTGCCTTGGCATTACTTACCTCCGCGGCGACCTCCGCGGGAGTCCATTTTGCGAAATCTTCTTCTTCGGGCTCGATGTACTCCTTCATCGTGGCTCTCTAAAGTGAAGCGCTCCGAAGGAACGTTTCCATTCGGCATTTCCAATACCCGTAGTTGGTACCGTTGAAGGAGGGAGGCCAAGTTGAGGATTGCCCTTCCAAAACTGAAGAAGCTCCATGGCGATCCTTGAAGACGTTGTAGTTGTTGTTCGTCATAGCTTTGACCTTGTAGCTTTAACCTTGGCTCTGATACCAATTGTAGTGCCCTGTGGTAGCTACTGCACACGTACTAGAGGGGGGGTGAATAGTACTTAAAATAATCAAGATAGTTGTTCCTAATTATTGTGCAAGAAACAAACGACAATGCGGAATTAAACAACTATCAACAAGAATTAAAACATACGCAAACAAACAATATTACTGGGTTCGGATCCACCCAAGTCTCCCCGACTTGTTCCCGGTGATCCTACGTCCCAACCACCTGGATCCCCTCTGGATACTTGAGTTAGCAACCCTAACTCAAGATTTTCACTATGAAGTACTTGTGAAAAACCTTCACAATTCAAATCATACACAAAGTAATTTGTGACTCCCACAACCCGGGATCACAACCACACTCTCACAACCGAGAGTGAAACTTACAATTCAAATATGAAATGAAATAAACACTTACCTACAAAATCCTATGCCTTGAGTAAATCTTACCAAATTAGGGCAAGGAGGGATTTTGAGGAAGATGATGCCACCAAACCCTAGCTTCAAGAAGATGACCAGCAATGGAAGCCTAGGGTGGAGTATGGTGACTAGAATCGAGCTCTTGGCTTAAGATGCTCACAATGGAGAGAATCTCTCTTGAGGAAGATGGCTCAAAGAGTGAAGGGAGAGATTCTTGTGAGGGAGAGAGAGCTTTGAATTAGCTTGGGAGAGCTCTTCTCTTAGGTCTGAAATTGCTTGTAAAATGGACCTTCAACCTTGCCTCAAACGTATCAAGTTTGTATTTATAGAGGCAAGGAAAATCGTGTTGGAAAAGTTCCCAACGGCTCTTTTCTGAACCCAACTAGTCGGTCAAAGAACAACCACCGACCGACTAGTTCATCAACTAGTCGGTCGGTCAATCAACGTAGACCGACTAATGGAAGAACAGCCAAAAGTCGAAGTTCCAGGCAAAGACAACTAGTCAGTCTAAGAAGACTTGCCGACCGACTAGTTTCACAACTAGTCGGTCGGTGAATGATCTTTGACCGACTAACGTCGAAATAGAATAGGCAAACTTCAAGTTGGCTTAGTCGGTTTAAGAACAAATGCTGACCGACTAGTTTCTCAACTAGTCTGTCGGTAAACGTTCTTTGACCGACTAACTCGAAACAGTAGCTCAGGCTGAAAATGACTGGACACCACTAGTCGGTCTAAGAAGGATTACTGACCGACTAGATCATCATCTAGTCGGTCGGTGACTCTTCTTTGACCGACTAACTGTAGTCATAGAAAGAGCTGAATAAAGAGAGGCAAACTAGTCGGTTCAAGTAGAGTTTCCGACCGACTAGATCGTCATCTAGTCGGTTGGTGACTCTTCATGAACCAACTAACATGCACTCGAAGCCGAGGGAAGAAACGATAGGCTTCGGGAAAGTTTCTAATGGCTTCTATGAATATCCTAGCTCTAAGATATGAGCGAAATGAAGTATATAATGTAAGTCCTACTCAAGGCGTAACATTCTAATCTATGAAGCTAGAAGACTATAAATTAAACCTTACGAGCCGTCTTCAAAGCTTCAATCTTCATTCTTAACTTCAATAAAACTCCTTGAGCTTCAACGAAGCTCCAGGCACACGATCACACGTATTGAGAAGTCTTGAGGCGTCGCTTTTGATGTTCGTATTCTTTTGGCGACGATCTCCATAACTGCGCTCACAAATAAGTTAGTATACATTATTTATGTTTGCTCATCATCCAAAACCAAATCCGGGGAATCAATACACAACATCTTGGACCGACTAGTTTGCCTTCTCAAATCATAGCTCTTTACTGTTTACAGTTAGTCGGTCTACGTTGAATCACCGACCGACTAGTTGGTGAACTAGTCGGTCAGTGATCCTTCTTAGACCGACTAGTTGAGCTTCTGTAACGACTGCTTTTCATGTATCTGGATTTTATGTATTATAATATATGTTTTGGTGGATTTTCTCCTCTTGTGTGGTTTTCGTCTCCGTAGTTTTCATTTTCGATCGATTCGTCGTATTTTCTCGCTTCTTTCTTAGGATTGTCGATTTCGAAGTTTGTCACTCGTGACGGGCTTCATAACGGTCGTATCTAACTATTAGATCAAGCCTAGGAGTCTTAGGAATCGATCCTGGGGCCCCGCGCTCCGTATCGGTACTTTCTGTGCTCATTAGCCGGTGTAAGAAGGGCCACCGACCGACTAGATGACGATCCAGTCGGTCGGCAATCCTTCTTGGACCGACTAGTTAGCTTTCTAAATTTCTCAGGAGTTACTGTTTATCGTTAGTCGGTCTAAGAACGTTGGTTGACCGACTAGGTTGCAAACTAGTCGGTCAGCAATGCTTCTTGAACCGACTAACTCATCAAATTATTTTTGTATCAGTTACTGTTTACTCTTAGTCGGTCTAAGAACGTTCATCGACCGACTAGTTGCCAAACTAGTCGGTCAGTATTTGTTCATGGACCGACTAACTCTAGAATCCTAATTTCACCTGTAGCTACTGTTTACACTTAGTCGGTCTGCGTTGGTCGACCGACCGACTAGTTGTCAAACTAGTCGGTCAGTGGTTGTTCTTTGACCGACTAACTAGTGCTGTAAACCCTAGTTTTGCCCTAGCCGCCAGCCTAGCCTATAAATACCCAACCCAAACGTTTTCTTCCCCTCCAACTCGACCCTAAACCCTAAAATCGCCCCCATTGATCCCCCACCTTCCTCCAAGCTCCATTGCTTCATTCCAAGCCCTAAATCCATCATCCAAACCATCCATCTACCCTATCTACCTCTCATCTTCCCCAAAATCTCACCAAAACCCATCAAATCCCCAAATCCCCCAAAACCCTAGTTTCCCCAATCTTCTCCAATCTTCTCCAGATTTGATCCTAGGGTTCCCCGGAGTGTTCCTTCCGTCTCCTCTCGGTAAGAGATCGATCTACCGTTGTTTTTATAACTTATTTATAATTTTGGTGAAACCCTAATTAATTTCATGTGTTTGGTGTTTGTTTCCCCCTAAACAGCGATTTCCTCGTAGATAGCATCCGTGTGACGAGGTTGACCGTCATCCCCGGTGCTAGGCAAGTGAAACTTGCCACTTAGGGTTTAGGCCATGTTTTAGGCCATTTACATGTTGTAGGCGTAAAAGAGGCTAGGCGACGAAATGAAACTCGCCTAGGCGCAAATTGGGGAATTAGCTTGACAACGAAGCTAATTCCGACTATTAGCATGTTGCACAATTACCATGTCATGTTTACTTTCAATTAACGGTACGCGAATATGTTCATGTCATTGCATTTTGCCTGTCACGTTTAATTTAAATTAACGGTACGCAAATATCTGTTCATGTCTTTGCATAGTGATTATTCATCGTGATTGCGTAGCGCACGCTACAATATTATATTCCTGGCTCGTGTTCCAGAAGCGAGCTTAGTGAGTTGGAAACCCCAACGCTCGACACATATGGGTGGGGTAAGAGATAAGCGGCCTGAGCCCCGAGTTGGCCTGATCCGCCACTCCGGCCAGCAGGTGGACTCTCTAGTGCACAAGTGATTAATAGTGATAGAGATAAGCGGCCTGAGCCACGAGCTGGCCAGCAGGTGGACTCTCTATGCACTAAGTGTTTACCATTGACAAGTGATTAATAGTGGTAGAGATAAGCGGCCTGAGCCACGAGCTGGCCAGCAGGTGGACTCTCTATGCACTAAGTGATAAGTGATAAGTGATAAGTGATAAGTGATAAGTGATAAGTGTTAAATGATAAGTGATTAGTGATTTGGTAACTTTTGCTACATTGTGCATGCTTGCTTCTCTTTTTTTTAAACTGTTGCATCATGCTTAACTGTCATGTCATTACTTAATACTATAACTGCTAGGTTGCTAGATGCCTCACTTTCAGTTTCCTTGCCCAAGTCTTTTAGACTTGCTGACATGTGCCCCTTTACTCTTTTGGGTGACACATGTTAGATCCTGAGCCCGAGTACCTCGTTGAGGACGAGGTGTTTGCTGACGCCGAGCCCGAGCTTGTGTTTGACGGGGAGTACGTGGACACTGGGGACCAGTCCTAGTGTCTCCGTTGCGTATTATTTTGTTAGACAGTTGTTTGTTATTGGTGCGTGGCACCCATACCTTGTTATGTTGTTGCTTTTGTTGGCCTTGTTCTGGGCCTTTAGACTCTTTTCTTTTAGCCTGGTGGCTTTTCTGGATGTTGAACATATTGTGATGTTGGACAATATTTGTGAGATGTGAATTTTATTTCAGTCTCTCCTTGTGTTATTATTGCTATTCTTTTGTGGTTACAGGGACCTGTTTATGTATTGTGGACGCTTATCGGGTTTGGGGCTTCACAGCTCCACTCTCGTGCGGACCTTTTCACGTCTCGCCTCCATTTTAGGGAAGCGGGTCGTGACAGGTTTTAGTGGTGGCCCATGCAGGTCCTCTTCTGTAACTGCGATTTTTGGAATAGCGATAATAACATTAGAATGTCCAATAAACTAAGTTCGACGTTCGAGTCATAAGCTATGAGTCTAATCTGATTTGTTTTCCGTGTCACTAGATGGCAGGAAGACGTTTCACCCGTGGTGGGGGCAGTGGTGCGCTCCCTCATGATGAGGAGCCTGAGCGGGAACCCACCAGCGGTGAGATGATGCGGATGATGATCCAGATGATGCAAGTGCAGCAGGGCGTGCTTTTGCAAGTCCAGAATGCTCCACCTGCTCGAGCTGCCCGGGTTCTTCCGGATGCCCCTCGCTCTGAGCCAGGAGCGAAGCAATTTCGGGAGCTGGGTCCCGCATATTTTGATGGTTCTGAGGGTCCTCTGGCGGCCGATGAGTGGATTCGGAACGTCGAGGACAATCTGAAGATGGCCAAGATCACCCCGGCTGGATGGGTTGATTTGGCGAAGAGGCAGCTGAAGGATAACGCCAGGAATTGGTGGGATGCTGAAGAGAAGTTGTTGGTGGAGCCGATAGCTTGGGCTACCTTCAAAGCCAGATTTGAGGGTGAGTTCTTCCCGAAGGCTGCCAAGGAGGAGATGCTGCGGCGTTTTATCGATCTGAAGCAGGGGAACTCGTCGGTGGACATGTACCACCAGGAGTTCATGAGGCTTAGTCGGTTTGCGCCGAAGATGGTGCAGGACGCTGAGGAGAGAGCTCAGAGGTTCCTGCAGGGGCTTGCTTCGGAGCTCCAGAGCTTTGTGACCTCCTCTGACCGGGAATCTTATCAGAAGGTTCTAGTAGCTGCCAAGAGGCAGGAGCTGCTCGTGAACCAGAGGAGAGGATCTGTGGTTGGTGCTGGGAAGAGGCCTGTGGAACAGGCGAGAGCTGTGGTTAGGCCTGGATTCAGGCCGAACCAGCCTGTTCATTTTAAGAGGCCAGTAGGGCCTGCTCGGAGGACTTGCCATTTTTGTGGCAAGGAGGGCCATGTCAAGGAATCGTGTAGGAGGTTCTTGGGGCAATGTATCGCCTGCGGAGATCCTGCCCATGCTCTCAGGGAGTGCCCGAGGTTGAAGCAGCCTTGGAAGGCACCTATTGCTGCCCAGCCGTTGCAGCAGCGAGCGTCTGTTCCTGCTGGACGTGGAGCAGCTCTTGTTCCGCAGAGACAGGCTTTTCAGCAGGCTGCTCCGCCGAGGAGGCAGGCTTTTCTGATGACCGCTGCGGAGAGCGAAGCTGTGGATGAGGTTATCGCAGGTAATCCTCATTCTAGCTATTACTTTCCTATTTGGTCTTGATTGCTAGATTATGTTGTTTGCTTGAACTTGCTTGTTTGCTAGACTAGGGTTTGATTGTTAATTGATTGATTAGGTGTGATTTTGGTGTGCACATTTCCTGCACGAGTCCTCTTTGACTCTGGTGCATCGATGTGCATTATTTCTCGGAGCTTCGTGGAGAGGCATTCCTTGTCGACGTCCCCTCTCCCCAAGAGTTGGAATATCGTTACAGGGAATGGTGTGGTCTCGGTGCATCGTGGTTGCAATTCTTGCTCGTTGGTGGTATGTGGACATGAGCTTTTTGCTGATTTCATTGTCCACGACATCATCAACTATGATGCAGTTCTTGGGATGGACTGGCTTGCGAGCTTCTATGCTACGATCGACTGTCGGAGGAAGAAGGTGGTGTTCGAGATTCCCGGACATCCAGTATTTGAGTTCAGTCGTGGTAGCAGTTCGCTTGGTCCTGTCAGATTTCGGGCCAGGCCGGTGGAGGCTGTGGCTATGCAGATGGAGCTGGAGTGGCCAGCTGTGGTGCGTGATTTTGACGACGTCTTCCCCGAGGAGATGTCTGGTTTGCCGCCTGATCGAGCTCTGGAATTTTCTATTGATCTTGTTCTAGGTGCGCAGCCGATTTCGAAGGCGCCGTATCGTATGGCACCTGCAGAATTGGAAGAGTTGCGGAAGCAGTTGGATGAGCTGTTGCTGAAGGGTTATATTAATCCTAGTATGTCTCCGTGGGGAGCACCGGTGTTGCTGGTTAAGAAGAAGGATGGTTCGCGTCGTATGTGCGTGGACTATCGGGAGTTGAATGCGGTGACCATTAAGAATAAATACCCGTTGCCTCGCATCGATGATATCTTTGATCAGCTTGGAGGTTCGAGGGTGTTTTCTAAGTTGGATTTGAGGAGTGGTTACCATCAGTTGAAGGTGAAGAAGGGAGATGTTCCGAAGACAGTGTTCAGGACGAAGTATGGACACTATGAGTTCGTGGTTATGCCTTTTGGCGTAACTAACGCGCCCGCAGTTTTCATGAATCTGATGAACCTGATTTTCTACGACTTTTTGGATAAGTTTGTCGTTATCTTTATTGACGACATTCTGATCTATTCGAAGTCGGAGGAAGAGCATGCCTCGCACTTGAGGACGGTGTTGGAGATTTTGAGGAAGCATCGGTTGTATGCTAAGTTTTCGAAGTGCGAGTTTTGGCTGGATCGAGTTGCTTTTCTGGGGCATGTGGTGTCTGGAGGTGGTATTTCTGTGGATCCCGAGAAGATTCGGGCCATCAGGGAGTGGCCTGTTCCGTCATCAGCATCTGAGATTCGGAGTTTCCTTGGACTTGCCGGTTATTATCGGCGATTCATTAAGGACTTTTCCCGTATTGCTGAGCCGATGACCAGGTTGACGCGGAAGGGTGTTGCTTATGTTTGGTCGGGTGATTGTGAGAGTGCTTTTGGTAGTCTGAAGGAGAGGTTGACGAGTGCCCCTATTCTTATTGTGCCTGATCGCAGCGGTGGATTTGAGATCTTTTGCGATGCTTCTGGCAAGGGTCTCGGTTGTGTGTTGCATCAGCATGGGCATGTTGTGGCGTATGCGTCACGTCAGCTTAAGGTTCATGAGAAGAATTACCCGACGCATGATTTGGAGTTGGCTGCCGTCGTGTTTGCTCTTAAGATTTGGAGGCACTTCTTGCTGAGTGAGAAAGTGAAGATTTTCACCGATCACAAAAGCTTGAAGTATATTTTCACTCAGAAGGAGCTCAACATGCGACAGCGTCGATGGTTGGAGCTTATGGCGGATTATGATATTGATTTGCAGTATCACCCTGGCAAGGTGAATGTGGTTCCAGATGCTTTGAGTAGGCTGCCAGCGGTGATGATTTTGACCTCGCAGTGGAGATTGCAGCAGGATTTTTGCGAGTCTGGAGTGGAAATTGTCCTTCCTGGGGAGGCTTCTTCGTTGATGTACATGCAGGTACAGTCGACGATCGTGGATCGGATTAAGGCTGGCCAGGCTGAGGATCCGAAGCTGGTGAGGATTCGGGAGATGGTGGAAGCCGGTCTGCGGACTGACTTCTTGATTCATGATGATGGCTCGCTGAGGTTTGGAGCCAGGTTGTGTGTGCCTGCTGGGGATATCAGAGAGGAGCTGATGGTGGAGGCACACAGTTCGCCGTATTCTGTGCATCCTGGTGGCACCAAGATGTACCAGGATCTTCGTCTGAATTATTGGTGGCATGGTATGAAGAGGAGCGTGGCTCGGAGTGCAGCCAAGTGCTTGGTTTGCCAGCAAGTGAAGGCGGAGCATCAGCGTTCGGCCGGGTTGCTACAACCGCTTCCGATTCCGGAGTGGAAGTGGCAACACATCACTATGGATTTCGTGACTGGACTACCTCGGAGTCCGAAGCAGAATGACGCGATTTGGGTGATCGTGGATCGATTGACCAAATCTGCGCACTTTATTCCGTTCCGAGTGGGACAGTCCACTGAGGCGCTAGCAAGGAGATATATGGAGGTAAAATTCTTTTACTCTCCGTCTTTAATTCCTTTTCCTAGTTTGGATAGTGATGTAACGTGAATCGTGCAGGAAGTTGTGCGACTTCATGGAGTCCCCGCGAGTATCGTGTCTGACAGAGACACGAGGTTCACATCTCAGTTCTGGCAGAGTTTGCAGAAGAGCTTGGGTACGCGTCTGAGTTTCAGCACGGCGTACCATCCGCAGACGGATGGCCAGTCCGAGAGGACGATTCAGATTTTGGAAGACATGCTGAGGGCGTGCATGTTGGATTTCAAGGGTTCGTGGGAGGACCATCTACACTTGGTGGAGTTCTCTTACAACAACAGCTTCCAGGCGAGTATTGGCATGGCGCCTTTCGCCGCTCTTTATGGGAGGAAATGTCGATCGCCATTGAGTTGGGATGACGTTGGCGATCGGGAGTTGTTGGGACCTGAGATGATCGTGGAGGCCGTGGATATCGTCAGGAATATTCGGGAGAGGTTGAGAATTGCTCAGGACCGTTTTAAGCATTGGGCGGATGCTAAACGTCGTCCTTTGGAGTTTCAGCCGGGTGACCATGTGTTCTTGAAGATTTCCCCGAATCGTGGTGTGATTCGTTTTGGGAAGCGTGGAAAGTTGAGCCCGCGATACATTGGACCGTTTGACGTTTTGGAGAGGGTTGGCGAGGTAGCTTATCGCTTGGCCTTGCCGCCGTCTTTGGAAGGAGTTCACAATGTTTTCCATGTGTCGCAGCTTCGTCGATACATTAGCGATCCGTCTCATGCGGTGGATTTTTCGGAGATTACCGTTCGCCCCGATATGACGTATGACCAGCATCCAGTGCAGATTCTGGACAGGCGTCAGAAATCGCTTCGGAACAAGATTGTTAATCTTGTGAGGGTGATGTGGCGACACGGTTCACCTGGAGAGTCTACTTGGGAGAATGAGGATGAGATGCAAGAGCGTTTTCCACTTTTGTTTCCGGACTCGTGAGTTTTGGAAATTCCGAGGACGGAATTTTTCTTAAGTTGGGGAGGATGTAACGACTGCTTTTCATGTATCTGGATTTTATGTATTATAATATATGTTTTGGTGGATTTTCTCCTCTTGTGTGGTTTTCGTCTCCGTAGTTTTCATTTTCGATCGATTCGTCGTATTTTCTCGCTTCTTTCTTAGGATTGTCGATTTCGAAGTTTGTCACTCGTGACGGGCTTCATAACGGTCGTATCTAACTATTAGATCAAGCCTAGGAGTCTTAGGAATCGATCCCGGGGCCCCGCGCTCCGTATCGGTACTTTCTGTGCTCATTAGCCGGTGTAAGAAGGGCCACCGACCGACTAGATGACGATCCAGTCGGTCGGCAATCCTTCTTGGACCGACTAGTTAGCTTTCTAAATTTCTCAGGAGTTACTGTTTATCGTTAGTCGGTCTAAGAACGTTGGTTGACCGACTAGGTTGCAAACTAGTCGGTCAGCAATGCTTCTTGAACCGACTAACTCATCAAATTATTTTTGTATCAGTTACTGTTTACTCTTAGTCGGTCTAAGAACGTTCATCGACCGACTAGTTGCCAAACTAGTCGGTCAGTATTTGTTCATGGACCGACTAACTCTAGAATCCTAATTTCACCTGTAGCTACTGTTTACACTTAGTCGGTCTGCGTTGGTCGACCGACCGACTAGTTGTCAAACTAGTCGGTCAGTGGTTGTTCTTTGACCGACTAACTAGTGCTGTAAACCCTAGTTTTGCCCTAGCCGCCAGCCTAGCCTATAAATACCCAACCCAAACGTTTTCTTCCCCTCCAACTCGACCCTAAACCCTAAAATCGCCCCCATTGATCCCCCACCTTCCTCCAAGCTCCATTGCTTCATTCCAAGCCCTAAATCCATCATCCAAACCATCCATCTACCCTATCTACCTCTCATCTTCCCCAAAATCTCACCAAAACCCATCAAATCCCCAAATCCCCCAAAACCCTAGTTTCCCCAATCTTCTCCAATCTTCTCCAGATTTGATCCTAGGGTTCCCCGGAGTGTTCCTTCCGTCTCCTCTCGGTAAGAGATCGATCTACCGTTGTTTTTATAACTTATTTATAATTTTGGTGAAACCCTAATTAATTTCATGTGTTTGGTGTTTGTTTCCCCCTAAACAGCGATTTCCTCGTAGATAGCATCCGTGTGACGAGGTTGACCGTCATCCCCGGTGCTAGGCAAGTGAAACTTGCCACTTAGGGTTTAGGCCATGTTTTAGGCCATTTGCATGTTGTAGGCGTAAAAGAGGCTAGGCGACGAAATGAAACTCGCCTAGGCGCAAATTGGGGAATTAGCTTGACAACGAAGCTAATTCTGACTATTAGCATGTTGCACAATTACCATGTCATGTTTACTTTCAATTAACGGTACGCGAATATGTTCATGTCATTGCATTTTGCCTGTCACGTTTAATTTAAATTAACGGTACGCAAATATCTGTTCATGTCTTTGCATAGTGATTATTCATCGTGATTGCGTAGCGCACGCTACAATATTATATTCCTGGCTCGTGTTCCAGAAGCGAGCTTAGTGAGTTGGAAACCCCAACGCTCGACACATATGGGTGGGGTAAGAGATAAGCGGCCTGAGCCCCGAGTTGGCCTGATCCGCCACTCCGGCCAGCAGGTGGACTCTCTAGTGCACAAGTGATTAATAGTGATAGAGATAAGCGGCCTGAGCCACGAGCTGGCCAGCAGGTGGACTCTCTATGCACTAAGTGTTTACCATTGACAAGTGATTAATAGTGGTAGAGATAAGCGGCCTGAGCCACGAGCTGGCCAGCAGGTGGACTCTCTATGCACTAAGTGATAAGTGATAAGTGATAAGTGATAAGTGATAAGTGATAAGTGTTAAATGATAAGTGATTAGTGATTTGGTAACTTTTGCTACATTGTGCATGCTTGCTTCTCTTTTTTTTAAACTGTTGCATCATGCTTAACTGTCATGTCATTACTTAATACTATAACTGCTAGGTTGCTAGATGCCTCACTTTCAGTTTCCTTGCCCAAGTCTTTTAGACTTGCTGACATGTGCCCCTTTACTCTTTTGGGTGACACATGTTAGATCCTGAGCCCGAGTACCTCGTTGAGGACGAGGTGTTTGCTGACGCCGAGCCCGAGCTTGTGTTTGACGGGGAGTACGTGGACACTGGGGACCAGTCCTAGTGTCTCCGTTGCGTATTATTTTGTTAGACAGTTGTTTGTTATTGGTGCGTGGCACCCATACCTTGTTATGTTGTTGCTTTTGTTGGCCTTGTTCTGGGCCTTTAGACTCTTTTCTTTTAGCCTGGTGGCTTTTCTGGATGTTGAACATATTGTGATGTTGGACAATATTTGTGAGATGTGAATTTTATTTCAGTCTCTCCTTGTGTTATTATTGCTATTCTTTTGTGGTTACAGGGACCTGTTTATGTATTGTGGACGCTTATCGGGTTTGGGGCTTCACAGCTCCACTCTCGTGCGGACCTTTTCACGTCTCGCCTCCATTTTAGGGAAGCGGGTCGTGACAGCTTCTAATGTACATGCCAAGTTACTGTTTGTCGTTAGTCGGTCCATGTACATTTGGCGACCGACTAGTTGATGAACTAGTCGGTCAACTTTTGTTCTTGGACCGACTAAATCAATTTGTTCTCAGACTATTTGTTTTATCTCTTAGTCGGTCTAAGTTAACTCACCGACCAACTAGTTGTGAAACTAGTCAGTTGGCAAGTGTGCTTTGACCGACTAGTTCTGTTAGTCTGAACTTCGACCTATTCCCTGTTCACCACTTAGTCGGTTCATGTTGATTGACCGACCGACTAGTTGATGAACTAGTCGGTCAGTGGTTGTTCTTTGACCGACTAGTTTGGTTCAGAATAGAGCCGTTGGAGCTTTAATTGAAACGTTTTTCTCTCTCTCTTTCCTCTAACCTATATATACTTGTTGAGCTGCATTCATTGCACTCAAGGCTGATATTAAGAGAAGTTTAGATATCAAAGAGAAAGCATTCATTCCTCATTCAAAGCTCTTTCATTCCAATCTTGAATCTCTTCTCACTCTTATTTCAAAAGAGAGATTTATTGATTGTGAGCCTTCCAAGCCAAGTGCTTGATCCTAGGTCACCATCTACCTCATAGCTCTCTATCGCTGATCTTCATCTTGGAGCTAGGGTTTGGTACATCTTCATCTTCCCCAAAATCTGTTTTGCCCTAAATCGTAAGTTATACTCAAGGCATAGGATTTTGTCGGTAAGCAATTTCTATTTCAATTTACTTTGATATTGTAAGTGATTCGCTCTCGGTTGTGAGAGTGTGTTTGTGATCCCGGGTTGTGGGAGTCACAAGTTTCATTTGTGTATGATTTGACTTGTGAAGGTTTTTCACAAGTATTTCATAGTGGAAATCTTGAGTTAGGATTTCTAACTCAAGTATCCGTAAGTGATCCGGGTGGTTGGGACGTAAGATCACCGGAAACAAGTCGGTGAGACTTGGGTGGATCCGAACCCAGTAATATTGCTTGTTTGCGATTGTTTCTTTGTTGTCTAACATTTACATTTCCGCATTTCCGCATTGTTTGGTAGAGTTTGCAAGGTAATTAGGAATTAGCCTCTTAATTATTTTAAAGTACTATTCACCCCCCCTCTAGTACTTGTGCAGTAGCTTAGCAGGGCATTACACAGCCCTCTCAACAACAATGGGTTGATCCTCCGACGATTGGGCCACCTTTTCCCCCACAGTCGGCACCCGAGGTGACAACATGCTCACCTCCACCTCTCTGATGAAAGACTCGACTACCTCCCTCAGTGACGGATCCACCTGATAATCCACACCAGCCATGCCTGCAGAAGCAACAAACGATTTAAGTCAAAGAATGAAGGTCAAACAGTTGGCAGGCATGATTGAACCAACCTTTCGTCCACACGGTCCAACACAACATGTTGTCGGACCACGACCACTTTGTCTTCCTCATGTTCTCTGGCAGACTCGTTAGTGTGTCGGCGACTTTTTTCTCCTCCCTAGTCAGGGGCTTATCCTCGACAGGGCTCAAATCAGGGGCACCTCAGCTGGTGCAGAAGCTTGCCTCTCCCAGAAAAACCACAAACACGAACTCCTCCTTCCACTTGAGGTTACAGGTCGGGAGGTCTTCGAATAGTCTCCTGCCTCGACGAGCCGTTATCAAGTACCAGCCTGAAGTCTTGAGGGGAGAAACCAAGAAGAAGTGGTTGAACAGTATTAGCGACGGTTCAATCCCTTTCATCACACACAGAGCTATAAAGCCCATCATCACGCCAATGGCGTTTGCCATTAACTGGCAGAGAGAAATGTTCAGGGTACACAAGAAGTACTGCATGAAGGGATGCATGGAAAATCGAAGCCCTCGTTGGAATGCTTTGACATATACCCCAACTTTCCGGTCACCGAGACGATGGATCCTCTCGTCCCTCCCTGGCACCCAGATCTGATAATCGAGGCGGACATATTTCATTTGAAGCTCGGGGATCTGGTCGGCTCCGAATTTGGACCTCGGATTCGCAAGCAAAGCCGGCTCCATAACACCTTCCTTGTTCTTCTTCATGATGGTGAACAAGCTCCTCTCAGAAGTAGAGATGGAAGACAGCCATTTCTTTCGGAGGAAGAAAAATCTAAATCGAGGAGAATGAAGATGATACCATTGCATTCTATTGCTGGAACCACCTTATATCGGCGAGACGACGACCGTTTGATGAAACACGTGTCAAAGATCCAAAGGCTCTGGGCATCTTGGATTTCGAACCGGCAAATCATCCGAATCGACGAGGCGAGCATTTTGGCACCTGGAACTTGAGTTCTATTTTCTCGACTGTCGTGCCCCATTAATGTGATGTAACGTCGCTTGACTTCAACAGGCAGACCCTTTGACGTCGTGTGACGAGTGCCATTGTTGAATCATTGGGCCGGCACTCGAGATGACTCGACCGACGGATGACTAATGCCCACGGGGCCCACAACAGAAGCCTGATATCAACTCGGTTAAAGCCCATTGGCCAGTCGACCGTTGCATTCCCTTCACTCGAACGTGGGGTTAAAGATGGGCTCGTAATTCGCGAGAACGTGTACAACAATTACTCCTATTAAAAGGAAACGATCATGGCCCCATAATGGGTGGCCGTTATCTCTCCAACGTCACTAAAGGGACCCAGGATGCTTATAAATAGATGGAGGGTTTCAATTCCAAGGTACAAGATCTAAGACATAGATCTTTTCTTTCTCAGCTGATATTTCTTACACTATAGAGCATGCGATGCCAAACCTGAGACGAACCTCCGTGGGTCGATCTCAGCTGCTCCAAGCTCCCTCTCATCCTTAAGTTCCCATACTAACTTAAGCATCGGAAGGGATTTGGGTCGGGACCCAGATCCGACCCCCCCAACGTGTCTCTGTGGTGTAGATCGACGAATCGCCGTCTTCCGCAAGGGTCGTTTCCGAGCTTTCCAGCCTCGAATGATCGACGCATCAGTTGTCCAAGGGTCGATCGAGCACCGCATCATCATCCACATCCATCATTCGACCCAGGTTCTTCCAACCTAGGGCCCCACTTTACTCGCTGACGCGGCTATGACTCAGTGCGAAGGGCCCACTTAAGCTTGACAATTTTCTTGGTCATTTTGGCCTTAACAGTAACCATTCGTGACAATCTTTCTGAGTACGCCAAACTAGCATTGTTCTGAGACTTTAAATAGACCCAAGACTATATAAGCATCCGTCTCCCTGCGGTTTCGACATTTTTCTATACTACAAAGCATTGACACCATTCACTTGCGGTAAGTTTTCCGAGTTAAATCCGGCGTGCATCAGTCGGAACCCAGATTCAACCCTCTGACGAGCTTGCTGTGTTGTAGATCGCTGGGGAGATAGCTCGGCCACGGTTTTCTCCGACATCCATAAATTTTATTTTCGGTTTACACCAAGCTTTGATAAGTTAGCCAGTGTATAACATGATGTTAACCATGATTACTACATGTGACTATCACTATTATGATATTAGCAAGTGGTGTAAAAATTTTGCCTACTGTTTATAAACTCCATAAAAACAATTTCTCTCATTACATCAGTTGGCACTATAAATATGTTTGGGGAAAAAGTAGGAAGTTTGCTATATATAAATTAGGTGAAATAAAGACTATAATTTTTTTCTTTCACTGCTGTTGAAATTAAATTCCACTCTATTAATATAAAAACTCCTAGAATAATCAATCTCCCAATAATCTAAATTCACCTTCCAGCTTAAAGAAATATCCCAACTTGCAATCTTAGCTTCTAAAATAATTTAACATGGAATGGAGATTCAAAATTACTTGTATAAACCCAAACATGACAAAATTACATATATATACCCCACGATTTGATGCGAAAAAAGATCAAATGGCATGTCATAAAAATTCCAATACAAACAAAATTCACTTTCAGGTAGTCACAGGGTCATAAAACTGGACCAAGAGATAAATAAATATATAAAATCTTATAAAATGGATTAAATGAATATACATCGGCTCTTGCATATCCGCTTGCCCATAAAACATCAATTCGAACAAATTCGAAATGTTTCATTTGAATTCTGTACCTTTGCCTTCGCAAACTGCAAGCTAGGCTGTGATGAAGATTTCCTTGCCTTCCATCTCATTGGTTTGAGCTGTCATAAAAAATCGAAACAAAGATTTAATTTTGAACACAAATCCATACAAAGATTCTTTTTTAACACCAAAACCAACCTTCTTAACGCATCCAACATTCGCATAAACAAATCCCTATGTTGCATAGTTTATCGTACGCTCTATTCAACCTTTTACGATGGTAGGAATAATCAATTTGGGAGATTAATAATTTTTGTTTGCAGAAAATCAGAACAAAGTTTCAATATTTAACACAAATCCATACAAATATTCTATTTTTAACACAAATACCCACCTTCTTAATGCATCCAGCGTCCGGATTCGAGCTGCCACAAAAAATCAGAACAAAGATTCAAGTTTTAACATAAATCAATACAACGACTCTATTTTTAACACCAATACTAACCTTCTTAATGCATCCAGTGTCCACATAAACCAATTCCAATGCTTTAGAGTACATCATGCGTTCTTATCCGCCCTTTTCGATGGTGGGAATAATCAACATGTGAGATTTATAAGTTTATTCATAGGAAATCAGAACAAAGTTTCAATTTTAAATATAAATCCATACAAATATTCTATTTTTAACACCAATACCAACTTTCTTGATGCATCATGCGTCCTGGTTCGAGGTGCCGTCGAAAATCAGAACAAAGATTCAATTTTCAAATGAACACAAATCCTTACCCCCATCCCGATCCAGCTCCAATCCCCCCATTCCTAAACCCTAACAAACCAAAACGATTCCAACAAAACCGATCAACCCGACAAATTTTACCCAAAAACTAACCCTAATTCCGGTGTAAAATCAAGAGCTCGTACCTGTGAGATTTATCGCAGGAACAGAAGAAGAATGATCTTTGGATCGATTCTGAGGGTGAGAGTGAGATTGAGAGATGGAGATGGAAAAGGGGCTTGAAGCCTTTAAAATGAAGCGAAGTCGACCTGAGGTTTTTTTTTGGGGGGAGGGGGCTAGGCTGAGGGTTTGTTGGGGGGAGCGTACAGTTTGGGGAGAGCTGAGCTGATGTGATTTTTGACGATACACCACAATCCACGATTTTCTGCTGCATTTAATTAAACCCTCTGCTGTCAACTGTTTCCAAATTTTTCTTTCAAAATCAAAAGCAAATACAAAGAGTTTCCTCCAAAATACAAATACTTTCCTCCTAAAATTTTCATAAAATCTTATCTTAACCATTGATTTTTTAAGATCAAATCCCAGCCGTCTTTCTATCTATCCTTTTGTCCTAGTCAGATTGTCCTAGTCAGCAAACCAATTCAAAAACATCACTCAAATGTATAAAGGACTAGTCATAACCCGTGCCCTCAGGCACGGTTCATTTAAAATCTTTTTTCCCCAAAAATTATTTCCCTCTCCAAAATTTTGGGACATATAATATTCCACTTCACAATTTAAAAGAACAAAAAAATTAGCGGGTGCCTTAGGCGCAGTTCATTAAGATATTCCCCTGTCAAAAGCTTAGTTTCCCGAAAATTCGTCAATTGTTTAATTGACAGTCTTCTCTGTGGAACCTGGCATAATATTATTTTTTAAAAATAAATCCTAAAGAAAATGCAGGTAGCTTCACGATTATATTATACATTTGAAATGGCTAATAATACAGGTTGGTTAATAGATAATATTAATAGACAAACAGACATTTGAAATGGCTAATCAACATCCTCTATTATATTCTACATTTGAATCTTTATCTATTTTTTGATGAATGTTCTAGATTAATTTCACTCACTCGTATCATTTGATTCCCACATTAATTCAAAAAAGTCGTTAATCGGCATTTATTCTACTCTTTTCAATCATTTATATGGCTTAATTATCGAACCCACGTTCGACATTTGGTCTACTTTATTAATTTTTGTGTGTTATGAATGGAGGAGACATTTGGTCTCCACCCACTATCATCCACCATTAAACCCACTCTTAGTGGGTGTCCCTTGGATTCCAAGGGACTTGTAACTCTCATATGATATTATATATATGGCTATGGTATGTGCCATAGATTGACACATCTTACAAATCTTAATACGTTATCAGCACGCTCAACAGCTGAGCCGAATCCCTGCCGACAGACGAATCGCGAGGACGCGGATTGGGCTTCCTTCTCCGAACTTCGCTAGATCCGACGGGTAGGATCTAGAGGTTAATTTTTAGATCATCATTTTACATGCACATGATATATCTGTGATTATGTTTTTCTAAGAGCTCTGTAGCAAGAAAATCATATTTCAACACACAGATTTACTGTTAAAAAAGAAAAAAACTGTTTTTAATTGATTCATAATTAAAATAATATAATAATAATAATAATAGATAAAAATTGGGCCTTCGAAGAGCGCCGGACCCCTTTTCGGATCTCCGAACAACCTCCCCCGGCGGGGGCCATTCTGATCGTCGGACCGGGGCCGGAATCGCCGCCCCCTCCTGTCGGAGGGGGGCCCTCCTTGAGCGATGTCCCGCCCCTGTCAGGGGGCCTCCTGCAGCACCGCCCTTCCCTGTCGGAAGGGGGCCTCCCCTGTCGAGCGCCGAGCGCCGAGCGCGGCCGATCCATGCGTCGGAGCGCCGCCCCCCACCCCGGTCCGGGGGAGGACTTCTATCGGGGGCCGCACACGTCAGAGTGAATCGACGGCCTTCTATTGGGGGACCTTCTTCCGATTTATCGGAGCGCCGGCCTCGAATCGACGGTAACCCCCCCGGTTAGGGGGGGACCTCTGATCGCTTCGTATTTTACACCCTTTTTCTGCATGTTTGCATGCCACTTTGATCGCTCATATCGCGTTTTTCACGATTATTCGGTAATATTGCGATGCTTTTCACGATTTCTTGTTTTTGTCGTATTTCAGGAGATTTGGAGCGATTCGGAGTGATTTTGAGATCAAGAGGATTTGCACCCACTCCGGAGTGTCACCCAAGGCTCTTTTGAGGGCTATTCGGTGATGGAAGACAAGTGGAAGAAGAAGGAACGTCGTAGGAGCGACGAGGACGCGAAAAGATGAAGATTGGGCATCTGCAGCATCTCACTCGGCCGAGTGAACCACTCACTCAGCCGAGCAAGAAGACCACTCAGCCGACCAGACCAGACACGCATCAACAGAAGGAATTGGGCGTGCACTCGGCCGAGTGACGATAGTCCACTCGGCCAAGCATGGAAATCCCCTCGCCCGAGTGGCATGGGAAAATCAACTTCAAAAGAGGCCGACTTACTATAAATGTACAGGCTTTTGACGTTTCCGACTCGGCCGAGCGACAATTGCCCCTCGGCCGAGTGAGTAAAGCCACTCGGCCGAGTCACTCCCGACGACAGACCCCCGAAAAGTCCCAACTTACTGTAATTTTACAGGGTTTGTCACTCGGCCGAGTGACATTTGTCACTCGGCCGAGTGAGCCGCCCCGCCTGCTGCCTAAACTGCGATTTCTGGGCTGCGCAGGTGCATTTTTGTCACGATTTTTTGGGCGATTTTGAGGGGTATTTAAACCCAGTTTTTGCCCTAGTTTAGGAGAACTTTTTGATACTTTTTGCAGCCTTTTTAGAGAGCTTTTTAGATAATTAGATTTAGGCTTTTTGAGAGATTAGAAAGGGGACTTTTGTTGGATGCTATTGGATTCTAATTGGTTTGTCTCTTTTCTTGTCAAAAACTCTATTTTTATTGATAATTTCTCTATTGCAATGAATTGTGCTGAATTTTCTATTGAATTTCTTATGAATTTCATGATGATTAGTGAGTAGTTTTATCGTCTTAGGGCATAGGGATGAACCCTATGAACCCTATTTCTGAATTGTGATGAATTGGTGAAATTCTTGCTAGAATTGATTAGGGTTAGGTTGGGATCGATTTATTACGGATAGTTAGGGATTCATATCGATTGGGATTTGCAAGAGATTGGGTCCCAATTGATAGGAAGCCCTAGAAATTCGATTTAGATTTACGATTGGACTTTTCTAGAATTGGTTTGCAAGAGATTGGATCAAGGCTAGGGTTTTCAATCGTAACTCTATACCCATACCCGTTTGCAAGAGATTGGACGGGTAGGAACTATCTCAACCTAGGTCGTAGCTCGAGTTTGCACGAGAGTGGGCTCGAGATATGGTTGAACGATGATGTCGTTCTTCACGCTAGCGGACAACATCAATGCCCCCATCATAGTATAGAAGATTGGGAGCTTGTTCACAGTTTCTACAATGGACTCCAACCGGGCACGAAGCAAATTATCGACGCAACCGCCAATGGAGCCATACTATCAAAGACCCCGGATGAAGCTACGGCCTTGTTAGAGGAGATGGCCTTTAATAACCAACAATGGGGGGGACGAGCGAGGGCATTCTTCGTCCTCTTTGAAGCCCATTAGCATTTATGAGGCCAAGGCCGTGGCGGAGCTTTCAAACAAATTTGACTCTCTCCACAAGGTAGTGGAGAGATTGGAGAAATATATCACCGATCCACGTGGAGCACCCTCTACATCTATGCCGATAAGCAATATGAGCGATTGGCAAGACCAATCCCAAGCCATGTATGTAGGAGGGGACAATGGAGAAGGAGCCTTGGAGCAAGTACAATATGTCGCGGGAAACTCCGGATATTGGGCCAACCCGGCCGCTAGAAACCATCCGGGCTTTTCATATGCAAACAATGATGGTGCTTTGAACCCACCGCCACAACAACTTTCTCAAGCTCGGCATCCACCGCCACAACCTCAATATCAACCGAGGGGGCCACCGCAACAAAATTACCCGCCGAGACAACAAGCGGGACCATATAAACCTCCCGGGTACAACCAAGGTTGGAGAGCTCCCAACCCACCTCAAGCTCAACCACGATCAGACGACGAAGCTAGGGTGGAGGAATTTATGATAGAGCAAAGAAAGATCAACGCTAGATTGACGACGGGACAAGAGTCACTAAATACCGTCGTCGCTCAACTTGAATAGCAACTTGCGTTGCTCACCAAGAACGCCCAACAATTGCCAACTCAACCCGAGCCCAATCCACGGAGCAACACCGGACACATCAATGTGGTGGTTGCGGTTACAACAAGGGGCGGAAAGGATACCACTCCCGCTATGACCCAAAGCAAGCAACCCGTGGTGGAAATTTTGGAAGAAAAAGAGACGACGATTGAGGAGGAGAGCAAAAAGGAGCCTATTGAAGGAGGAAATTCTAAAGTGGTGGAGCCACTTGATGAGCGCCGCTACATGCCACCGGTGCCGTTTTCACAACGGCTAGCTAGAGCCAAGATGGAGAAAAGGCTCGCCAAGTTCCTAGAATACTTGAGGGGAGTAAGCCTCAATATTCCTTTCTTAGATGCAATTGTTGAGATCCCGTCTTACACGAAGTTCTTGAAGGATTTGATGTCGGGAAAGAAAAGGAAGGAAAAAATCATGCTTGCGGAGCAAGGAACTTGGTTTACCCTGAAGGAGAAGGAGCCGGTGAAATTAATGTTGAGTATTGACTCCCCGGATTTGGTTTTGGATGATGAGAAAACATAAATATCTTGTACTAACTCTCTGTGAGCGCAGTTATGGAGATCGTCGCCAAAATACTACATACATCAAAAGCGACGTCTCAAGACTTCTTAAAACGCGTGATCGTGTGCCTGAAGCTTCGTTGAAGCTCAAGGAGCTTTATTGAAGTCAAAAGTGAAGATTGAAGCTTTGAAGACGGTTCGTCATGTTTAATTCAATGTCTTCTAGCTTCATAGAATAGAATGTTAAGCCTTGAGTGGGACTTACATTATAATCTTCATTTCGCTCATATCTTAGAGCTAGGATCATCTTAGAAGACTTTAGAAACTTTTCCGAAGCCTTTCGCTTCTTCCCTCGGCTTCTAGTGCATCTTAGTTGGTTCAAGTAGAAGAACCAACCGACTAGATGACGATCTAGTCGGTCGGCAATTCCTCTTGAACCGACTAGATGTCCTTGCTCAATTCAGCCTGGCACTGTTGATCAATTAGTCGGTCAAAGAAGGTTCACCGACCGACTAGATGACGATCTAGTCGGTTAGGAATCCTTCTCAGACCGACTAGTTATTATTGCCTCTGTACAGCCTAACTTACTGTTTACAGTTAGTCGGTCAAGGCACAACAACCGACCGACTAGTTGAGAAACTAGTCGGTTGGAAGTTGTTCTTAAACCGACTAGCTGTCTTTGGATTCAGCCACTTTGATTTCATCTCTTAGTCGGTCAAAGAAGACTCACCGACCGACTAGTTGTGAAACTAGTCGGTTGGCAAGTATTCTTGGACCGACTAGTTCCTTATTGTCTGGACTTTGTCTTTTGGCTGTCGAGCTGTTAGTCGGTTCATGTTGAATCACCGACCGACTAGTTGAGAAACTAGTCGGTCAGTGATCCTTCTTTGACCGACTAGTCTGCTTCAGAATAGAGCCGTTGGAGCATTTATTGCACGAATTTCTCTCCTCTCTTTCCTCTATCCTATATATACTTGGAGTGGTTCTTTCATAGGATCCAAGGCTGCATATTTTGGGTTTTAGAGAAATCAAAGAGAAGCAAATCAACTCCATTCTAAAGCTCTCTATTCTCACTAGAATCTCTCCCTCACTCTTATTCCTCAAGAGAGATTCATTGATTGTGAGCCTTCCAAGCCAAGGAGCTTGAATCAAGGTCATCAACTCCACCCTAGGCTTCCATTGCTGGTCAACTTCTTGGAGCTAGGGTTTGGTGACATCTTCTTCCTCAAAATCCCTCTTTGCCCTAATTTGGTAAGTATATCAGAGCATAGAATTTTGTGATAAGTGTTTCATTATTTCATCGCATTTGTTATTTGAATTGTTCTCTCGATTGTGAGAGAAGTGTGTGATCCCGGGTTGTGGGAGTCACATTTTTATTGTGTATGATTTGGTCTTGTAGAGGTTTTTCTACAAGAATTTCATAGTGGAAATCTTGGGTTAGTGGTTTCTAACTCAAGTATCCGGAGGGGATCCGGGTGGTTGGGACGTAGGATCACCGGGAACAAGTCGGGGAGACTTGGGTGGATCCGAACCCGTTACATGCTTTGTTTGCGTTTGTCTATTCTTGTTGTTTGTATTCTATTCCGCATTGTTGTTTGTATGTTTGCACAATAATTAGGAATAACTCTCTTGATTATTTTAAAGTGCTATTCACCCCCCCTCTAGTACTTGTGCAGTAGCTTCACAGGGCACTACAATTGGTATTAGAGCTAGAGTTCAAAGCTATGACAAACAACGACTACAACGTCTTCAAGGATCGTCAAGGATCTTCTTCAGTTATGGAAGGACAATCCTCTGTCAGGCCTCCTCACTTCAATGGTACCAACTATGGGTACTGGAAATGCCGGATGGAAACCTTCCTCCGGAGCACTTCACTTTGGAGAGCCACATTGACGGAGTATGTCGAGCCCGCCGAACAAGATTTCACGAAGTGGACTACCGCGGAGGTTGCCGCGGAGGTAAACAATGCCAAGGCCATGAATGCCTTGCAATGTGCGTTGGAGCCCGAAGACTTCAACAAGATATGCACATGTAAGAGTGCATATCAAGTATGGAACCAACTCCTCATCTTGCACGAAGGAACGAATACGGTAAAAGATTCTAAACTCGTTGTCGCTAACAAAGAATTCGAGTTGTTTCACATGGAACAGGGTGAAACTATGAAGGACTACTATGCTCGCTTCGTGGACATATCCAACAAATTGGAAGCTCTTGGGAAGATCTACACCCAAAAGGAGAAAGTCGCGAAGATTATTGACAGACTTCCTTCTTGTTTCGAAAAGCGTACCTTCGCCATCGAGGAAGGTAACGATATGAATAAGTACACTGTTGTACAACTAATGGGTACCTTGTTGTCTTACGATGTACGCAAGGAAAGCAAGATCAAGATGAAGGAGAAGATGAAGGCGTACTTGAAGCAAGACGAGCCAAAGAAAAAGTCGATTGCGTACAAGGCCGCTCCATCTACCGATGATGAAGAATCGGAAGATGAGTTGGACATAGAATCCATTGCACGTATGGCAAAGGAGTTCGACCGATTCTTTCAAAAAGGTAACTTTAGAAATAAATCTAAAGTTAGTTCGACTAATGCTTCTACTCACGTGTGTTATAAATGCAACAAGCCAGGACACATCAAGCCGGATTGTCCTCTAAACAAACACAAGGAGAAGTGGAAAGCATCCAAGTATGACAAGTCAAGAAAGTACAAGAAAGGACTTGTCGGCACATTCACCGACTCCGACGAGGACTCCTCAAGTGGAGAGTCGGACGATAAAAACGTGGAGAAAGCACACACGTGCTTCATGGGAAAAGAGGAACGTGATCAAGAGACCTCCTCCGATGAAAGCGAGGATGAAAGCGAGGATGAAGGCGAAGAGGTAACCATGGATGAACTTAGATTAGCCAACGAACAACTTTGGAATAAGTTTTCTAATTTGGCTACTAGATTTATTAAGACTAAAAATGAGTTAACTAGTCTTCAAACCTCGCCTAAGCATATCATCGTCAACAACGACACCGTTGTTGAAGAGTTGAGAAATGAGATTGTAAATCTCAAATCTCAACTTGAGCATGTTCATATCGAGGATTCGGATGAACATGTGATAGCGGATTTGACGTCTCAAAACTCAACTTTGAGTATTGAGAATAAAAATCTCAAATCACGTGTTTGCGCACTCACATCGCAAGTGTCCACCTTGGAAGCTTCGATGCATTCTCTTACCAAGAAATATGAGTGCACATTAGGCCGAATCAATGAATTCAATAAAGGTAAGGGCCATTTGTCCTAAATGACTTACTTCCGGCCAATCATCACATTGGCTTGGGGTATAAGATGGGAGATTCATCCAAATCATATGCCACCTTTGTTAGGCCAACGTCCGATACTTCTACTAGTAGGAGTAAACACTTCATGGGTAGTTCTTCTACCAATGGTGCTTCCGCTAGGTACACACCCCCATTTGGAAAGAAACCCACTTTGGGTGGACCTCCAAAGAAGGGTCATGCTTTCATGTATACCATGCCACGTAGGAACACACATCCTACTCCACATGTTAGCACGTATGATGATTTTTATGCCCCGCATCCACGAGCACGTGCACACCATGTGAGACACACTCATGCACGTGTTTCTCCACATTCATATGCTTATCCACGACATGCATCACATAGACATCAACAACGTATGCATGCTCCCAATAGGATTAGGACTCCCAAGACATACACTATTTGGGGTCCGAAGAACACAAGCATGCATGCTAAAAATATGTATGTGCAATCGTATATTAATGACATTATTTTGAATGATGATTATGTTGGGAAATCACGGTCCTCGTGGACTTGGTTTCCGAAGGGTTAGTTTTCGTTGACCCTTCATTGCTTGGTACCATAAGTTTAATTTCATTTTATAGGTACCAAAGCAATTGTGGTAAGAATTGGTTTATTATTTTTATTTGCATATTGGTCTTGGATGTGCATGTTAGTTTGAAACTTAAATTCATGTTGAATTTGAATTTAGTTGGGCTATGGGTTACGATAATTTGAATTTAGTTTGTTAAAATTGTTGCCTAACCCATAGGATCCAAAAGGGTTTTTGGATACCAAGAATTGTGTCTTCTAGGTTCAATCCACCATGGGATACCAACCCTACCAACTCATTGATTTGCAAAGGATTTTTCATTCAAATTCAAATGGAGTTGATGGTGCTTAAGTGATGCACCAAAGTAGGAGGAGCTTAATGTTGTAATTATATTCTTACTTTTGATATACATTTGGTATCCATGTGTGTTGAATGCATCCATTGGTAGACTATATTTCAATTGATGTCATTTTGTACTAGATTAGTATATGCCATAAGTTTTATGATGTTCTATCTATTTTCTTTGGCATAACACTTTTGCATGCTACATTTGGTTTTCTCATTGGATTTATTTGTCTCTGATATTGACTTTCGTCGTTCGACGATTTTATGAATTAAATAGATTTGCTTTTATGAAAACATAGAATTGTTTTCCATGCACTATTTAACTAAGAATGTTGATATTGGAGAGTATATTCCATAACTCAATATGTGAAATTGATTTGAGTTTTGATAATTTCGTTTTTCGATTTTCGTCCATGGTTTGATGATTTCATTTTTCGACTTTCGACTATGGTCACGATGGCACGCTTTGATTTTCTTCGGTATTTTACATTTGGTATTTTACTTTGGTGTCATTTGGACCGTGGTCGTATTCTTAGACTCTCATGCTTTAATTTCTTAGCCATTGTAATCTTGTCGTTGATCTCCTCCCGCTCTTTTTGCTAATGCCAAAGGGGGAGAGAATTAATAATGACAATGTGCTAATTGATAATTCAAAGCAATTTACCATGAATCTAATTTGATATGTTAGATTCAGGGGGAGTTAAGATATAAAATGGATTTAGATCCTAAATTGCAATAATAGGATTCATATTTTATTTCCTTCGTTTGCTTGATGCGTATGATTATTATTTAATACGAGACTAACGTGTCATCAATGCAGGGGGAGTAAGTAAATTTCATTTGAATCATTATTATTGATTATTATTTATGTTGGTTTGTCATCACCAAAAGGGGGAGAATGTTGAGTATTGACTCCACGGATTTGGTTTTGGATGATGAGCAAACATAAATATCTCGTACTAACTCTCTGTGAGCGCAGTTATGGAGATCGTCGCCAAAATACTACATACATCAAAAAGCGACATCTCAAGACTTCTCAAAATGCGTGATCGTGTGCCTGAAGCTTCGTTGAAGCTCAAGGAGCTTTATTGAAGTCAAAAGTGAAGATTGAAGCTTTGAAGACGGTTCGTCATGTTTAATTCAATGCCTTCTAGCTTCATAGAATAGAATGTTAAGCCTTGAGTAGGACTTACATTATAATCTTCATTTCGCTCATATCTTAGAGCTAGGATCATCTTAGAAGCCTTTAGAAACTTTCCCGAAGCCTTTCTCTTCTTCCCTCGGCTTCTAGTGCATCTTAGTTGGTTCAAGTAGAAGAACCAACCGACTAGATGACGATCTAGTCGGTCGGCAATTTCTCTTGAACCGACTAGATGTCCTTGCTCAATTCAGCTTGGCACTGTTGATCAATTAGTCGGTCAAAGAAGGTTCACCGACCGACTAGATGACGATCTAGTCGGTTAGGAATCCTTCTCAGACCGACTAGTTATCATTGCCTCTGTACAGCCTAACTTACTGTTTACAGTTAGTCGGTCAAGGCATAACGACCGATCGACTAGTTGAGAAAATAGTCGGTTGGAAGTTGTTCTTAAACCGACTAGCTGTCTTTGGATTCAGCCACTTTGATTTCATCTCTTAGTCGGTCAAAGAAGACTCACCGACCGACTAGTTGTGAAACTAGTCGGTTGGCAAGTATTCTTGGACCGACTAGTTCCTTATTGTCTGAACTTTCTCTTTTGGCTGTCGAGCTGATAGTCGGTTCATGTTGAATCACCGACCGACTAGTTGAGAAACTAGTCGGTCAATGATCGTTCTTTGACCGACTAGTCTGCTTCAGAATAGAGCCGTTAGAGCATTTATTGCACGAATTTCTCTCCTCTCTTTCCTCTATCCTATATATACTTGGAGGGGTTCTTTCATAGGATCCAAGGCTGCATATTTTGGGTTTTAGAGAAATCAAAGAGAAGCAAATCAACTCTATTCTAAAGCTATCTCTTCTCACTAGAATCTCTCCCTCACTCGTATTCCTCAAGAGAGATTCATTGATTGTGAGCCTTCCAAGCCAAGGAGCTTGAATCAAGGTCATCAACTCCACCCTAGGCTTCCATTGCTGGTCAACTTCTTGGAGCTAGGGTTTGGTGACATCTTCTTCCTCAAAATCCCTCTTTGCCCTAATTTGGTAAGTATACTCAAGGCATAGGATTTTGTGGTAAGTGTTTCATTATTTCATCGCATTTGTTATTTGAATTGTTCTCTCGGTTGTGAGAGAAGTGTGTGATCTCGGGTTGTGGGAGTCACATTTTTCATTGTGTATGATTTGGTCTTGTAGAGGTTTTTCTACAAGAATTTCATAATGGAAATCTTGGGTTAGTGGTTTCTAACTCAAGTATCCGGAGGGGATCCGGGTGGTTGGGACGTAGGATCACCGGGAACAAGTCGGGGAGACTTGGGTGGATCCGAACCAGTTACATGCTTTGTTTGTGTTTGTCTATTCTTGTTGTTTGTAGTCTATTCCGCATTGTTGTTTGTATGTTTGCACAATAATTAGGAATAACTCTCTTGATTATTTTAAAGTACTATTCACCCCCTCTAGTACTTGTGATGTAGCTTCACAGGGCACTACAATTAAAGGATCCCGGGAGTTTCCGCATCCCTTGCACACTAGGAGGCGTCCCTTTGCAAAAAGCTCTAGTTGACTTGGGCGCGAGTGTGAGCCTTATGCCCCTTAGTATGTTCCGGAGATTGAACATGGGCACCGACTTGAAGCCGACCGACATGAGGATTCAACTTGCGGACGGTCGGATTACTAGGCCGATAGGGATCGCAGAGAATATTCCACTCCAAGTACCGGGAGGTATATGCTTGCCTTGTGATTTTGTTATAATGGACATCAAGGAAGAGGGCGACACTTCGCTCATACTTGGACGCCCGTTCCTCGCAACCGTCGGTGTTATCGTCGATGTGTGTGAAGGAACTCTATCCTTGAATGTCGGGAACATAGAAGTCGAGCTTCACATACCCAAGGCCATGAAACATATGCCATATAACGAGGAGTTAGATTATGTGGATCTCCTCGATGAAGTGATTGAAGAAGCAATCCCCCACTCTATTGGGGCTCTCCATGACAATGGCTTCGAAGAAGGCCAAGCTTCGGGGAAGAAGAGAAGTTGGAGGACCCTCCAGATAGCTCCACAGATGTTGATGAAGGCGATGCTGATGTCGCGAGAATACGAGAGCTTTGCAAGCTCTCAAAGGCCAAGAATCCGGAGAAAGCTCCACCGAATGGAAGATCGGTGTCACCGGCCAAGAAGAAGATAGGAACAAGCTCTAGCTTGGGGGACTTATCCCCCAACATTGCCCATGATGAGGAGGCGTGCCTCGTCTCAAATGATGTGAGAACTACTCCCAAGCGCAGGAGATCGTGCAAGTAATATCCTGGTGAGTCCAGGTATCGAATCCGCGGGACAACTGACCTGCAAAACTACGATCGTCAATCTGAAAAGAGTAATAATACGATGCTCACCAACCACCTATCGAACACAAAGATATAGGATCAAGAGTATGGAATAAGAAATGACAATCCTACGATATTTACGGTGACTTTGGTAGGGGTACAAGTATGGGGAGTATGTGTTGGGTTTGATTTCGTTAGGGTGTGTGCAATCAATGATTATCAATACCTTTTCTATAACTCAACGTTTCGTCCGATCAGGGCACGAGAACGTCGGAAAGTATGGCGATCAAGCATATAGAAACGTGCCAAAGAATTATACAATTAAAATAGGGCGAAAAGATATAGAAATCAATAATCACGACACCCTAACTACGTCAACACCGATACATATGAAGTGGATGTGCTACGGTTGTGAGTTCATTAGGAGTTAATAATCGCTGAAATATCATGTCTTTTATATAACTCAACGCTTCGTCCGGTCAGGGCACGAAGACGTCGGAAGATGAAACGATGAAAACTAGTCAAAGTGGCCGTATACGCATCACTAGCAACATTGATTTCATTAAACGATAAAAACAATAATAAGTTCAGATTAGTGAACATAAATTGGCTAGCCTTGTCAGGGCCTAGCCATACGGGATGTAAATAATATCGACAATAAGCAAATACCCAACAAATACGTTGTAGAAATCAATGTTACGAGTGATTTTGACGTGATAATAGGGCTAAAGACATGAAATTCATCAAATAAATACTCCTAATTACTTCACAACCATAGCACAAAGATCTTAGCCACGCATGGTGCAAAAACAATCAGATTTGATAGCCAAATACATCGTTATACTAGCCAAATACAATGAAATACACCAAATACGGGGTATAAGTTCAAGAAATTGTCACCAAATCTCCACTTTAGAACCCAAAAACTCCCTGGAAAGTAGAAGAATAGCCTCTGGGATTTTTCAGAATTTTCCCCTGGAGAAATACGCACAGTAGCCGCTCCAAAAGTCCCAAAATACGCCAGAATACGCCCCAAAACCCTAGAATACGCTTAAATAATAAGCATTGCGGGTTTGGGGCGCTTAACGGGTTCAATATCCGCACCCAAATCATCAAAATCCAAACCCGCAAGTCGCAACAAATCACAACCGCTGATCCAAGCGGGATTCAACGTAAGGCCGCCACGTGGCATGCTTAACGGGTTTCGCCCGCTTCCTCGCACAACTCCGAATCTCAGTCGGGATCAATCATATCCGTCCGATCCTGTAATAGACGCTTTAGATCACACCACGTCACCTCAAATCTCCGCTGCTGCCGCTTCGTTCGCGTCCATTCGAATCCAAACTCCGATTAATCTTGACCGTAGGATCTAAGGCTCAGCGGCGAGGATGAGGCCACATCGCACGCGTACTCAGTGTGATCTGCCTTCGAGCGGGCGAGATTTGCTCCGTTCGATCAAAATCGAACGTTCAGAAGGTTGCCGCGTCGTTCTTTGATTACGGCCTCTGGATGAAGGATTAACGGATGCGATGGAGACACGTCCCCCGCAAGGATGACGCCGCAGCCGCGTTTTGGTCACATTCGGGCCGTTGGATCGCGATCCAACGGCCACAATCAGCGTCGTGTATCCGTTGCTGAGAGCCGTAGGATGAAGCGGGAGTGCGCGGATCGTTGACACTTGGCGGCATCTGAGTGGATGCACGTATTTAAATACGTATTTCCAATGTATTTCTCCATTTAATTGGTATTCTGCATTCACAAATACACAGTAATTAGCACAGATCTCAGAAAAATACAAATAAATAGTCGTTGGAATCGTGAGATCGAGACGATGCTAGGAAAAATATAAAAAGTGTAGAAATACTCCATTAATTACTGTTTTGTGCTCAAATAAGGTGTTTTCTCTAATAAATGATGATGTACAAAATACGAATGTATTAGAGAACAATTAAGCATCATATGGGCACAAAATAGGACCAATTAGGGGGTTAAATACGCAATATTCACTCCGAATCAAGGCGTCGAGGAAGACCGATGATCATCACGACCCAAATCCAAGCGGCCTTCCCAGCAAGTGTGACGGGTGCATCTCGTATGCGCCCAATATAGAGAGCTAAACGAATATCTTAAGGGGTCGAGCTCATGACCTTAAACGAGCGCTTGTCGGGAGGCAACCCGACGGTTTTTGCATTGTTTTTATTTTGATTTTCATTTTTGGTTTAGCCTTTTGTTAGTTTTTAGAGTCTTATATGTCCATGGAAATCGTGACAATGGGTCCTATTTTTCATGACAGGAGAAGGAGAAAGGGAGATCAATCATATGGAGGATGATAGAGGCAAGGAAGAGCGCTCCAGGAACGCGTTCAGGCCTTAGGAGGAGGAAGAAACAGACTGGAGGAAGAAAAACAGAGACCAGAGCAAAAACGGAGAGCCGATGCAGAAAACAGCACGTCGCTCGGCCGAGTAGCATATGCCACTAGGCCGAGCAAAGACTCCACTCGGCCGAGTGGAGCACCAAATAGGGAAGTTTCTGCAGACCAACTCTTTGGCAATTTCTGTAAGTTTTAGCTTTAATTGCCACTCGGACGAGTGACTAGTCACTCGGTCGATTGAAACAGATACCCTCCTAGCTTAAAAATTGCTGAGTGGTAGAGCCACTCGGCCGAGTGGAGTTTCTCCCTTCGGCCGAGTGAAGCAAAGCCACTCGGCCGAGTCGTAAGTGGCAAGGAAATTTTTGAAATTCTTTTTCGTTTACGCACTCGGCCGAGTGACATTTCCACTCGGCTGAGTCGTAACAATTTCTATATAAGTGAAGCGGCGGGCGCGAATTTCTAAACACCAAAAAATTCCCAACTCGCGCCCGAGCACGCAGCCTCTTGCTCTCCCTCGGCCGCTGCTTCGCATCCCGCGCCCGATTCGGCCCCCCTTCATCGGCGATCGCCTACCCGCGCCTCGCCGACGATCGGCCGCCGCCCCCCTCGCCGGCGCCGGCCTCCACCGCCTCCGTTCACCCGATTTTCGCCCCAAAAAACCCGTTTCTCCCTGTTTTCTCTTGATTTGTACGCCCGTGAACCCCGTTTTCAAATTAACTTTCATATCTATCTATTATCCCCTATCTCCCCCATACATATTGAATATTATCCGCTGATTTGATCGTTTGATTTGCAGGCTATCTTGGGGGAGCTTTGGGGAGCTTTTGGACGCGCATTGAGCTTCGCGGCGGAGACGTCTCTTCGCACGCACCACTTATTGCTCTCACGGCATGTTCAGGTACAATCGTTCCATCATTTAGCACGTCGCTGTATTTATTTAGTTGGGACACGTCTCACGACACACATGCCACCGCGCACTAGGCCGCGTACATGGGGAGCCTCTTCGAAGCGGAAGAGGACCGATGATGCCGGTCCCTCTCACGCTAGGGAGGACTCCCCTCCACCTAGCCCGCCACCGCCACCACCACCTACACAGCCGATCCCAGCCGATCATGTCCCTCCACCTGCTCCCGACGTCGGGCCGATGGGGATCACGTTTCGAAATGACGCACACCGTGCCAGGTTCGAGCATGTCTGCCATCGCTCGATAGTACCCTCTAGGTTTGCACACTTAGCTGACCTTGACCGCCTAGAAGTACTCGAGGGGCTTCTCACGTTGTACGACAACGTGGGATGGCGTGATTTTTTGTTGGTGTCGGCGGATACTTATATCCGTCCGACACTAGAGGTCATGAGCTCTATTGACCGGACCCCTGGAGGATGCTCGTTCCGTCTGATGGACCGAGTGTGTGAGATCACTTTCGACATGCTTAGAGCATTCTTCCAGTGGCCCCCTGTCCCTGTTCCTGACCGTGCCTACGCTCCCACGCACATCCCACCCCCGTCGTTCGACACCTCCACCTTCTGGACACGGATCACGGGATCCCCACTTGCCTTTGACCCTAGTAGGGCCAATGCCTCAGCCATCCTGCACCCCTGCATCCGCATTGCACAGCGCCTCATGGCGACTACTTTCCTAGCGAGGTACGAGCCCGGGACCATTCTACGCCAGAGCTCTACATGCTTTACGCGATGACTCGTCCTAGGGTTCTGGATAGGGATAGCGACGACCTGGTCCCCGTCGTCGAGATTGACATTGCTAGTTGGTTTCTGGACCGCATCATCATTTCGGTGAGCGCTCGCTCACCTATTTGTTGCGGCAGTCTGATCACACTTCTAGCCCATATGACCGGCGTGGACCTACCTGACGACTTGCGTCGAGCCCCGGGCCCCACTTCACTTTCGATAGATGTTATGGCCCGGATGAAGATGCTTCGTCCCCACGGTCGCAGGCACTGGGTGTGGTTGCACGGTCCCTTTAGTGATGACTACATGGTTCTTCCGAGTCCCGCTCAGACACACATTGGACCGGCCCACGGGGATTGGATTCCAGCGATGGATCTCCTTATCCCCACTGCATACGTGCTTGAGGCTGAGGATGCTGAGCAGGCACCCCCTGCACCACCAGTTGACCCCGTGATCCCTCAGCCCGCACCTGCACTGTCTGCACCTCCCGACACTTCTGTCCCCACTTCTGTTAGTGTCGGGAGCACCTTAGCTGAGTCCACTTCCACCACCACCACCACCACCACCGAGCCTATGTCCGTCGAGCCTATCACCTCTCTTAGCCCCGAGCGTCCCACCACCATTCTTGGGAGCGGCGAGACCTCCTTTACCGCCGCAGTGGCGGTCCTGACCTCACTTTTGTCCACGGCCACCCCGGCCGTTGGCCTTTCTGACCCCACTGCCGCTGTATTTACTGAGAGTGTCGTGACGTCTGTCCCCACTTCTGCGTCACTGTCCTCTCCTGCTGCCTCGTCACCCATTTTGCCTTCCACCTCTGCTGCTGCTGCGACCCAGCCTGCGTCCCAGCCTCACACCGAGGCTGGGCATCCCTTACCAAGCACAGCACCCCTTCCACACTACCCTGCTGGCCCCATCCTATACACTGCCCGCCAGAGACAGCCCCGTACCTCACCTGTTCGACCTGTGCGTCCCTCTGCTCCACCACCCCCAGACACTCTACTTCAGAGCATTCGTGCTCTTGAGGGGGCTGTTAGTGGACTTCGAGGAGACGTTAGGGCTCTCTCCGCCACGGTCAGTTCCGTGCAGACCCACGTCGCATTCCTTCCCAGTATTCAGGCTTGCCTGAATCAGATTCTGGTGCGTCTGCCTCCACCACCCACACCCTCCCAGCAGCCACCACGCCCACCACCCCCACCCCACCCCCACCACAGGACGGTGATGGTGCAGCGCCACCACCAGCTTAGGCACACTCTTGATGCCTCTGATATTTTTTGTCGTTTTGCTGCCCGTCTGTTCCTAGGCCTGGTGATTGATTTTTGCCCCCCCTCCTCCACGTATTATTTTGGTGCCTTCCTGATCATATCTTTTTTATACCATTTTGGGAGTGAGGGAGAGACTTTTTGGGGACACTTATATCTGCACCATCCTGATCTTTGCATGCATCACATTCATTCATATTTTATTTTCTTTCTTTTTCTTTTTCTTTTTTATCATGCATGCATCCTCACCACCCCACCCATTTCACATCTCTCAGTGTGCCACACCTTGCACATTGAGGACACTGTGCACTTCAGCTTGAGGGAGTAAGTTCTCCCATTTTTTATTTTTGCCACCCTTTATTTTTGATTTCTCACGTTTTCTTTCCACTTTTGCACGTATTTTCACCACTTTTTATTTATTTATCATGCATCACGTTTTCTTTTCCTTTTTTGAGTATGCTGCATTGTATATAGTTCTATTTTCTTTTATCCTTGTTTTCTTTCATCTTTTGCTAGAGATGATTTTTCTGTGATGATGATGACGTGGTGTTAGCCTATCTACATATGCAGGCTATTTTGTCACGTCATAGCTTTTGTTTCAGATATCATATGCTATTTCCTGCTATGCATTTGAAATAGTAACACACTCTTTTCCTGTATGAATATGGATGAAATTATGTTATTAGCTGATGTCTGATGATTCATATGTATGCTTATCATAGAAAACACACCAAGCTTCACGCATTGTCTGCTTATATTTGGAGTACTACTTTCCTCTCTCATATCACTTCTTATTGCATGAATTGTACGCTTCACTTTCAGGTTGATTGAATGTTTGCTAGGACGATATATCTGGACTAGTTTACTTTTTGAGATTAAACTGAGTAGATTATATTACTCTGCTGAAAGTTGTCGTGCACGTCCTATAGAGTGAACCGAGCGATACATTTATTTCTTTCTCCACATATCTTGAGCATTATTTCTCTACTTAAAATTCATTGGTGAATCCCCCCTAGCAAGTCTATTATCGGCATTTCCCCCGCTATTAATTTTCATGCTCGAAATCCCCAAAATCAAAAAGAAAAAAATATATACCTGTATATCCTTCTCTCTTTTGATTTGGATCGCTTATGTATATATTGTTATTCAGAGAGAGAGAGAGAGAGAGAGAGAGAGAGAGAAGAAAACAGAAAAGAAGTTCATAACGATCCCATCTCATAGTATTTCTCTCTTCCTTCCCTCTTTTTGTTTTTATTTTTACTTTTTTTGGAGCTTCAAAAGAAATGGGGAATGTACATATTGATTTGTTTATGCCACCACGATTATGGATAAGCTTGGGGGAGAGGATCCAATGATGTGTGAGAGTGTGACTACTTGACGGTGCATGACAACCTAGGCTAAGTAATCTTCTATACTCGGTGAGATTGCAAAAGTTTCACGAAATCCAGAAATCGACACTTAGCCTTCATTTCATGAAAACCATACTTTTCTATTCTTACTATTCCATATCGTGTGATATCTCTTATACTCATTATAGAAAGCATTCAATTGAAAAGTGTGTGATCTATGTTTATGCATACCGCTTTAGATGCTTCAGACGATGTTAATCCTAGAATGATTCCATATTTCATGCTATTTTGATATTTTCGGGGTTTTCTATTTTGAATGCATCAATTATACTATGATATCGAAATAAAAGTCTTTGACGTGTGTTTTATATTCGATGTATGCTATATGAGTAAGCAAAACCCGCGTCCTGAGAAAAATGATCTAGCACCCCATTCTTCGCTTTCTATTCTATTTTTATTTTTATTTTTTATTTTTCCTTCTTTTCCATCATTTTGCCCGTCGGGCTCGCTTTTTACTCATCTTCCTCGAGGACGAGTAAGAGGTAAGCTTGGGGGATTTTGATCGCTCCGTATTTTACACCCTTTTCCTGCATGTTTGCATGCCACTTTGATCGCTCATATCGCGGTTTTCACGATTATTCGGCAATATTGCGATGCTTTTCACGATTTCTTGTTTTTGTCGTATTTCAGGAGATATGGAGCGATTCGGAGGGATTTTGAGATCAAGAGGATTTGCACCCACTCCGGAGTGTCACACAAGTCTCTTTTCAGGGCTATTCGGCGATGGAAGACAAGTGGAAGAAGAAGGCATCTGCAGCATCTCACTCAGCCGAGTGAACCACCCACTCGGCCGAGCAAGAAGACCACTCGGCCGACCAGACCGGACACGCATCAACAGAAGGAATTGGGTGTGCACTCGGCCGAGTGACAATAGTCCACTCGACCGAGCATGGAAATCCCCTCGCCCGAGTGGCATGGGAAAATCAACTTCAAAAGAGGCCGACTTACTATAAATGTACAGGCTTTTGACGTTTCCGACTCGGCCGAGCGACAATTGCCCCTCGGCCGAGTGATAAAGCCACTCGGCCGAGTCACTCCCGACGACAGACCCCCGAAAAGTCCCAACTTACTGTAATTTTACAGGGTTTGTCACTCGGCCGAGTGACATTTGTCACTCGGCCGAGTGAGCCGCCCCGCCTGCTGCCTAAACTGCGATTTCTGGGCTGCGCAGGTGCATTTTTGTCACGATTTTTTGGGCGATTTTGAGGGGTATTTAAACCCAGTTTTTGCCCTAGTTTAGGAGAACTTTTTGATACTTTTTGCAGCCTTTTTAGAGAGCTTTTTAGATAATTAGATTAGGCTTTTTGAGAGATTAGAAAGGGGACTTTTGTTGGATGCTATTGGATTCTAATTGGTTTGTCTCTTTTCTTGTCAAAAACTCTATTTCTATTGATAATTTCTCTATTGCAATGAATTGTGATGAATTTTCTATTGAATTTCTTATGAATTGCATGATGATTAGTGAGTAGTTTTATCGTCTTAGGGCATAGGGATGAACCCTATGAACCCTATTTCTGAATTGTGATGAATTGGTGAAATTCTTGCTAGAATTGATTATGGTTAGGTTGGGATCGATTTTCTACGGATAACTAGTGATTCATATCGATTGGGATTTGCAAGAGATTGGGACCCAATTGATAGGAAGCCCTAGAAATTCGATTTAGATTTACGATTGGACTTTTCTAGAATTGGTTTGCAAGAGATTGGACCAAGGCTAGGGTTTTCAATCGTAACTCTATACCCATACCCGTTTGCAAGAGATTGGACGGGTAGGAACTATCTCAACCTAGGTCGTAGCTCGAGTTTGCACGAGAGTGGGCTCGAGATACGGTTGAACGATGATGTCGTTCTTCACGCTAGCGGCTTAGGTTAGGGTTTGCAAGAGATTGGACCCTAACCTAGGTTTGTTATAGACCGGCAATAACGCGAGAGCGTGAGCTTGGTTCTACACCTTATTAAACCCTGAAAATTCCAGATAATTCGGAAAAACTCGAAGAAAAATCCGAAAAAATTCTGGAAAAATCCAGAAAAATCAGGGTAAATCAGGGTGAGGATATTGAGTATGATTAACTACTCTTGAGGGTATTTTGGCGCAAGTTATAAATTTGTTAATTAATTCGATGTGTAATTCATTATTAATCGCCTTATTTTTAATTGGATAAAAATTATTTTACGTTTAGATAATTACAAGGATCCTGAGATCGTTCTGTCGTTAGGTTAGTTATCTAACCTAATGGGTAATGACGTTTCCCCGTTGTCCAAGTAACTCTTAAACGTAAATTTAATATATTTATCCAATAAAATTACCTGCAATGTTGAATAAAATGTATTGTATATGCCTGTGATGTTGCATACTTATATAAACTGCCTGTAATGTTGGTAAAACTATGTTGTGGTTTTTTGGATCGGCCGTTATTAGTCACCACTATTTATTTTCCTCGCATTTTTTTCCTATTTATTTTGAGTGAAAATGTAGTGTGGAACTAAATGTAAAAGCCAAAGCCCGGAGATAATTCGCCTGAAAACGGAGGAAAATTGCTAATGCTGGGACCCCAAGGGTTTCCAATTTGTAATTTTAATTTTCTCGTAATTCGAAATGTATAAGGGACTTTGGACTTTTATTATTTTTGGTGGTGACCGGCCGATCCCCACAACAATTTTAGTTTTACTACTATGCATGTCTTGATTTTTGATATATAATTAATTCATGTTTATTCTATGCTTAGATAAATGACAAAGATTGCGAGTGTCGATTTTGATTCCCACATTAATTCATGAATATTCTAGATTAATTTCACTCACTCGTATCATTTGATTCCCACATTAATTCAAAAAAGTCATTAATCGGCATTTATACTACTCTTTTCAACCAATTAAATGACTTAATTATCGAACCCACGTTCGGCATTTATTCTACTCTATTGATTTTTGTGCTTTTAATTTGTTAATTATCCTAGTCAGCGGCTCATTCAACAAACCAAAATATGACTGTGACAAAAGTGACACGTAGAGAAAAAAATTCGTGTTTTATAGAGTAGATTTTTCCATTTTAATTTAAAAGAATTTGTGAACGAATTCCAGAACCATCATCTTCTTTGAATATATTTTCGTACCTTATCAAAAAACCAACGGTTATGTAAGGGGGCCATATCATACTAAAAGGTCGATGATTGACCGGGCCTCCGATTCCCACACGTGGCCTCCTCAATAGACCTGCAACGATTGCTGCCATTTATTTATGTCCAAAGACCTGCCACGTGGCGCCGGAAATTTCAACGATAATAGGGTAATTAAGGCGAGCACACCCACTTCTTGCTTTATTATTTGGACCTTTTGCTTCCCCGGCGGAAAACATAAATGGCTTCTCGCAGATCGGACTGGAATTGGAAAGTTTGCAGAGTACCAAATCGCAAAAGGAGACAATTTTTACTTTTGATTTAAATGGCGCAAAAGAGAAATTTGTGTACAATTTTTCTGCTGCTGGTCCTTCTGTCAGAAATCCTGCGTTTAATTGTGGTGCAAAAGAACAGTCTTTGAACCGCAGTGAAAAAGGTCTTAAAAAAAGGAACGGGGATAATGGAACATGCTTTATACTGTCTGTATCCATATTAGTACGTGTGCCCATCTCGTCCATCTCTTCACGTGTGCAGCATTTTCATCTCTTTTGAGGCTTGTTATTATCCCTTTATTGCGATTGCTTGGGTTGCTGTGGTGCTGCCCCTCCATGATTAGGGCTTTCTTGTTTTCTGGGTAAATTTGGGGCTGTTTGTTTGCTGGACTCTTGTCAAGCGAACAGTTAGATGGGCATGTGGTGAAACAGTGAAAACAGTGGGTGGTGGGAGCGAAGGGAAAGATTGGACCTGGGTTTTTAATTTCTTGCGTGCTCTCAATGCTGGGGGTTTGTGGAGACCCAAGGGGACATGGGGATCCATGAGTGAGCGATGGAGGTGGAAGAAATCTACCCATCTCGTCTGAGTTTGGTCTCTGCTCTGCCTTTGAGGGAGTAGGGAGAAAAGGATCCCATATGGTCTAGGGTTTGAGTGGATTAGTTTCTGTGTGCTGCAATTGATGGGGTTTGGTTGTTTCCTTTAGATTTTTCGGCTGATTACCTCTTCCATCTGTCCATTTCTTCTGATTTGGGGGCTGGGCAGCAGGGCGAATGCGATTTAAGCTGTTCTTTCCCAGGAAGCACTAAAGGCATGATTTTTGGAGGTAAACGTTTGTTGTTTTGTTAGGCTTTGTGGTCTTTATCTGATCGATCATGATGCCATTTCTCAACTCTTCTGTGATTTTAGATTGTTGTTTATACTGGAATATCACCATAATTTTCTGCATCCATCGTATGTCTACAGAACTTATGGGGAAGAGCAGTGCATGAGATTTTCAAGTTAGGGTTTCTGTTGGGATGGAGTGGAATCTAAAAGCTCCCTTTCAGTGGGATTGGGAAAATCAGGGTTTATTCGGTGGGAAAGAAGGCGATATTTCTATTGCTAAACCAGCGCAGCGATCTGAGTGGAGGGCAGAAGGTGGGGTGACGTTTGGCAATGGATCCATATATTCTTCAGCTGGTGGTGCCTTCTCTGGTTCGGACTTGGTGAATTGTTCATCGAAGAGCTCCATTTCGGCATCTGTTGATTCTTCCATAAAAGGAGGGGCCAAGATTTCTGGGTTTAATTTCGAGGGCGCTGAAGGTTTTCATAAGGGTCTTACTAAGAACAAGGAATTGGCAAGGGTGGAAGACACTGGAACTTCATCTGCAGTGACGGCGGCTATTGGCCATGGGGAGCCACTGATTGGTCTGAAGCTTGGCAAGCGAACTTACTTTGAAGACGTTTGTGGTGGTAATAACATCAAAAACTCCACTTCGTCGAATTCTATGGCGCCAACTGCTGCCGTTGTTAAGAAGACCAGAGTCTCCCATCAGAGCATTCCTAATTCTCGCTGTCAGGTTGAAGGTTGTAACGTTGATTTAAGTGGAGCTAAGGACTATCATCGAAAGCATAGAGTCTGTGAAAGCCATTCTAAATGCACCAAGGTTATTGTTGCTGGTCAGGAGCGGCGGTTTTGTCAGCAGTGCAGCAGGTGAACTTCTTCTACTTTTGTAACACACATCGGCTTAATATGGATAGCTAAATTAGTTCTCTTGTAGTAGGGGTCTCCTTTGAATGTCTGATTTTGCATCCTTCTGAAATGCTTCTATTTCCTCCCATTTAATACTTGCGAAGACATGCATCTCAATAGATGTATTTACATTTACTTCCAAAAATGTAACTTTTCTTATTTGTAGTTAGTTGCACAGGATAAAATAGGGCTTAATTTAGTAAACTATCTCAAATTATACACGGTTTTAAAGATAATACCCTTAGCTTATAAATTCATCACCCCAAGCTTTGTTTTTTAAACCCAAACTACTCTAAAATGTTGAAAATATAAGGTAATTTTACTAAATTCAACTCAAACTTCAATGTTATTTTAATAAATAATTATAAAATTCTGGTAGTTTTGGTGAACAATGGTAAAGTTCAAAATAGTTTTGATAAAAAATTGTTAATGATAGTTTTAAAAAAAACAAAGTAAAGGAAGGTTTTGGTGAATTTCTAAAATTACAGTGAGTATTTTTAGAACCGTATATAGTTAGGGTAGTTTTCATAAATTAAGTCATAAAATAGTAATCCAATTGTAAAGATTGGAGTGATAGAACATGCATCACTTAAAAACTATCAATGGTATTGGTAAGGACTAAAGGAATATTATTTAGTAATCCAATTTTAACGATTGGAGTGATAGAACACGCATACCTTAAGAACTATCAGCAGTAAGGACTAACGGAATATTTCATATCCCGAACAGTTGGGATATGTCCTCTATGATTATCATTATGCATAATAGTCACAACATGCTTAATTTTAATCTCAACTACATAACTTTGAAAATTCGGTTATCTTCCTTTTTGTATAAGGTTCCATGAGTTGTCTTCCTTTTTGTATAAGGTTCCATGAGTTGTCGGAGTTTGATCAGAAAAAGCGGAGCTGCCGCAGGCGTCTATCTGATCATAATGCACGCAGGCGCAAGCCACAGTCAGGCACAATACTGTTTAGCCCCACAAGACTGTCTTCCCCATTTTATGGTATGGTTCATTATCTTAACTGCATTCATCATTTTCCTGCAATATTTCAGAACTCTTAAGCCGATCTTTAGTAAATATGATATACTACTTGCTGTTGGTTAAGAGATGACTAAATTCAAAATAAACCATGCTCCTCTTTTGAGTCAACTCTAATAGTTGCATGAATTTTTATGATTGTCATGCTCAAATGTCATGACTCTTTCTGTCGGAGCTTGAGCTTAGGTCAAGAAACAAAAAGTATGTATAATCTAAGTTTGAGAAAAAGTTAATACCTGATCAGAATAGTTTAGGTAGCAATTTTATCTTGCACATGATATGGCTTGAATTAATGGGATTTTCTTTTACCATTCACTGTCATTAGCACGGTGTTCACGATTTGTATTGTGAAGGTTAAGCGCTAACCATTTAGATAACAAAAGTGTGTTAAGAAAGGTCAGGTTTCCTTTGAACATTTCACATGGGTGATTATTCTGGGAGAATCTTTAAACAGAGTAGCTTTTTAAATTGGAAATTCAGATAGATTCTCTATGCAAGTTGTGTTAGGACATTGTTAATCTTGTTTAGGACTGTCAGTGGACCTTGTCATCACCTGCATTCTAGCTGATTGAACAAAGTGTTGATCTTTCCAGATATAATCCGATTAAAATTCACACATTTTATGCGATCTCTCTTTTAGATCAGTCGGCATGTACATAACTGGATCCAACTTCGTTCATTATATAATATATATTTTCTTTCTTGCCCCCCTAACACTATATACTGCGGATATATTATAATATTGAGAGGAGCATGTGTTAAGACCCACAATTTAATGAATAACTTCTCGGAAACTCTTCAGGTTGTATTTTTTGGCCTCATATTTTGAAAACATTAAATTTCAAAGGTTATCGTGAAAACTCACATAAATAAATGATTGAAATGCAATAATTCTCATTTAAATATTTTATTTCCAAATTTTACACTGAGACACCTGTTATAAGAATTATATTGCATTATAACTTATAAGTGGTGTTCCATGTCCTACTTCATTCAAATGATCGGATATAGGCTTTGGATCTTTATTTTTTACAGTCATCCGGGTATTGTTTTAATTGGGTCTGGCCCATTTGCTGCCCTAGTTGGCATATCCTTGTGCAATATAGATTCAATAGTTTGTTGAGAGACGGTTTGAGCAACCTAGCCATTTGTGAGATGAAGTCAAAGATAATGATCAACAGCTTGAATTCTACTTAGATTTTCTGCTTTACATTCCTTAAAACGATCTTAGGGTATATAAGAAAGTTCTCTTTTATCAGAAGTTGTATGAAATTTCCATTCTTGGAGTTGTGTTCCACCATTCTTACACTTTATTGCAAGAAGTGTTGGCTGGACTACCACATCCCTGGTTTCCCATTTACCTAATGCTTCATCAAGTTAATTGGCTGCTTAGGTTTATTTCCAGCTTTATTAAGTTTTCCTCTTAAAGTATGCATCTGCTCTGAATAGCGAGTCCCAGACAAATTAAGAAAAATAAGTTGTTGCCGAATTTCTGGCGAGGCAACTACTGAAATTTGCAGGATCTCCTCCCAATCCGAGTAACTCAGTGGACATACCAGACTGGTCATTCAGTTCAAAAACCATCCAGACGTGTGAGATCTGCCACATATGCGTTGACCAGGAAAGTTTCTTGATAAACAAGTGTTTGATTTCCCTGTAAGGAATGTCATTCATCCATTTCCAAGTAAATGGTTGATACGTATCGCTTGCCGTTTGGGATCAAATCAGCGAATAAGTGAATAAAACAGCGATTTAAAGGTGGAAAAATGTAAAATAGGGGAAAACAATGAGAAATCAAAGAGCTTGATAAGGATTCTTCGAGACGAATCAATCTCCCAGCTTTTATTGAACGCCTAAAAGCCTAAACAACATCAAAATGATAACTAGATTGTTCGAAGACAAATCAAGCATGCCCTCCTAATGACGGCTAGCCCTAATTTATAAAGGAAAATGGGGATTTACTAATTTGGTCTGACTAGACCAAAATACCCCTGAAATGACTAACGCTAATTCCGCCCTCACGCCTCCTCCTGCGCACGTAAACAATCGTGGGCTCCCCGCTAGCCGCTACCCCCGCGCGTGTGCCCGGCTCAAGTGGCGCGTCCGCATCAATACTCCCCCCTAAAAGAGCCACCTTGTCCTCAAGGTGGAAGTCAGGGAACTGCTCTTGCATCATGTCGTATGCCTCCCAAGTCGCATCACAGTCCGGCAAACCCGCCCAATAAATCAGCACCTCCTTTCGCCGTCCCGGGCCCTGACGAACCGCCCTCACATCCACAGACTCGAGTAGTACCTCCATGTCCTCCGTCAAGGTAGGAGGCAAAGTAGAAGACACCGCCTGATCTCCGATAGCCTTCCGCAGCTGTGACACGTGGAACACCGGGTGTATCCCTGAGGACGTGGGCAACTCTAACCGGTACGCCACCTGGCCAATCTTCGCCGTAATCCTGTATAGGCCGAAATATCTAGCTGACAGCTTCTCATTCGGCCTTCTTGCCAACGATCTCTGCCGGTACGGACGCAGCTTTAGATACACCATGTCCCCCACCTGAAACTGAACATCCTGTCGATGCCCATCGGCTTTGGCCTTCATCACTTGTTGAGCTCGTAACAGATGCTTCCTCAGCTCCTCTAGCAAACTATCCCTCTCCCCCATATACTCCTCCACCTGAGACACCGGAGTCTGTCTGTCACCAAAACGGAGCAAGGGTGGGGGATCCCTCCTATACAACACTCTAAATGGCGTCGTTTCTGCCGCAGAGTGGTACGAAGTATTGTACCAGTACTCGGCCCATGCTAACCACCGATGCCATTGACGAGGTGTCTCTGAGGCGAAGCACCTCAAGTACGTCTCTATGCTGCGGTTGACGACCTCTGTCTGGCCGTCGGTCTGGGGATGATAGGCCGTACTCCGCTTCAGGACCGTACCCTGCACCCTGAATAGCTCCCGCCAGAAGCCACTCATAAAAACCTGGTCCCTGTCGGACACGATGGACCCTGGCACCCCATGTAACCGGATCACCTCCCTCGTGAAAGCCGTAGCCACCGACACTGCAGTGTATGGGTGCTTCAATGGAATAAAGTGAGCGTACTTACTCAGGCGGTCCACTACCACAAATATCAACGTGTAGCCATCGGACCGTGGTAGTCCATCGATGAAGTCCATCGTCACCTCCTCCCAAACCCTCTCTGGTAATGCCAACGGCTGTAGTAGGCCCGCTGGGGCCATGGCCATGTACTTGTGACGTTGGCAAACGTCACAAGCTGCGACTAGGCGCACGATCATTTTCCGCATTCCAGGCCAATATATCTCTCGGGTCATTCTCTGGTAGGTCTGCTGCACCCCTGAATGGCCTCCGGTCACCGAACTGTGAAACTCCTGGAAGAGGACCGGTATGAACTCTGAACTCCGCGGTATCACCATCCTCCCCTGGTACAACAATCTCCCCCTGCTAACGAGTATCCAACAGGTCCGTCCTCGCCACTCTGTAGCCTCTACCGGATCTGTCGCAACTCCGTATCTGCCTCTGCCTCCTGCAACATCGGCTCCCATCCCAACCACATGGGTAGTGATAACGCCCTCAAGTCGATGCCATCCTCCCTGCGTGACAAGGCATCAGCAGCCTTGTTCTCCAATCCGGGTCTGTACTCGATGTCGAACCGGTACCCCACCAGTTTGGACAACCAATGATGGTGCTCCTCAGTGACTAGCCTCTGCTCCAGTAAGTACTTAAGGCTCCGCTGGTCCGTGCGCACTACGAACTCCCTCCCCAGCAAGTACGGCCGCCACTTCTGAATCGAGAAGACTATGGCCATTAGCTCCCGCTCATAAACTGATTTCGGTCGTGCTTTAGCTGTCAGCACCTGACTGAAATAAGCTATGGGTCGACCCTCCTGCATCAGTACCGCTCCTAGCCCGTACCCCGAGGCATCCGTCTCGACTACGAACGATATGTTGAAATCCGGCAAGGCGAGAACCGGAGCCGTTGTCATAGCCACCTTCAAGGCCTCAAAGGCCTTGGTGGCTGCCTCCCCCCACTTGAAACCGTCCTTCTTCAACTGCTCGGTGAGAGGCCACGCAATCGTGCTATAGCCCTTGACGAACTTCCTGTAGTAGCCCGTCAGCCCCAAAAACCCCCTCAAAGCTCGCAGCGTAGTAGGAAGTGGCCAATCTAGCATGGCTGCTATCTTCGATCTGTCGGCCACTACCCCCTCTGCCGACACCACGTGGCCTAAGTACTCAATCCGCAGCTGCCCAAAGCTGCACTTCTTCCGGTTGGCGAAGAGCTGATTCGCCAACAGCTCCCTGAACACTATCTCCAAGTGGCCTATGTGCTCCTCCATACCCTGGCTGTAGACCAGGATGTCGTCAAAAAATACAAGTATGAACCGCCGTAGGTAGGGCTGGAACACCTTGTTCATGAGGGCCTGGAACGTAGACGGAGCATTCGTCAAGCCAAAAGGCATGACGAGGAACTCGTAATGACCCTCATGGGTCCGAAAAGCGGTCTTCGGCACATCCTCTGGCCGCATCAGTATCTGGTGATATCCTGCTCGCAAATCGATCTTCGAAAAGACCGCTGCCCCATGAAGCTCGTCTAGCAGCTCGTCGATCACCGGAATAGGGAACTTGTCCGCGACAGTCTCCCTATTCAACGCCCGGTAATCGACGCAGAATCTTCAACTTCCGTCTTTTTTCTTCACCAACAGCACTGGTGAAGAAAAAGGACTCACACTGGGCTGTATCACCCCTGCCTGCAGCATCTCCCGCGCCAACCGCTCTATCTCGTCCTTCTGCGAATGCGGGTATCTGTATGGCCGCACGCTGACTGGAGCTTCATCCCCCCGGAGCACGATCGCATGCTCGTGTCCCCTCTGCGGTGGCAGCCCCTGTGGGCTCTGCAACACCTCTTGGTACTGGGCCAGTACCGGCTCCACCTCCCCTGCAATCTCTGTCTGCTGCTCCTCCTCAGTCGACACCCCCTGGCACTCTACCAGGAAACCATCACCCTCATCCTGCAACGCCCTAGTGATGGCCTTGAAGGCCACCACCGAAAAGCAGAGTGTAGGGTCTCCGGTCAGCACCACCGTCCGGTCGCCGTCCTGGAACTACATCCGTAAGAGCTTCCAGTTCACCTTCATCTCCCCCAACTTCTTCAACCACTGTACCCCCAGAATGACGTCCACATTCCCCAACTCCAGTGGTAAGAAGTCCTCTACTATCTGTATGCCCTGCAGCATCAGGCACACCCCCTTGCAGAGCCCGGCGCTCTCTTCCATCTTCCCCGTCCCCAGCAACACTGTGAATCGCTCCAACGTGCTCAGGTCCAGCTCATGACGATCCACTAACTTCTTGGAAATGAAGTTGTAAGTCGCCCCACTGTCAATAAGGACCGTTACCGCCTGCTCCGCCAACGCCCCTGATAACTTCATGGTATGATTCGGAGTGAATCCTACCACAGAGTTTAGGGAGACTTCCGCCACGTCCATGTGTACGCTCACCTCCTCTTCCATCACCTGCTCTGGCTCCAGTACCTCCTCCTCATCCTCCCCCTCGTCGGGTACGATCACAATCTGCAGCAACTTGCTCGCACATCGGTGACCGGGGCTGAACTTCTCGTCGCAACGGAAGCACAACCCTGCTGCACGCCTGGCCCGCATGTCCGCCTCTGTCAGTCGCCGGCCCGGTACCACCCCTGGCCTGGTCTCTCCTCTAGGCTCCACTGGGGCCCCGGCCGCTGGCCGTGGAGGAACTGGTGCTGTCATACTGCGCTGCCCCTGGGCTCCCCAAGCCCCTCTGATGCGCCTCTCCTCTGTGTGCTTTTCCTCCGCCATGTGGGCTAGACGGAGGACATCCTCCAAGTCAGTGGGCCTCTGCATCCGAAGCTCTGCCCGTATCGAGGGTTTCAACCCCCTCATGAAATTTCCGATCAACACCTGGTCAGACACTCCCCGCAGCCCGCTAGCCAACATCTCGAACTTCTCCACGAAGTCCCGAACTGTCCCCTCCTGTCGCAGTGCAGACAACTGCTCATAGAAGTCCCCTCCGGACTTCTCCTGGAACCGGTCGAGAAGGTATGAAGAGAGCTCCTCCCAAGAGCGAAAAGGAGAGCGGGCTGTCTTCCACCGGTACCAGGCTAGGGCCTTGTCCTCGAAATAGATCCCTATCGCACGCAGGACCTCCTCCTCTATCAGCTGCATCACCTGGAAGTAACGCTCGGCCCGGTAGACCCAGCCGTCCGGATCGGTGCCATCAAACGTCGGCATCTTCAGCTTCTTCAGCCTTCGATCCGCGTTTATGTCACCGTACTGTGCTCCAACCCCCCTATGGATGCCTCCCTGCACCATCACGCCCCCCTGCCCCCCTCCGGGGCCTCCGTCGCCACCCTCGTACAGCTCATCAGGCCATTGAGGTCGCTCCCTATCCCCCGCAGGGATGTAGTTCCCCAAACAATCCGGTAGTCGGGGAGGTGGCGCAAAAATGGGCCATCTAGCGCCTCCGTGCTGCTGAACGGGAGCTGTCCGGCCCTCCAGATGGCCCCCTGGGCCCCAAAATTGGGCCGCAGGAGCCCCAATCGTCATCCCGGGAGTTCCTCTTCCTCCGTCGGGTCTCGCCGTCGCCCCTGGGGGTTGAACAAACCCCGCCACGCCCCCAAAAGGCCTCAGTGGTCTCGCCAGGCCTCGAAATCGCGCTGCCGTCCCCCCAAAAGGGGTTTCCCAGCCTTCCGCGCCCCCCAGCAGAGGCGCCCCGCCTCCAGCGCCCCCCGCTGGGGGCGCCCAGCCACCTGCGCCCCCCCTGTGGGGGCGTCCCGCCTCCTGCGCCCCCCGGAGGGGGTGCTACGCCACCTGCGCCCCCGGATGGGGGCGCCCAGCCACCCGCGCCCCCGGATGGGGGTGCTCCGCCACCCGCGCCCCCGGAAGGGGGTGCTCCGCCACCCGCGCCCCCGCCTGGGGGCGCCCAGCCTCCCGCGCCCCCGGATGGGGGCGCGCTGCTGTCGGCAGGCCCTATTGGGCCTGTCGAACTTACGACAGGCCCAGTGGGGCCCGTCGTGCTTGCCGTCTGGTCTGGGTGGGTCCCGCTTCCTTCCCCCGCAAACCCTAGAAGATTTGGGCAGCCACCGCCCTAGTTTGGAAAATTTGTAGCCGCCGCTTCGACAAAAAACCCTTCCGGCCTCTTGCCTCGATCTCCTCCTACGGCCGCCGAGATGGTTTGGAGCATCGCCATCATCGTTGGAATTTGAGCAATCTCTCTCGCCGTTTTCGTCGCCTCGATCCTCATGTGTTTGAGTTCGGCTTGGATGTCCTCTTGCGTATGGGCGTGATCCTTGTTGGAGATCTCCATGGCCGTCTTCAATGATTGAATATCATCACCCATGGCTTTCTTTAATTCCTCCATCTCGCGGTTGATTTCTTCACGAAACCCTTGAAGCCGTTCCTCCGTCGCGCCGCTTCTTGTTCCTCCCGCCATTAGATCTCACCGCTCTGATACCAATTTGATACGTATCGCTTGCCGTTTGGGATCAAATCAGCGAATAAGTGAATAAAACATCGATTTAAAGGTGGAAAAATGTAAAATAGTGGAAAACAATGAGAAATCAAAGAGCTTGATAAGGATTCTTCGAGACGAATCAATCTCCCAGCTTTTATTGAACGCCTAAAAGCCTAAACAGCATCAAAATGATAACTAGATTGTTCGAAGACAAATCAAGCATGCCCTCCTAATGACGGCTAGCCCTAATTTATAAAGGGAAATGGGGATTTACTAATTTGGTCTGACTAGACCAAAATACCCCTGAAATGACTAACGCTAATTCCGGCCCCCACGCCTCCTCCTGCGCACGTAAACAATCGTGGGCTCCCCGCTAGCCGCTACCCCCGCGCGTGTGCCCGGCTCAAGTGGCGCGTCCGCATCAATGGTGCAATGTTTATGCACAATGCATGGCTTATTGAATAATATTGCAGATGAGAAATTTCATTGTAGAGCACTTAATTTGACTTAAAATGTAGATAGGTTGCGAAAGTTTAATGCTAGTGATAGGAATTATTAGAAAAATACCATCTTTAGTCCCTCAATTTGCTGTTCCATTTTCTGGGCCGTAGTTATGAAGTTAATATTTTTTTTTTCTCTTATCGATTTCTTTTCTTCTGGAGGAAAAAAAAATTGAAAATGAAATCTGAAAAGCCTTGCATGATACAGCTGTATTCAAAATCCACGATGAAGAAAACCCAAAACATGTTGTTTGTGGCTTTGATTAGGTTATGTAGTTCTTTTTGTAAGAGTAAATCATTTTCAAGAGCATTTTGGCTGTGATTTAATTGGCTGGCCCATCGTTTCTTCTGCATGATTTAATAGGACAGTATGCATGATCCTGATGCTACAGAGGTTTAGGACCTTTGGGAAATAGAATAACATTATAGTGGTTCCCAGGAACCTAGGTTTTAGGATGACCAGACAGCGGAGAGATCCCTAAGCTGTGATTGAAGTCATTGAGCTGATTAGGTTTCAAATAAGTTTTGAGAATTCTGATATGGGATGTCTTTATGATGAAATGAAGTCTAATGGTATCAAAGATAGTTCATTGTTCTTTTGGGTCTCAAGAATTCAGGCCTAGCTCAGCTACCCCTGCTCCAAGGTAGTGGATGTAGGTGAAGTTACCGATAGAAATGATTGGTTTAAATACTTTGTTGACACCTAGAGGGAGAATGCCAGGGTCTGAGGTAGATGTAAGGATCAAGTTTTCAGACCCTGATTGGCTTTTTTGCAGAGCTGTCGTGCTGCAATTAACATGCTTGGTGGTTAAGAATGTGGGGATGCTGGCATATCATCGGGAGCTAACAGAATCCGTGTTAGGATTAGAGTCGGGTTGGAAAATCATCCGAAGAAGGAAAGAAAAGCTGAAACAATAAGCTTGTTTAATAAGGTTATAGTAGCTGTCTTTAAGTTCTTGAATCTTACTAGAGATGCAAGCAGAAGTTCTGTATGCTTGTTTTCAGTGGAAACATAGTGCTTAGACGGTTAGACTTATTTCTTCCCAGTTGATAGAATCTGACCATGATGTGTAACTAAACAATTTGAGTGATGTTGCCTCACTGCGGGCATGCCTGCTTATCACTGCATGGCTTATGGAAGCAGATACATTAAGTATTCACCCAGTCACTGAAATATCAGCTCAAGCGAGAAGATGCTGAATCCGCATTATCCGCCTTGTCCGTACCGTGTCGCAGATGATAGGCATGATCATTTTATATCTGTGACTCCAACACCATGGGAGAGAAGGATCTTTCATTTAGTTTGTACAATGTTTTATTATGTGAATGTGCATTTTGGGGTTCCTAAAGAGCTTATTGAAGGTAATACAGAATTAGATGTAATGCAGTTTGATACTCCAGTTCTGATCATGTTCTGTCCCAAGTCGAGAATGTTTTCACCTGTCAGTTTAGAATTTTATAAATAAAATGTTATAAGACTGGTTCATAGTCTTTCGTAATATTATATTTAACTAACTTCTTAAGTCAGTGATTAGGTTCTACAGCAAGAAAAATTCTATTTGTCATTTCAGTTGTCATATTCAATTCTTCATTTTGAAAGGTGACTTGCAAAATTAATTTGTAACTAGTAAAAAGGAAAGGTAAAAATAGAAAAAACACCCATTGAAATATTGACGGTGTGTTAGAAATGACGCCTCATCTATGTTATTAGCATGAATACCCTCTGACTTAATGGTCAGGGTTGATGACAGTCAAAATAAGATTTTTCTTTCATTTTTGCACTTTTCTTATTTATTCTTGTTTCTTATGCTCGCTACAATTGCTCACTCACACACACACACACACTTGTCTCTCTCCCCTTCTCTCATGACTGAGGCAACCATTGTTGCTTTGTCGCTGATTGCTGGAAGCAGAACTTCAGCTGCTTGCATCAAGTAAACCACCAACAGCTATCGTTGCTGCTGTGCATATGAGTGAGAGGGGCATAGGAGGGAGAAGAGAGGGAGGGAGAAGAGATCTCGAGTAAGAGAGGAGGAGGAGAGGGAGAGCGGAAGATGGCACATCCGTAAAGAGAGAATCTAAGTGAGAGAGTGATAATCTAAGGGAGATAGTGATGTTAATCCAACTCAGATCCAGATTTGTTTATTAGTGTTTGAATCAATTGAATGTTCTTTGAGTCTTTTTTGGATTTAGTTATTTGAGACTTTTGGTTAGTTTCCTCTTCTAGGAATGTGCGTCTTTTTGAGTTCCTGTTGTAAGGAGGCTATTTAAGTGTCCGAGTAAAACTCTTTTATTTGTATTTTAAGTGTCCAAGTCTATTTAAGAGTCTTAATTTGAGTCTATTCAGGAGTTTTAGGAGTTTTAGTACGAGTTAGATTATTCTTTGTTTTGTCTATAAATATGACATTGCAATCAACTTTTTATATCAATAAATGCATGAATAAAATTTTTTTGTAAATTTTATTTGCCGCTTAAAATATTAAGCATAAGGTGCGAGAGTGGGCTTGGTTGACCAAAATGAGGTCTGAAAAATCTTCACACACGATGCATTAGAGCGGGTAATCATTTGATTTCGAAGGTGAGAAGTCTGAAATTTTATCAAATTCTTAGTTAGTTCTTCCATAATTTTCACATTTCTTTTCCTATTCCGGCCGGTGTCAATTTAGTATTGAAGCCTAAAATCTTAAATCACATTTTGTCTTCTTCAACATCTTCTCCCATAAGATTAAGCTTTATTTAAGTATCCAAAAACTAAAAAAACTTTCTTGTTTCAGTTTACATTGTTGTAAAAAAAATCCTTGTTTCGGTTTACAGTAGCACCTAAAAAACATACAGACACACTGATGAGCTTCCTTAACCCAAATAAAAACCTTAACCTCAACCCAATCTCCACACCAACCATTGTCACCATTGGTCAACCCCCATATTCCACCATCTCCGCCATCTTCCTCTCCATTAAAATTTCTTCTTGAAAATCACCAAACACACCCAAATCAAATTTAACCCAGAATTTCTCAACGAATCCCCCCAAAAGCCATCATACCCATTACCATCGACTACATCGACATCAACCCCTTGTTAACTGTCACCATCATCAACACTCCCTCAGCCATCGCGATCTTCAATCATCAATGTTGCCTTTGTTTTTCTGCAATGACATCATTATCATTAGACTTCGTCATCACCAGCACCAGCAATATCATTGCCATCTTTCTTTATGAGTAGCATCTTCTCTGTCGCAGACCCACATCATCATCATCATAATCAATGCACTCATCATTGTTGCTACCATGCTGCTCTCTCACCATTGTTGTCGTATCAAGTTGTCATGTCGGTTCACTACAGACATCACTGTGAAGACCTACCTCCTTGATTCAGTTGAACTCAGGAAAGAATCAAAGCTTGAATCCAAGGATTTACAATTAGGGTTGGATTCAAATCCGACTCATTATCAACATATCAGACCCAAATCCAAACCCAACTTATTTGCAGTAGACCTGACGTTGATCCGACTATAGAAAACCCAACCTGCATGCTACAATGTAGCTTTCTATTTCCAAGGGATTTTCAAAAGGATTTTCATCTAATTTTTACGCATGTTTTCAATATTATTGAGATTTTGAAGCCGTTTTCAATCAAAATTTCAAACTATTTGAATTTGCAATCCATTCGACCCACTACTTATCTTGAGGCATCTAGAGCTATTAATGTGTATTTTGTGGCATATTATGATTGAATATTCATACATATATTATGTGGGAGTATATTTGAAAGTGATACATTTAAAATAATCTCATCTTTTCGTAAGTATATTGATTAGTCTGACTGAAGAGTGAGAATATCTTTTAAAGCGTTTTTCCTGTCACAACTCCATAAATGAAAATGAATATTTGTATGTTAAGTGCATGTTAGGTGAAGAAACTGAATAATAACAACATGAAAATTACCAGTTTTATTGGAGTTAATCAAAGATATGATCATATTGCAATATTAGTAGCTCTGATGACATCTACAAAAAACCGAGAAATAGCTCCAAGACATGTAGACTGCAATCAAGTTGTATAAGACATCACGGAGAGCAACACACAGTTTGTGTTCATATTGTGGAGTCTCAAATAAACACCGAATTAGTGCCATGACCTATAATCATGTTGGGAAATAAACCAATGGCGATGCCAAAATTGGGATTCGTGCGGAATAACCAATCCTACAAGCTGATGAGGAATCTAGGACTAGCAAAAATAGATCCTCAAACACCCAACAAAATCCCTACGACCTTGCAAAGTAAAGTAGCAAATAAAGAACACCAACAACAATAAAACCAATCGCAGACACACAAGAGTTTACCTGGTTCGGTTGCGTACAACCTACGTCCAGCAATTCCGAGATGATTCCACTATCAGAGAGATCCACAATAGGGTTTACAATCTATCTTCCACTCACGTGAGTAATAACTTGGCGGAAAGCATAAGCCCTCATAATCTCACTCAAGGAAGAAGAAATCAAAGGAGTAATGAAGAGAATCACTCAACTTCACAATCAAACCCCTAACACTACGACAAAAAACCTTCAATGGCGGCGGCTACAGCTCTCTCAGGCCACAGATCTCGAAAACAGCCTAATCTAATGAGCCATTAGGATTAAATAATACCACCAAAACGAGCCTGAAATCAATCCAGGCCGTCGGCTGAAAACGCCTGGCCCGCGCCCTCGGTCGAGCAAGCCCAACACTTGATCGAGCAGTCTTCTCGCTGCTGTTGCCGCTGGTGGATGAGGAGAGCGCTCGATCGAGCGGTTGATCAGCTCGAACGAGCTACGGATCAGCTTGACCGAGCTGATGATTTCTGCAGAGCTCTCAAACAAGCCAACTTACTGTTAATCTGAACACCCTGTAGCTCGACTGAGTAGCTGGTAGCTCGGTCGAGCGGTAGAGTACTCGAGCGAGTATGATACCAATGCTGCTAGGCTGATTGCTCTGTGTCTCTAGCTCGGTCGAGCTACTTGGTTAGCTCGACCGAGTGATCTGGGATTGTGATGTTGGAGACTTGAATCACCAAAATCTAACACTCTACCTTGATCCAAATCTCTCCACATGCTCCTGCACATCCACGCTGCTCGCCATATCACTCTCTGGGTTCCATCATCATCTCGGAATACGTGCCCTCTGGCGCCCCCTAAGCCAACAAGGAGATCAACTCCATGCACACATAGAGCTCGACGGCGGGAACTGACTTAGTAAACATGTCTGTAGGGTTCTTCTCAGTCGGGATCTTCTGAAGATCCACTTCCTTCTTCTCCAACTCTAGGAAGGAATTTCGAACCTCAATATGCTTCGTCCTCGAATTGTATGTCTGGTGCTTTGCCAGATGAATGGCACTCTGGCTATCACAATGCACTTGTGACGAACTCTGCGGCACACCCAAATCTCTAACCAGACTCCCCAAATATTTGGTCCCCTTCACAGCTTCCACCGCTGCAATCAACGCAGCCTCCGTGGTTGATAACGCAACCACAGATTGTAAGACCGACGTCCACGATACCGCGACAGTGTCCAAAGTGAACATATACCCCGTGGTAGATCGCCGCCTGTCTCTGTCTCCTGCATAGTCACTGTCGTAATATCCCGTCAGCATCTTTTCGTCTCCTCTCCCATAGAGAATCCCGACACTAGCTGTGCCTCGCAGATACCTCAGAATCCACTTGACGGCCTGCCAATGCTCCTTGCTTGGGTTTGCCATATACCTGCTAACCACTCCCACGGCCTGTGCAATATCTGGACGCGTGCAAACCATCGCGTACATTAAACTCCCTACTGCACTCGCATATGGCACCTGAGACATGTACTTCTCATCCTCAGTGCTTGGTGACTGTGTTGTAGACAGCTGAAAATGAGCTCCTAGCGGTGTTGTCCAGGCTTCGCGCTCTCCATCCCAAAACGGGTCATCACCTTTTGAATGTACCCATGATGTGACAATCTCAGCTCATGTCGCTTCCTATATCGGAAAATCTCCATTCCAAGAATATTCTTTGCGGGCCCTAAGTCCTTCATGTCAAACTCTTGCCCCAGCTTCGCCTTCAGCTTCTTCACCTTAGACATGCTATTAGAAGCAATAAGCATGTCGTCTACATAGAGCAACAAATAGATCTTCATGCCATTCTCTAGTGTGCGAACATACACACACTGGTCCTTGATGCTTCTCTTAAAGCCTACTCCCATTATGAAGCTGTCAAATCGTTTATACCACTGCCTGTGTGACTGCTTCAACTAGTACAACGATTTCTTTAACATGCAGACCAAATTTTCTTTCCCCTCAACTCTGAACCCCTCTAGCTGTTGCATGTATATTTCTTTATCTTCATGCAAAAAGACGGTCTTCACATCGAGTTGTTCTAACTCCATGTCCATGCTAGCCACTACGCCAACAACACCCGTATGGACGTGTTCCGCACAACATGTGAGAATATCTCATTGTAGTCCTCTCCTTTCCTTTGTGCGAATCCATTGGCCACCAGTCTCTCCTTGTACCTGACATCATTGCCATTTTGGGTTGAGCTCTCTTTTACCTTGTAAATCCAAAGACATCCAATGGCACGCTTCTCGCTGGGTAACGACACCAACTCCCAAGTGTCATTGCGGTGAAGGGACTCCATCTCCTCCTCCATAGCTCCTTGCCACTGAGCGGCGTCTCATGAATATATGGTTCCACCATATGTCGTCGGCTCCTCATGCTCCAGGTTGAGTGCATATGACGCCATGTCATCGAAAGAATATCCCGCATAGTCCCATGCTCCAAATCTGTCGGGTGCCTTCTTCACCCTCTTAGATTTCCTCGTTCCTTCATCACCTACAAAAGTGTCAACGCATACCTGAGATGAACCGGGTGTCTGCTCGTGGTCCTCAATACAGACCTCATCACATCCTTCAACTGGGACGTCGACCATCAACTCTTTGCCTGGTCGCTGAGTGTGGCTGGACTGGAAGGTTGACATTGTCTGTCAATGTCTTCTCTGCTGACGTGCCCCCTTTTGAATGAGAATGCTCCGCCCTGAGCATTGCATCCTCATCAAAAGTGACATGTCGGCTCACAATCGCTTTCTGATCCTCTGCATCCCATAAGCGATATTCCTTGACGCCGTGGCCATATTCAAGAAAGATACACTTCTTTGCTCTTGGATCCAACTTGTCGTTCCTCTCGTGCACATACGCCGGGCAACTCACGATGCGCAAGTAAGAATAATCTCCAGCTTCACCACTCCACATCTCTTCATGAATCTTGTAATCAATGGCTACTGACGGAACTCTGTTCACGATGTGCACATCAGTGGTGAGAATCTCTCCCCAAAATTCCTTCGCCAAACCGGCTGGGTGCCTCAAGCATCGCACTCGCTTTAACAATGTCTGATTCATCCGCTCAACCACACCATTCGACTGCGGATATCCAGGTGTGCTAAAATGACGGCGGATTCCATAGAATTTGCAGAAATTCCTAAAGTCCATTGAGGTATACTCACCTCCATTGTCGGACCTCAGCACCTTCACATGCTTTCCGGTTTGCTTCTCTACCATGGTCTTCCACTCTCTGAAGAACTCAAATGTATGGTCCTTTGACTTCTTCAAGTACATCCAGACTTTGCGAGAATAGTCATCTATGAAAAGAACAAAGTATCTAGCTCCTCCTCTTGACGGCTCCGGGCACGGTCCCCACACATCTGTGTGAACATAGTCAAGTGGTCCCCTGCTAATGTACTTTTCGGTGTTGAACTGTACCTTTGTCTTCTTTCTGTACACACAAGATTCGCAGAATTCTAGGCTCTTATTCGTAGTATCAATCAACTTTCTCCTCCGAAGTACATCGAGGGTCTTGTCACGTGGATGACCCAAGCGATATGTCACAACTTGGCTGAATCTTCGGAACTTGAGCTAGTAGCGCTAACATCTGCATCTCCTTCCACTGTGGTACCTTGAACTGCATATAATTTTCCCACTTTTCTTCCCTTCATCACAACTATGGCTCCTTTTGATACTCTCAATTGGTCTTTCTCAAAGACCGACTTGCATCCGGCATTGTCCAAAATTCCTATGGAGATTAGGCTCTTCCGCAGATCGGGGACATGCCTCACATCGGCTAGCGCACCCACTATGCCATCATGCATATTGATCCGGACAGTTCCAATACCCGCAGTCTTGCACACTGCATTGTTCCACATGAGGATTGAACCTCCATCTTCCTTGGGACGGTATGTTGTGAACCAACTCCTATGCGGAGTCATATGTTATGAGCATCCACTATCCATGAGCCACACAATGTTTGCTTCACATGCAATCCCTGATGCAAACATCTCCGGATCTCCACATTTAACATTGATGTGCATATCATATATCCCCAATGATGCTGAACCGAGCTCTTTATCGACATCCTTGCATGTCCTCCTATTCTTGTTAGGACACCGGTTCGCAAAATGGCCCTTCTGCTGGCAATTGTAACATGTGATCTTCGCAAACCTATCCTGCGAATGTCTCAACTTGGAGCGATCATTGTGCTTCTTGTGACCTCTCCTTTCCTGTCGACCCCTCACATATAGTGCCTCTTCACGGTTACTCACCTGGTCTCTACCTTGAACCTTGCCACGTAGCTGCTCGGTGTGAAGCGCCGCCTTCACCTCTTCCACGGTGAGAGTCGTTTGGTTATAAATCATCGACCGAACAAATTGGTTAAACTCTTCAGGCAATGAACACAACAAGATAACCACCTGTTGCTCATCTTCAATCTTCACATCCATACCTTGCAGTTCCAGCACTATCCGGTTCAATTCATCCATATGATCCTTCACCGCGGATCCAGACTTCATCTTGAGAGTATACAGCCGTTGAAGCAAATAAAGACGACTCGTGAATGACTTCGTCATATATAGTCCCTCAAGCTTCTTGCAGATATCAGACGCCATAGCTTCATCCAAGACTTCTCTCAGAACATAATTTGTCAACGACAACTGTATCGCGTTGTAAGCCTTTCTTTCCATCTCCGTCCTAGCGGATTCCTTCACCTCCTTATCGATATTCGCCTCATCGAATATGATCGGGTAACACCCTGTCTGCATCAGAACATTCTTCACCTTCGTCTGCCAGATCCGAAAATCATTCCGGCCAGTGAACCTCTCAATGTTCGATGTTGCTAATGAAACCATCTTCACCACAAACTTCATTCACAAAAGAACATAAGCTCTGATACAACTTGTTGGGAAATAAACCAATGTCGATCCCAAAATTGGGATTCGTGCGAAATAACCAATCCTACAAGCTGATCAGGAATCTAGGACTAGCACAAATAAATCCTCAAACACCTGACAAAATCCTTACGACCTTGCAAAGTAAAGTAGCAAACGAAGAACACCAACAACAATAAAACCAATCGCATGCACAATAGTTTACCTTGGTTCGGTTGCGTACAGCCTAAGTCCAGCAATTTCGAGATGATTCCACTATCAGAGAGATCCACAATAGGGTTTACAATCTATATTCCACTCACGTGTGTAATAACTTGGCGGAAAGCACAATCCCTCACAATCTCACTTAAGGAAGAAGAAATCAAAGGAGTAATAAAGAGAATCACTCAACTTTACAATCAAACCCATAACCCTAATCTCTCGACAAAAAAACCTTCAATGGCGGCGGATACAGCTCTCTCAGGCTCCAGATCTCGAAAACAACATTAACCTAATCTAATGAGCCATTAAGATTAAATAGAACACCCAAACGAGCCTGAAATCAATCCAGGCCGTCGGTTGAAAACGCCTGGCCCCGCACCGCTCGGTCGAGCGAGCCCAAAGCTCGACCGAGCGGTCTTCTCGCCGCTGCTGCCGCTAGGTGGATGAGGATAGCGCTCGATCGAGCGGCTGATCAGCTTGACTGAGCTACGGATCGGCTCGACCGAGTTGATGATTTCTGCAGAGCTCTCAAACAAGCCAACTTATTGTTAATCTGAACACCTTGTAGCTCGATCGAGCAGCTCGTTACTCGACTGAGCAGCTGGTAGCTCGGTCGAGTGGTAGAGTACTCGAGCGAGTATGATACCAACGCTGCTAGGCTGATTGTTCCGTGTCTCTAGATCGGTCGAGCGACTGGGTCAACTCGACCGAGTGACCTGGGAATGTGATGTTGGAGACTTGAATCACCAAAATTTAACAAATCAAGCCTATGCTAAACTTAAGACCACAGATGCAGTTCAAGTCAAATCTAAAGCCTACGATGAATCTACAATTGAGACAAAATCTGAATCAACACATCAAGTGGAGTTTATGTTTCATTCATCATTCAAGCTACTTATTGAACTAAAGATGGATCATATAGATATTAGTATTCTAGTGGATCCATTTCCTACGAGCCACTGGTTATTGCATTATTTTTATGTTCATCCTTACCGTCGAAACTTTACTCCCCTCATGATCGTCCAAGTTTCTTCATATTGGGCAATATTAAAATTCGAGGATAAGTAATTCCAACTATAAGCTATTGCTTAATTTTGTTGGATTGTGCATTCTTATCACCATTCACCGGATAATGAAATTTTTTAAAGCAAGGATTGATATGAATCCAACTCAGATACATATTATTCTGTTACTGTTTGAGCAAGTTTTTTAAAATAATTATTGAGTTTTTTCGATTTAGTTATTGAGTCTTTTAGTTATTTTTTAAAGGAATTTGAGTATTTTTATGTTTTTTGTTCTAAGGAAAACTTTTTTATTTTATTTATTTAAATGGTTCGAGTTCATTTAAAAGTCTTTATTTGAATCTATGTAGGAGTTTCAGTATAAGACAAATTAGCCTTTATTTTACTTATAAATGCGACCTTATAATGAGTGATGGAATAAAAATTTAAAGTTGTGTAAACTTTGTTTGTCTCTAAAATCGTAAGTATGAGAGGTGCGAGATTGGGCTTGATTGGATGGGCATGAAGTCTGAAAAATCTTCGCCTTTGAGGCGTTGGGAGTTGATAGTCATTAGATTTTCAAGATGCGAGGTCCGAACAAATCCCTAGTTAGTTATTTCCTAATTTCCCTATCACATCATTTCTCTTTTCGTTTTGCATCAGAAAGAATGAATTTAGGAGGAGAGAGCTGCAACCGGCAAAAGAAAGGCAGAAAGACCGGCAAAAGAAAGGCAGAAAGAAAGGCATGAGGGCGAAACTAAAAAAATTCATTTGTTAGTCGTTAAGACTCGCCTTTTAGTTATGATTTAGGAGTATTCGTGCTAATAACATAGGTGGGGTGCATCGGTTGTAGTGTTAACAGTGCAAGAGGTGCTTTTTTGCAATTTAAAAGGGAAATAAAATAAACTGGAATTTAAAAAAGTCTTATAGTCATGACATATATTGCTTCAGTTCCCTAGCGTGTAATGTTTCTATAGTCCATATGTATGTTTCTTGAGTGATGTCATAATTATACGTACTGATTTCACTTCACGTGGCGTCAGTTTTGTTTGTCACTTAATACTTGCCATTTCTGTTATTTATGAAATATCAAATTGCTACCAGGGTGCCTGGATCACACGCTAGATTGGAGGGTTAACCTGATCGCATGCACAATTTGACCTCCTAGGTGCTCTTTCCACTATCATCTGCATCTGTTGATGTGATCCTCTGGCCAATCATATCTTTCTATTTTAAATGGACAAATTGATATTTGGACTCTTAGACAGCGGCTGGTCCCTACCTATTTTTCTTCTAAATTATGTTGTTCTGTGCAGATGACAGGCAACAGATGAATTTTCTTCTAAATCGAACGTCGTTTGGTTATATTATGCCCACTGCAAGTTCAACATGGGAAGACTCGTGTGGATTCAGCCTCACCCATTCAAAAGGGTCTTGGGTTAAGTCCACAAAATCTGGAGGGGTGGATGGACAGCTGCATTTTTCCAACTCTGAGCTATCAAATACAGTTCCTGCTCTTCCTCACGACTTAGACAAGCTCTTGCCATTCAAGGGCACCACAGCCGAAGTCCTCGGTCGAGGTAATGCATTTATGTGTACTATATCTTCTAGGTGAAGGGTGTATAAGTTCTAAACTGATACAAAATTTTGAGAAAGTAGGGGACGATAACAGGTTGGACTGCCCAAAGGGCCACCTGGCCACACACCCACACACACAATAGCCTGGGCCTATCCCCATGTCTAGTCCTGTCAACAATTGGACGAGTCTCGGGTGAAGTTAAGTTACGTCTGTTTAATTGGCTACACACCGACACACACAATAGCCTGGGCCTAGCCCCAAGTCTAGTCCTGTCAACAATTGGACAAGTCTCGGGTGAAGTTAAGTTACGTCTGTTTAATTTTGGGGCCGGGGTTGGGGCCTACAATAAGTGCAGGCACTGGCTCTAGCACTGGGCCAGTTGGAGGCCTGCTTTAGGCCTTGCCTTCTGAGCCTCTACTTCAATGCTGGAACTCAACAATCTGTAAAGAAAGTTATTACTTGGGCGTTCTGTTAAACCCAAAGCATGTGATAAACTTGGTTAAAACAATTACATTTATTTAAGTCTTTAACTAACCCAATTTCATCCCTTTATTAATTTTTTTGAATTGGTTGTTTAAACTAGTTATTGCTATTTTGAGAGATGTGAACTTTGAAAATTGGATAATTTTTTCCGTCTTTCTTTTGAGTGTGACCATGTTCTGATAGTCCCTTTTCTCAAAAATTTTGCTACAAGGTTTGATTTGGGCTACCCCAAAAATCCATAGGGCTGCGTAATGATTTTTTTTAGTGTTAACCCAAGGTGGAGACATGGCGTAAATTTAAGGCCCCAAAAATTTAGGGCTAGGCCAGGGGCGTACACTAGGCATGGCTCAACCTTTGCCCTATATAAGCACACGATAAAGTGCTTCCTATAGATATGGACAATAGATCTTACTTTGATTCTTTTCTGATATGTTCTGGCTGATGTTTAGTATTTGTTAGTTGTTAACACAGTGAGGTTTACTTTTTCTGATGCTAATACTTACAACTCATGGACTCAGAGATTTGTGGTTTACGTGAGTTATTGGCTATGATGTAATTTTTACTCTACTTTTCATAAAACAATATGACAATTTGGAAAATGGGTATTTAGAAAAATGTGAAGTTAAAAATTCATGTTACATTATTGATTAAAACAATAAGCTCGTGTTATTGGTTGACCTGGCTAGTGAGCAGGGTTATAAGCTAAAAATTATTGATTAACATGACTCATGAGTAGATTAAGCTAGCTAAGCACAAAGGTAATACAAGGGAATTCTGGTACACGACTAATATAGAATAATTTATACGAAATTTTATTCATATTAGTGATATTAATGAATTGTTGAATGTACCATGCTATCAATATATGTAATTAGGTCGTACTGTTTCTCTAATTGCATTGCAGTATATGGTTCTTATCATGAATAACATTATAATATAATGTTCATTGTCTTTTTTCTAACATATTACATTAAATATAAATTTACCTCATCTAAATTACAACCCATCACTTAGAACAAAAACATGTAGCTTAAAACTTTTAAGTGAAAATCATCATACGGTCATCATCAATGCATACTGTACTTTGCCAATTATTTAGATTGGCGTACTGAATTGTCTGATGCATATCATACAACAGCTCATAATATTATCGTGTCGAAAATAGCTTCATTGTTTCAATTTTGATGTTGCACTCTATGCGTTCTCTTTTGTATCATTTGGTTAGGAAATTGTTGGAATTGGGTACATCCATGATGGGATTAACCCAAAAGGGTTAAAATGTAAATATTAAAGGATTGAGGGTTGATGGACTTATATGTAATTTTACTTAAACTTTGTGGATAATTAAAATTAAGAGTAGTTCAGAATTCCTAATGTAAATTTGTAATCCTAACTACCCTATCGTTGGAAGAGACGTTGATTTTACGATGTTAAAGATTCTAACGTAAATAAACTTCTCTTTTCCCGTTCCTATGAATGAGAATACACATCGTATTCCCATGGGGACACTTTGTTTTACGTTCTTCTCTCCCAACAAAAAAGAAGAAGAAAGACATAGGGTAATCTAGGTTGTGAACAAGCATTTGGTTTCCTTACGTGATTTCAAATCCGAACTAGAAAGCATCGTAATTCTTTCTCTAGATCCTAATTCAGTTGCTAAGAAGGTATGTGCTTATCTTCTATGTTTTTCCGTCATTGGTATCAAGGCTTTTGGAAATTCATGCTTATTTATTTTATTTTTCCTCTCGGATGATGTGAGGTTTGGCTGCAAAGGGGATTCGACGATGTGGGCTCGCTGGACATGGAGAATCGTCTGTCGTTTGTTGGCAATTGGCTTTTGAGTTAGTCCGCTGCTATGGGGCTTCAACTGCTCCATGGGGCTTCACTCTCACCATCGACCGGCGCCTGGGGTCCGCCCGTCACTAGATGCTGCTCGGGTACATGGGTTTTGCCCCTTGTCTTTGGCACTCGGTCGTGGGGGCAGCATCCCCTTTCATTGATAGGGAGATGCGTCACCCTTCCCTGGGGCTTACCGTCGGGCTGCGACCCCACGGGGTCGGACCTGCCTCTGATCGGCGCCCGTTGGGTTTGTTCCCATGCTCGGCCCTACGAGCAATGCTTTGCACTGCTGCTTGACGCCAAATGAGCTCCACTCGACTACGGGGCTCAGCCCCTTCCACCGCTAGTCTCGTGGGTTCATGTCGTCGGTTTGGCCATATGGGGGTTGTGCATACACTGTTGATTGAGTAGTGGGGGTTCCAACCCCTCCGTTGACTGGTCGTGAGGGGCTCCGCCCCTCTCCGTTGATTAGCCACGGGGTTCCGACCCCTTTTGCTCGGTTTGATGGAGATGCCCCCTATTTGCTCGACGACTGGGGATCCAGGTGTGGGGTCGGCCCCCTATGTTTTTTCTGGCGCAATTGGCTCGGTCATGGGGAACCTTTCCTCATTTTTTCCTGGCCTCTGTTGCTCGGCTGCAGGGCATGCCGCTTTGGGGGTGCCGTGGACGTGGAGCCTCACTGAAATTAACCATTAATAGATCCCTTAATTAATGTTTTTTGGCTTGTTATTTTTTTAAAATTTTATGTAATCATGTGTAGGAGCCCTGATAGGTAGTCCTGCAAGTGTGCCACATGATTATTAAGCTACAGAAATTAACTGGTTTTATTAAATCAAATGCCAAGGTTAATCTCCTATAGTTCACTCAGTGGACTAATGGCATCAATGTTTATAATAAGTGGCCTAATGTGCGAGGTTTTAACCTCACTCATACATCAGGTGTTGGGGGATACTATTATATATACTACATTCATATATATGTTTGGTTCCTTAATATACATATGCAAGAGTTTGTCAATGCATATGAAGAGCAAAAAATGCGTAGTTGCTCAAGAAAATTCTTAAATGGAACTCATGGCTGATGCATATCATTTATGTCCACAAATTTTTTAAAGCATATGTTGCTTATTAATTCTCATGCATATGTAATCCATTCTTGTGGGTTCCCGCAAATTCATTGTCATATTTTTTGTCATTATATGGCATATGGATTTATATAGTATGTATATGCATGAATTATATGTATTTCTCACGAGACTATGATGTTATATGTAAACATTAAGTAATAATTATATTAGCAATATTAGTTTACAAAATATTAATTATTAATACCATCCCACTTGACTTAAAATCTAGAATTAGTAATAATCAACACTGATTAATGTAAATAGTATCATAGTGTTACATAATAATATTTTATGTAAATAGTATTGTTTTATTAAAACGAATATGTTTCTATCTGGAATTAGAATTTATGTTCAATGTGAATACATAAATTTAGTGGGAGTTATATTCTGATTGATATATGTGGACTTATATTTGTTCAAAATGAACAAATTACAAGTATATATATAGCAAAAAATGTACCTAAGAATGACCTCGGGTAGAGATACCTGAGCACATCCCCGCTGTTCGGGGTTTGTGAGTATTGTTTTTTGAAAATTTTTTTTGCAGTAGGTAGATATACTTGTTATGTAGCTCCCCACAAAATTTCAGCTCGATCCGACACCGTTTGAGCCTCCGTTCATCGATTTCAAAAACGTTGTGCAAAACTGTCCAAATTCTGGACAGTTTTGCGCAACGTTTTTGAAATCGATGAACGGAGGCTCAAACGGTGTCGGATTGACCTGAAATTTTGTGGGGAGCTACATAACAAGTATATCTACCTACTGCAAAAAAAAATTTCAAAAAAAAATACTCACAAACCCCGAACATCGGGGGTGTGCTCAGGTATCTCTACCCGAGGTCATTCTTAGGCACATTTCCCTCATATATATATATATATATATATATATATATATATATATATTTGTAAGTGCCTTTAAAAATAATGGTAAAGTTTTTAGTCATGGATGATGATTGAGAATTTAATGAACCTTCGAATTTGCTATTAAATAAATCATTATAAATAAAGACTAAGCTATTGGGAAAAAAATATTTTTGGGCAAATAACTAATCTTCTAAATGTCTTTATATTTCAGTTATAACAAAACCAACCTACATAATGGCTGCTACCAAAAATATAGTTGTTGACCTTAACAAAAGAGACCGTCTCAATGGAGACAACTTCAATGTTTGGAGTTTTCATATCAAATTTCAGGTGAGAGAAATATTGCCATGTCAAGCATAGACGTGCAGTTGAAACTTACAATGAGTGGAAGAAAAAGGATACCACTGCGCATGTTATTCTTGTAAGTTCAATGAAATATGCCTTGGGTTGTGAGTGCACAGATTATCCAACTGCAAATGACATGTGGAAGGTCTTGAATGATAAGCTGGGAGGAACTTCTGTGTCGAAGTTGAGTCAGCTAACTACCAAATTTGATACATATAAGATGAGCTCTAATCAAACTATCAAGCAGTGTTATAAAAGGCGGTTTCATTATGCGCGCGGTCTATGAGTGCATAGAGCATAAGTGGATTATGCGGCGGTTTACGCGGTTTACGCGAAAATGAATAATTTAGTATATAAATAAGCAATAAGTTTATATGTTTGTGTATATTAAATTAAAAAAGATAAGAATTATAGGAATAAGGAAAAAATCATTTTAGCTTTTAAAAATATGGATTAATTCATACTAAAATATCAGCGCCATTATGACGATCAATATATTAAATAACTAAAATCTAACGTCTAAAGCAATCTACACATAAAATAACTATTTAGTTTTACGTCCAAATCAAAAGCATGTCAAACATAAGTATTTTAAAATTAAAAAACTGATTTTTATGTTTAACGGGTCGTGTTTTTAATGGGTTGGGATTTTTTAGTTGCCGATTATGCGCCCGCATATTTGCATATGCATTTGCATAACATTTATGCGGTCGATTTTGCGGCCGACCGCATAATTCGACCGCATATCTTAATTTTCATGTGGTCAAAGGCCGCATCCTTATATGCGGCCACATATAACTTGTTTTTGAACTTTGCTATCAAGCAACATCCCCAGAACATCCCCAGGAGATGTAGAAAATAATTGAGGAGCTAGCTACTGCTGGATGCAATCTTACTGACGAACAAGTACAAACTGTGATTCGTTCCTTGTTCGACTCATGTGAACATATGAAAGTCAACTTGACTCATAATGAAAGTGTCAATGATTTTGATGATGTGGTACGTCACGTGGAATGTGAATGATGAAAGGTTATCTTTTTCTAAATCCACAATCGCATTCATACGTGACGAGTCAAGTTTCGGGAGAGGACACTTTAAGAAGAGACGGTTTTAGAAGAAGAACCATAGCAAGAAGGTAGCTTTGAAATTCATAGACAAGGAGCTAAAGAAGGTTGACAATAAGAAGAAAACAAATGTTTATAAGCTGATGTGCTACAACTGTCGTTAAAAGGGCCATTTCACTCGGTATTGTTCAGAGGTGAAGAAGGTAACTTCTGATTCTTCTTTCATTTCTTGTCATAGTGCATGTGTCTAGTTCTGTTATGCTTATAGAACCTAACTCGTGGTGGCTTGTTGATTCAGGAGCAACATACCATATAGCCAGCGACATACTACTATGTGGAGTACCGTCGTGTTCCTAGTGGAACCAAATAGGTATATATAGGTAACACCAACAAGCTGGAAGTAAAGAGCCGTTACGTGCAAAGTGAAATTACGCGGAGGACAGACTTTACTATTGCACGATGTGTTGCACACTCTTGAAATAAGGCGAAACTTAGTCTCTATTGTATCTTTAGCTAAGTTTGGATTTGATTTGTTGTTTAGACAATATGGGTTGACAATAAATTTGTATAATGTATTTTATGGATCTGATACTTATTTTAATGGCTTGGCATTTCTTAATACTACTGATAATTGTTCTTCTGGATATATGTTAACTTCATCTTCGATTGGAACATATGATAATGATGCATTATTGTGGCATGCTAGATTAGGTCACATAAGAAAAACCAAGATGAACCGCTTGGTCAAAGATGGATTTTGGGGTCTCTTACCAAAATAGAAATTCATATATGTGAACAATATCTAGCAGGCAAGATAACTAGGAAACCATTCAGTAAGGCAAAACGAGCTAATAGTCTATTACAACTTATACACGCTATATCTATGGACCCATGAGTGTAAGGGGAAGGCATGATGCCTCATATTTCATTCCATTTATAGATGACCACTCTCGGTTTGGAAAAGTGTACGTTATATCTCATAAATTTGAGGCAGTCTACTGCTTCAAATTATTTCTCAACGAAGTTGAGAATCAGTTGGATAGAAAGGTTAAAACCTTAAGGACAGACCGATTGAGAGTATCTATCAAATCAATTTAAGGATTTATGTGAGGAGATTATTAGACAACTAAATATTCTTTGTACACCTCAGCAAAATGGTGTGGCTAAGAGAAGAAATAAAACCCTCTAAGAGATGGTTCGATGCATAATGTCACAAGAAAATTTACCAATTAAGTATTGGAAAAGATGCATTGTTGATAGCAACATATGTTTTGAACCTCGTGCCATCCAATCTGTTCATATAACCTCGTATGAACTCTAGACTGGAACTCCAGTTACTTAAAACCATAAGGATGTGCAGCTTATGTACATGATACTTCTCATAAGCATGGAAAGTTAGTACCCAGAGAAAAGAAAAGTATATTCATTAGATATTCTGAACACTCAAAGGGTTATGTTTTCTTGGATGAGCAAGAAGACGGCGCTGTCACAGAAAATGAATCAAAAGATGCCACATTTTTAGAGGATATGTTTCCTAAATAAGGTGAAGTTAGAAACGAAGATGATTTTCATGAGTTGGAAGATCCGGACCTTGTAAACATTAAGTCATTTGAGATACAAGAGAATACTCCTCGAGTTCCTGTGGTTATTGGAAGCGGTGTGTCCAATAAAAAAGTCATTCAAAATTCTCAAATTGATTAGTCAGTTAGGAGAGACAAAAGGGTTAAGGTTCCCTGACGTAGATTTGAAATCGAATGGAAAGCCTTAATTGTTGTACCTCAAGATGACGAGGAACCTCAGAGTATAGAAGAATTTCTATCTCGTCATATGATCGAGATTATTGGAACAAAGCTATTAAGGAAAAAATGGATTCCATGAAAGTTAACTAAAGTTGGAAAGTGGTTGACTTGTCGCCTAATCGAAAAGCAACTGAAAACAAGTGGATTGTCAGGATAAAGAGAAATGTAGATGGATCCATTGAAAGGTATAATACTCATCTAGTGGCAAAGTGCTATACCCAAAAGGAAGTAGAGAGATTACAAAGAAACTTTTTCACCAGTATTCAAATTTGCCTTTATTCGCATTATACTAGCTTTAGTTGCTCATATAAACTTAGAACTTCATAAATAGATGTCAAGACAACATTCCTAAATAGTGAACTAGATGAGAAAATTTACATGGACCAGTCGGCATGTTACATTGTTAAAGGCCAAGAGAACAAAATCTGTAAATTATAGAAATCGATATATGGCTTTAGACCAGCATCTAGGTCGTGGAACCATAAGTTTCATAGGGTTCTCACCTCATTTGGTTTTGAAATGGTCGAAGAAGACCATTGTGTTTATGTGAAGTAACATAAGAACAATTTGTGATCTTGACATTATATGTAGATGATATATTGTTAGCTAGTAACGACATGGAGTTTCTGATGACAATAACAGAATGGTTATCGTCAAACTTTGAGATGAAGATATGAGAAGTGGATTATGTACTTGGTGTAAAAATCCAAAGCAATTGTTCTAAAAGATTTCTTGCATTGTCGCAAGAAATATATATCAATAAAGTTTTAGAACAGCTCAACATGTCAAAATGCAATCTAGTTGAAACTTCAATAACAAAGGATGATAATCTGAGTTTAGATGATTGTCCGAGCACGACAGATGAAAAGAAAAAAATGTCAAAATTGCCTTATGCAAGTGCAGAGGATAACTTACTGTAAGTTGTGTTGTGTAAAAGACCAGACATATGTCATGCAGTAGTATTGGTAAGTCACTACCAATTGAATTTTGGACTTGAGCACTGGAAGGCTACACTGATGCAGACTATGTGGGAGATGTAAATGAGAGGAAATTTATATCGAGATATGTGTCATATCATGGTGCAGCAAGAAACAAATTTGTGTAGCTTTATCCATCATGAAAGTAGAATTTATTACTATTTCACTAGGAGTATAGAAAACTATTTGGTTACGACAATCCCTACAAAATTTAGGTGTAGAGCAATAACCAGTGATTGTATATTGTGACAGTCAAGCTGTACTATCTTACACCAATGGCTCAAGATATCACAGTCGTACCAAACATATAGATATACGATATCATTTTGTAAGAGACATTGTGGCTGAGAAAATAGTTTCTATCAAGTATATATCTATATGCACAAAATGGTTGCTGATTCTCTTACTAAGCTTATTATCATAGATGCATTTATGAAACATGTAAAAGCTCTGAAATTGCATAGAATTTAAATATGTAGTCTGCAAAAGCATTGATATTGTTCAATTAAAAACGTTTACTTCATTCATTGTGTTGGAATTATGTGTTTGTCCAATAGTGTTATTTGTTAGAGAATAATGGGTATCATATGCCGATGAGGCATTGCCTCATATTCCCTCTCATATAAAGCAACCAAGTAAAACTAAGTACAAGCTCATGTTCCCTCTTACATAAAGCAACCAAGTACAAGCCCACATGAGCTTGTACTTAGTTGTACTTGGTTGCTTTATGTGAGAGGGAATATAAGGCAAGGCCTCATATGGCGTATGATACCCATTATTCTCTATTTGTTAACACATGCATATTTAAAATATGTAAAGAGTACATAAGAACCGTATGTCGAATATGCATGTAAGATTGGACTTCTCACACAGGCAATCGTCTTTGACGTTCTTAGGTGAACATGCATGGATGAGACTTAATTCTCTTGTGAAAGTCGACTTGAATAAAGTTTCAAGATGTGGTCATTATATAAAATATATATACACAAATAATGACCAGAAGGTTCATCTAAGCATATTCATGATCCAGACACAAATTCTTACAGCAATATATTGATATAGAATATAATGTTAAATGTATGGATACATTTAACTAAAGTCTTAACAGTGTTGAATTGAATTACTCCAAGACATACACAATGAACCGTTGCATGTGATTCATACCACATGTGCTGGAGTCGACCGCAATGTGAAGTGAGGAAGTGGATCCCTAATAATCTATTGTGTGAGTCCCCAGAGGATTATTTTCTCACAATACTCTTTGACTTATTGACTAGTATTTAAAGTCTCAATCTTGGAGATAGCTACTTTAGCATATTTCTTATGACCACGATTGATTTGGTTTAAAAGGATGTCGAGGAAAGTAGCTGAATTGAGACTTACGGTATCGAGTGCAAAGTAAGGGCTAAGTTTGTTGATATCAAGTTTGATGATCTCACAGGTCGGCCAATTTGTATGATTAAGAGACATCAATATAGATGTGTTTAAGTATATCAATATGGAGGTGTTTAAGTATGTACTCAAGAGTAAATAATTAAAAAGAGGGATCATGAATATTTAAACCGATACAACACAGTAGACATGTGTGTATTATAAGCGACAGATAAACTTTAGAGGATTGAATTACAAAGAGAACAGTTGTAACTAGTGCAAAACAAGGTTGTCTATGTTTGCTTATGGGTCGCATGACAAGTTACCAGTATGAAAATGTCTTATTTGCGTGTTGTTTCTGTAACAACAATCCAATTATGTACGAGTGTAAGATGTTGGAATTTGTATGCCCCATGACGGGATTAACCTACGGGGGTTAAAATATAAATATTAAAGGATTGAGTGGCTTATATGTAATTTTAATTAACCTTTGTGGATAAAATAAAATTTAGAAAAGTTAAGGGTTCCTAATGTAAATTTGTAATCTTAACTATCCTATCATTGGAAGAGACGTTGATTTTACAACGTTAAAGATTCTTACGTAAATAAACTTTTCTCTTTATTCCTATAAATACACATCGTATTTCTCATGGGAAACACACGTTTTACGTTCTTCTCTCCCAACAAAAAAGAAGAAGAAAGATAGGGTAATCTTGGTTGAGAACACGCATTTGGTTTCCCTATGTGATTCCTTGTTCGATCCTGAAAGCATTATAAGTCCTCATCTAGATCCTAATTCTGCTTCGAAGAAGGTATGCGTTTATCTTCAATGTTTTTTCCTGTCAGAAATAATTTGATTGTTTTAAAAAGAGAATTAAATATAATAAGATCTTTGTGCATTGCTATATCACCTTCTCCTTTTCTCTATCACTCTCTAAAGGCCAATATACTACGGGAATTAGGGTTGGTGGACTATAATGTAGAGTTCTATTATATTGCCTGCTATTATTTCAGAGGAGCCGAGTGTTGATTGGTCGGTTGATTTTCTGCAGTATCACAATCTGCAGCACTTCTCATCTCACTGTAAGAGTGCTTGTTTTCAGAGAAGTCCTTCTTATGGTGATCTGTTCAATGCTATGCCTTAATATTTGTATTATTTGGCAATTAAGACATTTTTATTTAAATTCCAGAACCTTGCTATGGCAGTACGCTACGGATTAACAAGAGATTGTATACTACGAATAGATTAATCTCAGGAGTAAATCCAGACAATTACATTCTAACATAACTGTTAGGGTTTCTATCATAGTACAACTAATTTATACGCAGCGGAAAATAGAAACCTACCAAGATCCATGCGATTCTAATTAATTCGAATAGATTACTAACCTTTCTGACGATCTGAATCTGCCTGACTATAGGTGCTGCGACGATCTCAATCTGTCGGACTATAGGTGCTGTTCTGCGAACGACCACCCTCAACCGGTATCCACACGCGAACGTCACGAACAGGACTTGCGAGGGTGCTAGCTCCTTTTTCGCAACTAGGGTTTCTCTCGCTCTTTGTTTTTCTCAAAAACGGAGGAGATAGAAAAAACGTAAAACTGAAAATCGTGGTTCTATATCTTATATAGAATCCTACGTTAACCCCTTAACCACATTCAGTTACGCGACGCTATCTTAGGGATAAGAATCCCACGTTAACACATTAACGTATTTCAGTTAAGCGACGATATCTTAGGGATAATATCTTAACGAGATACGATATCTGACGGTTAAGATATTTCACCTTATTACGAATTTCAAATCATATTCGAAATCATGTTTAAACCCTATCCTATCCAATTCGTTCTTTGTGTGCGACCCAATAGGCTCATATTAAATTGGCAGTGGGCCTAATCTCATTAGAAGCCCACAAGTCATAATTGGTCTCTAGCAAGACATTTTGACTACCCAATTAATATGAATATCGTTAGTCCGATATTAACCTAACCAATAGAACATGTCATTATCCTTTTGTCACATGATATCTTATTTGAACATAAGTCATGGGCAATGTCATACTTATATAGTTCAAACATTTAATTTCTCGCTTTCTAAGTAGACTGATAAAATCAAATGACATTCATTTGAGCATGGCCATGCATTTCTCAGTCCTACTTATCGAGGGGCCCATTAGATATCTCTCATAGGGGAGGGACAAATTCCATCTTGCTCATTCACTTTCCTCTGCATAATTCACATCATATTCGATCATAACCTTTATGATTATCTGATTAAAGATAACGTTTGATTATGTCAAAATATGATGTTTCTTATGTAGGAAACTGTGATGAGCTCAGGTCGAAGGATTCAATGACATAACTATTATGAGATCATTTATGACACTAATCCATGTAATGATCTCATAGCGAGTCTATCCAGTACATGTTCTCCAACAAGTACCTATAAGTTTGATTTGTATCACCATACATATAATTATCTCATAATTATCTATCAAACTCATACTAGTCTTAATTCTTCATTAAACCATTACTGATGAATGACTAGGGATGCTTAAAATAGCATAAACAACTATTCAAACATTATTATAAAGAAACATGCAAGCAATATAATAATAACAATAATAAGAGAAACATTTTATAAATGAAAATGACATAACATAAAGGTCCAAATATTTGGCCTAGGGCACAACCACTAACAATAACATTGTTCAATTCGAACCCAACCTTCCATCCACTCCAAGCACCCACACAGACACAAAAAAAAACCCCCCTCCATTGTGAAATTTGTTTATTGATTTATTTATCTACATTGGTAGCATATTGGATTGTCGTGACTTGACGAGCCTTCTTTTGCTGCTTAACTTGCATGCTTATCAGTTTTGCTTGGGCTTCTGGTCAATACGATTATTTATTATTTGTAGATCATATTGGAGGGCTCGTCCTTATTGGTCACTTGTAAAGTTTCTTCTTGTCTTGCTGTTTGCTTGAAGGATTTAACAGGTTGATTTCAAGTTCATCTCCTTCTTGAAAGGTTATTATGATCTTGGCATGGAGATTAATGTGATAAGAAAAAAAATGGTTTTACACATTTCTATTATTCATGTTTCTTTCTATGGGTCGGTTTTTAGTAGATAACAAACAGCATCAACCGTTATCCCTTTGCTATCTATGCATCTAATCTTTCCTACTTTGTTCGAATTGTATGCTGTGACCAATAACCAATACCGTATTTGTTAGAGACATTTAGACTAACGTGGGTCAAGGCAAATGGTATATAATTTGGCATCAGGTAGACAGAAAACTTTTCGTAATGTATATGAATCATGTAATTGTTCTAAGTAGAAACCACAGGTCCCCCGGGGGAGGCTAGTATGGATGGCTTTTGTGTCCTGGTGTTTAAATGTGCATGTCATTAAAAACTTTATTGGAGTTGTTTTCATGGGAAGGGGGGTTTGTTACCTCATATTGTATTCTCATTGTATTTTCAGGTCTAGAAGCATCTGTTCCTGCTTCTAACTTGGATGGAGCACCGGATCTTCGGCGTGCTCTCTCTCTTCTGTCAACTGATTCTTGGGGTTCAGCAAACCCTGGAGAATCTAGTCATGCACACCTTGTGAACACAAGCCACAATAGCGAAGCTTATCCTGCAGCGCAGGCAGGCAGCACATATTGGCATGGGCAACACCCACTGCCTCAACAAGAGCGGGTGCTGCCATTTGACCGTCATGACAATGGCAGTCAGTACCAGGAGTTTCATCGGTTCAAAGCTCCTTATGAGACACCATTCTTTGCTTCAGGTCAGACACTTCCAAAGTCAGATGGCCACTTTCTGGGGTTTAAGACCTGAGGTTAGCCCCACTCAAGACAGATATGACTATTGATATGTTTTATTAGGCAATTTGTAAATATATGGCATGTTACTCACTCAGGGACCTTGGCAATTTCTTGCAATTCATGCGGTCGTTTCCTGCTACAAACTCGAGCCTTCTACAGAATAAATGGTGACGTTTGTTGGAGGCGCACAACCATGTCAACCTTGAATGATTTTGTTAACGCCGTTTATGCTTCTCTTTTGTGGAGCCTAGAAACATTTGGATTTCTCTCTACAGGTTTGTTTTGATGGCGATTGTTGTTTGCTGGCATCAGATGCTGGATGTCTGTAACTCATCTCAGCCGCTAATCATTGGCTTCTTTTCTTTACTTGTGTCTTTTGCCTATTGAGAGCTGAAAATTATGTGCGAACTTTAGAACTTTAATCTAAGTTAATCCTGGGCATTCTTGAATGATCATCATCTTGGAGGATCTTCTTGTTTTTTTTTTTTTTGTGTTTAATGATGAAAGAACTAGAGATCTATACAACCTTAATACAGATCTAGATGTAGGCATGAGGCATGCTCTAGATGTAGGCATAGAGCATGCTGAATCTTAAAACGTTACCTTCCTTGATAGAAATTATATCTGAATCTATAGTTGATAATGATCTGGACGACGTAGTGGAAAGATCTTTCAGATCCACACGAATCAACTGTTGGAGAAATCATTTGGCTTTCTCCCGGTTTCTTTACTACTGACAGGACGTAGAAAAGACGATTAACTTGTTTGTGTGTTTCGGGGATCATGACCGCATTTAAATAGGCTAGCCTCCTTAGCCCTAGAGTTTCCAATTCGGCCCATCAACGAATTGAAGCTCAATAGCCTCTAAACATACAGACACACAACCTACTTGACTCATTTAGCTCACTTAACTAATTAAATGAGATCACTTATACGTTGGGCTTTAATATGACGGCGTAGCATTATGTAATTATACATCGCATATTAGCCCAACGTTGGATTAAGATTTAACCGAGTTGGATAAGTTCCAACAGTCTCCCACTTGGGCTATATGCTAAACTTTATAATTATATTTCATTGTGTATACAACCGAATAAGATCTTAACTTACTGTCATTTCTTTAATGAGTCAAAAAACAATCCGGTCCATCAATTAGATTAGCAAGGGATCAAAGAGATCTTCGTCGCAGCAATTGCAGCTCGACCCATCAGTGGTCACCTGCTAATATAAAAGAATGACATGGATTATGAAGTTGATGTGTAGAATGGAAATTACATGTAATGTGATCTAACATGTCTATTTCCAGTTGATCATTCTTAACCTTAGTGAGATCATAAACATACCAAAATCGGAGTGAAGCCGAACTGAACCAAAACTTTATTTCTGATCAGAAAATAACCTCAAGCTTAAGCTGGAGACTTAGTTTTTTGTCTATCATATGAGCACCCAAAAGAACAAACTCCCACAAAACTGAATGTTCTTAAGGAAATGACAACCATATGAGTAGCGATCTCATAAAACCGGGTTATTTAGTAACGACCACTTGTGTTTTCTCCATAATTAGTATCACCCCCATATGGTTTCAATAATTAGTAAGACCCCCTTGCCCCGTCATGCTCCGTTAAGTAATGAATTTAATTTTAAATTTCCTATAATTCTATTTATGCACTACCCAAAATACCCCAATACTGGATTGCGTTTGACTTTAATTTCTAATCCCAGGAGACACGTGGCGCAATTGTAGAGTGTCTTGGAGAATTAAAAGGATCACACGGCTGGGATTAATCAAAGCCCTTACGCAAACGAGAAGAGCATTCTCGCAGACGAAGGAGAAAGGAGGAGGGAGACGAGACTGAGCAGGAAAAGGCTAGGGCTCAACGATTTGGCGGCAAAAAAGGAAGCTCCTTTGAAGGAAGAGGAGGGACGACGTTCGAATCAAACAGGTATGGACAGTAAACTCCGATTTGAGGGACATTGATGGTATATGAGATGGGGTTTCTTGGTTTGTGGTTGGCGATTTTGCATGCATGGTAGAAATATCAGTTCTAGGGTAGCTAGAAGGATTTTTTGGGACTTGAAGACGATCACTTGGTGTTGTTTGTATTCTAGCAAGCCCCATGAAGAGTGTTCTGACCATTGCATGTTATGGGTTTGTCAATGTTGCTGATTTCTATCTCCAATTTCTACTTTATGGTGTTTGTAGACTATGTTGAGTAAGATTATTAGGGATATTTTACCCTAATTGAGACCATGATTAGAGGATTACTGTACATGAATGTACTCTGCATGAGTGTTGATTGTATGTATTCTGATTTGTGGATTGTTGTATGTGTATGTAATCTGGTTGTGTATATACCTCTTTAACCATCTTCATGTGTTAAGTCTATCCAATTGTTAGTTTGTATTGTACCCTGCAATGTGTTTTGATTTTTCTGTTGAGGTGACAGTACTTGGTATTGACTGAAGATGGATGATTGTGTGGAGTATGTACTGCATGGGGGGGGGGGGGTAAATGGGCTGATGGTAGTGCAAATGGCAGTTTTTAGTGAACCACTACAGAGGAGGCATGACACGACATATGAAGGAAGTGGATGTTAATAGGATATGCTTCTTTGACCTGATGGAGCTTGTTTATGCAATCACCAATCTGCCTCCAGGGTCAATAATGTATATCCAATATCTGAGCAAGGCAGCAAGGCAGCTGCTGTATTGTATGAGATCAATACTGATCAAGACCTGTTGGCAATGAACAATGAAATGTGTCTGTATGACTACATTGGGCATTTATTTATAACTTTGAAAGAGGTGACACATATAAAGGTTGATGACAGGGCAAGGAAAAAAGCTCATGAACCATCAAGCACCAGCAGAAGGATGTTTGAAGAGGAAGAGGGTGGTGACCAATGTACATGTCCGGAGAATGACACATACTCCAAGTGAGATGGGTGATGAAGAGGGTGGTGACCAATGTACATGTCATGAGAATAAGACACATACTCCAAGTGAGATGGGTGAGGAAGAGGGTGGTGACCAATGTACAGGTCAGAAGAATGAGACACATACTCCAAGTGAGATGGGTGAGGAACATGGTGGTGACCAATATACAGGTCATGAGAATGAGACACATACTCCAATGGGTGAGGTCAATGACTCATGGGAGGACAGCTCTTCAAGTGCATATGATAGTGATTATGAGGTCAATGAAGATGATATGAGAGCTGATGACCAAGAATGGGAAAGTGATGGAGTGGATGAATTTGGATTCAACCCTCATTATGGGTTTGACATTGGGCAGTTGCCATATGGTAGTGAAGATGAAGACAATGACCATGACAGTGAAGGGGACTTTGAGGATCTTTATAGACATGAGGGAGAAGAAGTCAGAAACCAAGCTGAAGGAGAGGAGCTAAAGCTGGAGAAGGGAATGGAATTTGATAGTGTGTACAAGTATAGGGAACATCTGTTGAACCTGAAGAATCACTATGAATATGTTTATATGAAGAATGAGAAGGTGAAGGTGACAGCAAAGTGCAAGAATGAGACATGTTACTGGAGGTGTCATGCATCTGTGGTGAATGATGACTTAACTTTCAAGATCAGAACAATAAATCCTACACACATGTGTTTCAACAAGGCACGGAAAAAACAATGTATTAAGATCTGATTTCATTAGCAAACTGATTGTTGAGAAGCTCAGGGCAAGGGGTAAGAAGTGTACACCCAAGTGTATACAGTTAGATGTACATGAGAGGTACCAATTGAAGATATCATATTGGCTGGCTTGGTTCAGCAAGATCAAGGCATTGGAAATACTCTATGGCAAATATGATGAATCATATGCTGCAGCTCCAGAGATCTGTAGACAGATTTTGATAGCCAACCCTAGAAATAGAGCCAAATATTCAAGGGATGAATGGGGCAGATTTGAATGGCTATTTGTGTCCTATGCAGTGTGCATAACAAGGTGGAGGATGTATTGCAGACCAGTTGTGGGGCTAGATGGGGCTTTCTTGAAGGGCAAATATGGAGGTGTTGTCTTGAATGCTGTGGGCTTGGATGGTAATAAGGGGTTATACCCTTTGGCTTTCATGGTATGCAGGAGTGAAGACACTGCATCTTGGAGGATTTTCTTGGAACAGTTGAATCATGTATTGATGCATGAACATACATACACATTCTACTCTGACAGGAGAAGGGGTTGCTTGCAGCAGTTGAAGAGGTGTTTCCTTACTCAAGGCATAGATATTGCATGAGACATATCTATGCAAACTTCAAGAGCCAGTGGAAAGGGAAGATGTTGAAGACAATCCTATATGGAGCTGCATATACATATGAAGTTGGGGAGTTTGCCAATCATATGGAGAATCTGAAGAAGACATGCCCTGAAGGGTATGACTACATGACTGACATACCTTCACATCACTGGGCAAGATCTCACTTTGACACCACTTCAATCTGTGATCATGTCACAAGCAACTTCAGCGAATCATTTAACAACATGATCAAGAACTTAAGGGATCTGCCTCTTACCATGTTTGTAGAGCAGCTCACCTTCAAGATCATTGAGTTCATCTCAATCAAGAAACAGCATGCTGTGGGGATGGAGGGTCAGCTGACCAAGAATATAATGGATGAGTTGAAGATCAAGGAAGAAAATGGCAGATACAACATACCTTATGACATTTCAGCTGATGAAGTCTTTGTAACAAACATTGATAGAAGATGGTGGGTAAACATAAGGTTGAGGACTTGTTCATGCACTGAGTGGCAGATCTCTAGGCTTCCCTGCATACATGCCATTGTCTCTCTGAATTTGAGGAGGATGAAGATTGAGGAGTAAGTTACAATATGCTTTCCTCTTTGGTGTTATTGGTCCATGTTGTTTGCACTAATGTTATCTGTTTTTGTCCATACAGCCACTGCAGTCCCTATTTCTTTCTTAGCAACTACAAGGCTTTATATGAGGAGAACTTGATGATGATCCAAGACAGAATCTCTTGGAGTAAGGTATTATGTCAAGTACACTTATGTTGAGATCTTGGTCCTTTGTTTGATGTCCTAACATGATTTGTGTTTTTACTTGAAGCCCGATCAAATTGTCCTACCCCCACTGAACAAGAGGGCTCCTGGCAGACCCAATACAAGCAGAACAAGAGGGGCAGATGAGGCTGATAGAAACCCAACACACATAGCTAATAGGTGTGGGAGATGCAAGATGTATGGCCACAATGCAAGGTCATGTGAGAATGAGCCACATCCTGGGTTGACATTGCACAGAGGCAGAGGTGCTAGAAGACTTGGAGATGGCAGAGGCAGAGGTGGGGGCAGATATGGAAGAGGAAGTGCAAGAGGAGGAGGATTGGGAAGTGGTGAGGCAACTTCAACTGATGTCATATCCATTTCTGGGTCAGTATCAGTTAGAGGCAGGGCTGGAAGAACAAGAGGGAGGCCAACAGGAAGTGGAAGAGGTGGTATTGGTAGAGTTGCAAGTGAAGGTTCAAGAGATGGCATTGGCAGTAGTAGAGGAGGCAGTGGTAGAGGGTGTAGAGGTGTGAGAGTTAGAGGGGGAAGAGGTAGAGGGATGTCAGGTAGGGCTGCTTACTAGTTAGGTGAGGGGACATTTTCAGTCCTGACTTCTCCAGGAACTCAGTGCACCCCATGCACCCAAGGCAGCTCAACTGGATCAACAAGGCTGAGAAGTGCTGCATGCCAAGGTCCTAGGTTTGGCATTTCACCTTAAGGCCTGTGAGATGTAGTAAGGAATGTCCAGATGCAAATATTTTGTGTTTCATGGTTGGCAATTTTTTGTGAAGAATATGCAGCTAGGGTTAAATGTGTTAAATGTGACAATGGAAATATTTTGGGGGGTTGTGTGTATGGTTTTGTGAAGGTGTCTGTTCATGTAATGGTTGTATTTGATTGTGCCAGATTATTGCAGTTGATTGTGAAGGTATCTGTTGATACAATGGAAATATATTGCAGCTGCAGCATGTCTGTAATGTGCCATTCTATTGCAGCATGTCTTGGTGAATGTTGAATGTCTATGCATATTGATACAGGTGCATGTCTTGTGGCAATGTGGATTGTGTTTGCTATCAATGGGGTTGTGCTATGTCATGTAATGTTTTATAGTGCATATTGACACATGTATTGGTGCATATTGGACTGGTGCATGTCTTGCTGCATTTCTATGTTGTGCCATGTTGGGTATGCGTTATGCCAATATGTGTTATGTCAGTGTTGGATATTGGTACTCACAGCCTCTATTATGCCCTGGTGCATATTGATACTTACAGCAACTGCAATGGTGCTTATTGATGTTGAACCATGTTTGTAATGTTCATATTGATTCAGGTGTCTGTCTTGTGGCATTTCATTGTCCTGTTTGGGGTTGGATATTGGGCTAAAGCCATTTCAAATTCATTTCATAATAACACTGATCATGGTTCTTGTTGAAGGCAATATTGCATTCATAACTTGGCATTTCATTCATAACAGTACACATCATCAATCACCCCATACATTGCAGTTCAACCCCCCAAAAAAACCTACATTGCATCTTGTCAACCCACATTACATTACATTTGATCCCCCATTACAGTACATTACATGCTCTATAGGTGAACATTTTCTAACCCCTTCATCACTTGATCAACCTCCCCCAAATTAAGCTTGACCTCGACACTTGACTTCCCTTCCATTTTAATCTTCAATTCAACTGAACCCCTGCTTGGTGAACTTGATTCTCCATCTTCAACATTCCTCTGTATAGCGGGGGTTGCTTGGTCAAGCCACTGAAAATAGCCACAACCAGGTTGGGGACACGACACAAATTTCCTTCCATAGCTGTGGGGTTGCCTGCTTGTGAGCACTCTACACTTCACCCCACAATTTGCAGCTCTGCATTGAGCTATTTGCATCGGGCAATCCCTTACAAAATGTGAGTGTTCCCCACAACTGAAGCAACCCAACTTTGATGGAGTCTCTGTGGGGTTTGCTTGGTCCAGCCATTGGAACGATTTGCAGTTGGCTGCGTCACATCTCAGAAATCTCCGATTCATGCTCTGTGGGCGGGTGGACACGCGAAGTCTTCTACTGCCAGTACAACCCTTGATATCGCATGGTGAGTTGGGGAGGCAACATTGATCTGCAGCATGTCCATTTGCCTTGCAAATCGTGCACTGCATACGATAATCATGGTGTTAGGGTTTCACAAATCGGCAGGCGAGAGAGGAGAGGATGTGTTTTGGTGGGGAGGGAGGGGGAAGGTGGGGGGTTAGGATGGTAGCTCACCTTCATCGCCATGACTGCTTCGAGCTTGATCTGCGCTTCAATGTCGGGTGCCCTAGCTTGGAGACGTAGGGGAGACGAAGAAAAAGCCCCAAATGATATATAGGTGTTAACCGTTTTCATTAAGGGTATTTTCGTCAAATTCAACACACGTTTTAAATGCCTAACGGCTTACCTTGGTCAATCGTCAATAGCTTAACGGGGCAGGGGGGTCTTACTAATTATTGAAACCATAGGGGGGTGATACTAATTATGGAGAAAACACAGAGGGTCTGTACTAAATAACCTTATAAAACCTTTTGGATGACATTCTCTTAGTATAACCGATCCGTAATTACATGGTTTGTTCTGATGTGATTATTAGACAATCATACAGTTCAAATTATTAATCAACAATCTAGGAACTCGATCTCCGAATATTTTAAACTTTGTCGAGTTCCTGTTGTTGCTGGAATATAAAACTGCAGACTTTATTGTCACAAAATAAACTGTGTGGTGTTTTAATACCATCCCTAATTTGTAGCATAGTGACAAAATATGCAGATATATTTCATGATTTGGATGTCACATAATATGATATGAAATCTAAAGCCATGTCAGAAGAGACTATATATAAAATGGACTATTTAGATCTCTTCTAGTAGATGTCACCTAACATAGATTTTCATACATTTTTTGCATCCAATAAATGATCAGAGTCAAGTATACCAAAATGATCTCAAACTTTTCTGACTACTGATCCTTAAACATGTGACCCTTTTGTTCTCCATAAATACTGTAAGACCCATTTGGCTGTTGTCAAATGGTTTACTCCTAAACTTAACAATCTTCCCAACATACCTGTAATACATGTAATAACCAAATGCATATAAGCCTGAGCATACTTTAGACTCCCTATTGGTGAGATATAGAGAATCTTCTGAAGATTATTCTTGGGGCAATTATTAAGACTAAACTTGTCTCCTGCAGAACTTAACATACATTACCACATAGATATTATAGAAATTACATGCTCCCACAGAACTTAATATATATAACATCTTCAAACATCATCTCAAAACCGAACGAGGTGATTACTTAATGAAATTTAATATATCATTAACGATATTGAAATGATCTACTAATGCTATTATAAATCTTATAGAGTCTTTCATGAAAACTAAATAGAAAGTCTCTTTACAATTAATGCATTCTTTTCCGTATAAAGTCCTTTGTGATACAACTTTAAATCTTTTCTTAATACCCTTTTGAATTTCTTTTGATTATAAAAATCCATTTACAATCAATATGTTTCATACCTTATGACAATGAAAAAAAAAATTTAAGTATCCTTTAAAGACTTTCTTAATTAATGCATTAATCCATTTTAGAGATTTATAACTTTTATGACTTGATGTAAGTCGAACTTTCATCATCTTAATGTCAACCATATGTTCTTGAGAATTACAATGCAATATTTCAACACTGTACTTTTCATCTCTTTAATGGATTTCCTGAATGGCAATTAGTGCTTTGAGGTGCTAGAGTTTGTCCTTATGAACAATTTTCCGAATAAGAGGAATTGCAACATTATCTTGAATTTATTGTGTCTTGAACAATGTCAAGAATATTATCCTGAACAATGCCAACAACACCTGTGGGAATATAATCCTCTTCAAGAATAATGTCGCTAACTAAATTTCCCCCTCAAACTCAGCATCCTCAAATAGGTGTACATTTCCTAATTCGTGAACTAACTTAATAGGGGGATTATGTAAAATCATACAAAATATCACCTTTTAAAATATTCAACAAAACTAGAAAATCATTAGCATTATGTCCAGCTTCTTTATTAGGCTTATAAGGCCTTACCTGAGTTGGACATCTCCAAACATGCAAGTGATTGAAGTTCATTTCTTCAAACTTTATTAAGGATATAAGCTGCAATAAAAAAATAACTGAATTCTAAATTATTAATTCTTTCTTTACAACACATGTACTTAAATGCATGCATTCTGTAAATTAAGCAATATTTCCAAATAAATGAAGATTATAATGAAATTTTAAAGAACCAGAATAAACCAATTTTGAATCAAGAGACAACCAAATTTTCAATTTCATAATTGAACAATAATAACCGAATTTGTTCAAAATAGAAATGGAAATCCAAATTCCGTTTAAACGGTACATAATAGTCTCATAAAAATTCAAATACAATCTATCCTTTAAAAAATTAATCTAAATTTTATTTGCTTCTACTTGAACCATCTTGCCATTGCCCATATCGATGTATCTTTCAGCATCAGTCGGCTCTTGGCATCTTAGGCAACTCTGCATAGACACAATGATGTGAGTGGTTATACCAGGATCTTTCCATCATGTGTCTATAAGTACAAAAGTTTACAGAAAAGAAATTAACTATAGAATTAAACCAAATTAAAGAAGCATACCCTTTTTAGCACGCCAAGCATGATAATTTGTGCAATGCTTCTTTATATGACCTTCAGCTCCACAGAAGAAACAACCATTACATTCTGAACTTTTCAGTTCCCTTTATTGTTTCTTTTGAGAAGATGTATCTGTAGCTTCAGTACCCTTTTTTCCTTTTATTGAAGGTGGAGGTCAGGTGAGTGCTTTCTGTCATTTCTTGCTTAAGCCTTTCCTCTTCATTGATACAGTATGAGAAGAGCTCATCCAGAGACCAAGTCTCTTCCTTCAGATTGTAGCTCACCTTAAGCTGGCTAAACTGTGATGGAATAGATATTAAAACAAAATGCACTAGCAGATCCTTAGAGAGGTCTAGATTAAGTGCTTTCAACCTTAAAGCAAGATCAGATATCTTCAATATGTGCTCCCTGATATTCCCTTTACCTTCATATTTCATTGAAGTTAGGTTTGTTAAGAGTGTACTAATCTCACCCTTTTCATTCTTGAGAAACCTCTTTTTAAGCTCAATAAGGAACCATTTAGCTGTGGCAATTTTCTCTGAAATAGAGCCAGTGAGATATTCTGGAATGACATTCTTCGCAAGCATTAGGCACATGCGATTTGATCTCTTCCACTCTTCCATCTCCCTCTGTTCATCAGAGGTACTCTCATCAGTGAGTGGTGGGGGACTATGAGTCCTTAACGCCAGATCAAGATCCATGACTCCGAGGATTATCAAAAGATTCTCATTGCATGCCTTGAAGTTAGAACCATTAAGTACTGGAATAGATTTGAGGTGGGCAGAAAAATTTTCAGGAATAATAGCTGCAAAAAAACAAGAAAATAATTGCAACATGTTCATATGAGTATTAAACAAAACAACACAAAATTCAAATTAATGCTATTTTCCCATCTCAAGACATCCTCTACTAGTTCAACATTTATCTTTGGATAATCTATTGACTAGTCATTGACATCTTGTTGTAGCAATCAGACAATGACAATAATAACATGCCAAAATTAAAACTTTCTTTATGCCGAATTAAATTTGCATGCATTGTCTCACTAATCATCACCTTGTCTATTGCCACATGTGTGCATAAAATGATATAGAACGATAATCTTCCTTTGGGCCGATTTAACATTCATATGAAATTATGCGCATAAAAATCCCTTTTATATTTATGAAATGAAATTAATGCAAACAAGAGAGCCCACTTTAACGGGGTGATGTTTACATCAACCCATTTCAAAAATATATACCTTTGCAAAATTTGAATCTACGTCGTACTTTAATACAAAAATCTATACTTTAAGTGGAAATATGCAAGTCCACTTTTATTCAAAATCAAATTTAAGGCAACCAAAATTTTCATACAAAAGTATGTATTCAACTTGTTATATTTCGAAATTAAAACTAATCTTCACAATAAAACCCACTTTGGTGAGTTGACGATCCAACTAATCTCTATTCGAAATATATAATTAATTATGCTAATAAATTTGAATTTTAAACTAAACTGAATTTAACACAAAATGATTTCTTTAAGTGGAAATATATAAAAGAACTTTTTATTCCAACTTTTAAAACATTATTTTGAGTTAAATAAAATCCATAATTTCAACAAAGATTTTCTTCTTTAAAATGGGGTATATAGGTGTACTAATGTGTATACGAACATACATAAAAGTTACACACACACACACACACATACACCCTATCCAAGTTAATATATAACTTTAAAATGTGTCAAACTTTCTTAAGGCCATTGACTTGATGGGTAGTACACAAAATTCCTTAAGGCCTTTTAAACTTATCCTTGAGGAGAAATATACGTTAGAGCTTTTTATTACTTCTCGAAGAAAACACTTGAATTTTGTGTTGTAATTTAAATTCATATTTAGGCAAACTGAATTTTTCATACTAAGGTATGAAGTCAACTTGTTATATATCGAAATATATATATGTACTTATGCCATAAATTTAGAATTCAATTTATTTTACCATAATTAACACAAAATTTATCTTTGAGGAGAAATATACATTAAAGCTTCTTATTTCCTCCTTCAATTCAATTTAAATTCAATATTAGGCACCCAATCATACAACGTATGTCCCCAACTTGTTACATTTCGAAATAATAATAATCTTTACATTAGAGCCCATTATGATGGGGTTTCGTATTAATTAAAATTATTTTGAAAACATAAAACCAAATGTGCCCAAAATTGAATTTAAATGAACCTAGAAGAAATATATACACAAGACCATTTATCTCCTCGTTTAATGAGTTTAAATTCAAAATTTTAGGCATTAAATTCATACAAAGTATGTCTGTAGCCTTTTATATATCAAAATAAAAATAATTGCCACAATAGAGCCCACTTTGGTGGGGTTTTGATTTAATTATAATTATTTCGAAATATATATAATAAAACATGCTTAAAAAATGAATTTAAATAAGTTAAATTATTTTAAAGCAAAAGTATACCTCAAAGGAAATATATATGTACAAAAAACCTTATTATTTCCTTATTAACATGTGTGTTAATATTCTCATGAAACAAGCCAACATTAGTGTCCAAATAACCCAAAAATTGGCCAAACAAGGAGGCACAAAACTGGTGCAAATAGCCAAAACAGGCCCAAAATAATACCAGTCCAATACTGTTAAATTTTTTTTTGAAAACATGCTGTTTTGGGCCTGATTTTGGCACAATGCCTGTTAGGGTTTCAAAAACCCTAGCAGGAGAAGGCATCCAAGGGGGTGGCCGCCGTCGCCCCCCCGCATCTTCGACAGGGGGCGACTGGGCGTCGGCCCCCTGATGAATTGCAGCAGGCCCCCAGTTGGGGCCTGCTTTTCTTTGACGGGGCGTCAGGGTGCCGCCCCCTTTATCCCGACTGGGGGTGGCATCCGCCGCCCCCTCTGATCCCGACGGGGGCGCCAGGGCGCCGCCCCCCTTGATCCCGACGGGGGCGGCGGATGCCGCCCCCTTGCAGTCCACGGCAGGCCCCGAGTCGGGGCCTGCTATTCTAATCGGAGGGGGCGGTAGGGCGCCGCCCCCTCCGATGCCTGACTGGGGGCATCACCGTCCACCCCCTCTGAAAACTTTATGGGCGGTGGGGGCCGCCCCCTCTTCCCCTTGCAGCAGGCGCCTCCGATGCCTGCTTGTTCGACAGGGGTAGCCAGGCCACCCCTTTCTCACTGCGTCGATGCCAGCAGGGCTAGCGCCGATCAACTTATGGGGGCGGCGAAGCCTTCGTCGCCCCCTCTTGATCCGTGTCGTGCGGCGGCTGGCAGGCTGCCCCCCGATCTAGGGTTAGAATTTTTTACAGAAAAAATCAATCAAAAAACCCATAGAACATACAGATCTAATTATAAATAGATTAAAAATCTTATTTTTATCAGATCTATGTATAGAGTAGGCAAAATAATAAGATCCAAGCAAGTAGGCTCTGATACCACTTGAAAGCACTAGAGATCTAAATCTATATACAACCCTAATAATACAGATCTTGATGTAGGCATTCTAAATCTTAAAACTTTACCTTCCCTGATAGGAATCATACATGAATCCATAGCTGACGATGATCGAGGCGACACAGTGGAACGATCTACCAGATCCACACGAATCAACCATTGGAGAAATCCTTTGGCTCTCTCCCGGGTTCTCTTCGATGGGACATAGAAAAGACAACTAACTTGTTCGTGTGTTCAGGGGATCATGACCGCATATAAATAGGCTAGCCTACTTAGCCATAGAGTTTCCAATTCGGCCCATCAACGAATTGAAGCTCAATAGCCTCTACACATAAAGGCCCACGACCTACTTGACTCATTTAGCTCACTTAACTAATTAAATGAGATCACTTATACGTTGGGCTTTAATATGATAGCATATCATTATATAATTATACATCGCATATTAGCCCAACGTTGGATTAAGATCCAACTGAGTTGGATAAGTTTCAACAAATGATACTAAAGCGTGCTATTAAAGGCTATACAAGTCACGTCAGGGGAAGTAGTGAGCTTGTGCGAAATCGACATACAATTGCCCTTATCATTTGCTGTTTCATGTAAGCCTCTAAGGTCAATATCCAACACGGCTCAATCAGTCTAGCTTGCGACTTAAATTTGCCCCCTAATTTGCTGATTTAGGAGTGCATGCCAAAATTTATGATGGGATTGTTGCAATATAAAGTATATACTCATTTATGATTTACAAACAATGTAGGGTATGAAGTGTGATATCTTTACGTGGATGATGCTGACTCTCTTAGCAAGATGGTTCTAGTAACTGCATGATCTCCTCCTTAGATTTGAATACTATGGTGGAACGATATTTGGGATGAGGTCGGGATGGTTTCCCATCTGTTACTACATTGGGCTGGCCGGCCCACGAAGCGGGAGGAGAAATATTTGTTTAGAAGGAGAAGTCCATTTGGAGTGCGAGGTCATAGCCCAATGGCCCAAGAACCCTCCGAGGAAAGTAAACTGTTTACCCAGTCAAAGTGTCAACTCATCTATCCGTTGAGCCCCTCTAATATCAAGGAATTGGTTAGTAATGGTGAAGTAAATGGGCAGTCGTTATCCCCACTCCCGGAGAGATCATGCCACCATAAAGGCAAAGCCGTTAGTCACTAACGACACAAAAGAGAAATCATTGCATATAAATAAAAGAAACGATGATGAGAGAAAGGTTCAAGTTCAAGAGATACTCAACATTACGGTACTCTGAATACTTCCACTTTACATTTCTTTCTCCATAGCTCGGTGTGGCAGTGATCAGACGACCTCCCTTTAGGTCGGACCTAGCTGCCCCAAGCCTCTTTTATTCTCTTACTGACTTAAGTATCGGAGGGGATTTGGGTCGGAACCCAGATTAGACCATCCTGACGATTTTTCTGTGCTGCAGATAGCTCGGAACCACTCGGAGTTAGGTCATGCTTCATCCCAAAAGCTCAGACTTAGCACTTCTTAACCCAGGTCAAGCTACCTTAGGTCACACTCCACATCCAACAAAGCGCCACGTCACTAGAGACGTCCTTATCAGCTCCACCTCATTGTTTGACGAATTTACCCTTCAACAGTTGGCGCAGTCTATGTGAAAAAGAGTCAACATCTCCGTCTTTACTGAACATAATACGATGTCGACTCGTCCCACTGACAAAAGTATAATGAGGTTCGATTCCCTTAAGAATAATGCCTCTGCTCCACCCGATGTTGATGGCCTCAAAATGATATCAGGCGGACCAACACCAAGCGAGTTATCCACCTCTCTACAAAGCTGGTATGCTGGGAGGGTGATGACCACTGCTGTAGGATGGAAGCGACAAATGGTTGCAACACCCACAATATCTTTCTCAAATGACGATCTTGAGGGTGTGTAGTGATCACTCCGTATTTTACACCTTTTTTCTGCATGTTTGCATGCCATTTAGATCGCTCAAATCATGTTTTTCACGTTTTATTCGACAATATTACGATGCTTTTCACGATTTGTTGTTTTTGTCGTATTTCAGGAGATTTGGAGTGATTTGGAGTGATTCTGAGATGCACCCACTTTGGAGTGTCACCGACGACTCTCTTGAGGGGTATTTTGCTATTGGAGAGGAGTGGAAGGAGAAAGAACGTCGTAGGAGCGACGAGGGAGCGAAAATATGAAGTTTGGGCATTTTGAGCATTTCACTCGGCCGAGTGAAGGAGTCACTCGGTCGACCATCGGAAGCCCGCTCGGCCGGCCAGATCGGACACGCAACAGAGCTATATCAGCGTGCACTCGGCCGAGCATCGCCATGTCACTCGGCCGAACTACAGAGACCCACTCGCCCGAGTGGCATCAAGACGACGGCAACAAAAATTCCAGACTTACTGTTTTTGTATAGTCGATTCCCAAAGACCGACTCGGCCGAGTGACGAAAGACCGTCCGCCCGAGTGAAGAACGCCCACCGGCCGAGTGAAGAAAAGTCACTCGGCCGAGTGACCTCCGAGGAGACGACCCCCGAGACCCCCAACTCTCTGGAATCCGTCAGGGTCTCTCACTCGGCCGAGTGAGCCGCGCTGCCTGTAGCGTAAACTGCGATTTTGAGGCTGCGCATGGGCATTTTCGTCAGGGTTTTTTGGGCGATTTTGGGGGGTATTTAACCCCAGTTTTAACCTAGTTTAGAGAGCTTTTTCAGAACTTTTTGCAGCCTTTTTAGATTAACTTTTTTAGGAATTAGATTTAGCTTTTAGGGAGGAGAGAAAAGGGTTATTTTGTGGGATGCTATCTTGTTCTTCATTGGTTTGTCTCTCTCCCCCTCAAAAACTCCATTTTTATTGATATTTTGAATATTGCTATGAATTCCATTGATTTTGATTGTGAATTTCTATTGCATTTTATTATGAATTGTGAGTAGTTTCATCGTCTTAGGGCGTAGGGATGAACCCTACGAGCCCAATTTCAAATTTGTGATGAATTGGTGAAATTATTGCTAGGGTTGATTAGGGTTAGTTTGGGATTGATTTAATACGAATAGCTAGGGATTCATACCGATTGGGACTTGCAAGAGATTGGATCCAAACTCGATAGGAAGCCCTAGATACTCGAATTGGGTTACAATTGGATTCCTCCGGAATCGGTTTGCAAGAGATTGGACCGAAACTAGGGTTTTCGATTGTAATTCTATACCAATACCCGTTTGCAAGAGATTGGACGGGTAGGAACTATCCCAACCTAGGTCGTAGCTCGAGTTTGCACGAGAGTGGGCTCGAGATACGATTGAACGATGATGTTGTTCTTCACGCTAGTTTGCCTAGGTTATGGTTTGCAAGAGATTGGACCCTACCCTAGGTTGGCTATAGACCGGCAATAGCGCGAGAGCGTGAGCTTGGTTCTACATTTAGTTGCAACTAGTTCACCCGAATTTCAAGTCTAGCAATTGTTAAACCTACGAGTCACAATGATGAGATACGGCGAGTAGCGGGGATTCCTTACCCCTAGGCGTCTTTATTAATTTGTTACCTCTTTTATACAATTGAACGACTGTGACCGCATTACTGCGAACTTTTCTCGACTTTTCCTATAGCCAGGTGATTGAAGAAGACACTGTTATTAGGCCTCCCTGTGTTCGATACCCGCTCGCTGCTACACCGTGCGCTTGCGGTAAGACTACAGTGTCGCCGCTCTGGGACGTGTATCCGGGGCGCGATCAAGTTTTTGGCGCCGTTGCCGGGGAGGCTATTTTGACGGAGTTTGATTTGGATCACCCGGTTATTTTTCTTCAATTTCTTTATTTATTTCGTCATTCTTTTCTAACTCTGTTTGCAGCCCTATTTTGCAAGCTCTCCCGAAATTTTCCACAAGATCTTAACAGGTAAAATGGGGGATGCAATTCCAATGACCGAGTCTGACCAGGGAGACGATGAATCTTTTGCGGAGCTCCTTAAGGAACTAATTGATGAGGTCCACGCTACCGGAGCTTTTGCTGTTAATATCGAGGACCCCGTCGAACAATTGTTTGCTGGCTTTGTGATGGATCAAATCTCCCCGGACGGGACTATTGGGGGCGATATCAGAGTTGATGTGAGGGACGATAAGCTATATTTCGAAGGCGATAGAACATGCGTCGAAGAGTACTACACTCCCGAGGAATACTTCGAGCAAACCGACATTCAGGGAGTTACACTCTACAACCCCCACTCTTGCAATTATGAATCTGCTGACCTATTTCTCGATCTCAGGAATGAACCAGAGCAAGGTGGTGGTCCTATGCTAGTGCAGAATCGGAGAGTGTCTATTCCGATGCACCGTCCTCACTAGAAAGCGAATCTGAGCCTCCACTCGAGAGTGAGCTAAACTCAGAAGCTGAAGAAGAAGCCAAACTCACACAAGATGACGAAGCAGAGGGTACGGCACCCTTTGAGGTAGAGCTTAAACAATTGCCGCCGAATCTGAGGTATGCTTTCTTGGGTAGTAAGTTGACCTTCCCGGTGATTGTTAATGCCCACCTTGGCCAAGATCAACTTGAAAAACTATTAGAAGTCCTTAGGGATCACAAGGATGTCCTTGGCTACACTATCTCTGATCTTAAGGGAATAAGCCATAGGCTATGCACGCATAGGATCCACTTGGAAAACACTGAAGCCACTTCTATTGAGCCTCAAAGGCGGTTGAACCCGAATATGAAAGAGGTAGTCAAAAAGGAAATCCTAAAATTGCTTGAGGCCGGAATTTACTACCCTATCTCTGACAGTAGATGGGTTAGCCCCGTTCACGTCGTCCCCAAGAAAGGGGGGATGACCGTTATAAAAAATGAAAAAGGGGAGCCCATTTCTACACGCACTGTCACGGGATGGCGGATGTGCATTGATTATCGAAAACTAAATAAAGCCACCTGAAAAGACCATTACCCACTACCCATCATAGATCAAATGCTTGAACGGCTTGCTAAACATAAATACTTTTGTTACTTGGATGGGTATTCGGGGTTTTTCCAAATCCCTTTGCATGAAGACGACCAAGAAAAGACCACATTTACTTGTCCTTATGGCACTTACGCCTACCGTAGAATGCCCTTTGGTCTTTGTAATGCACCCGCCACCTTTCAGAGGTGCATGACCTCCATTTTTTCCGACTATATTGAAAATATTATGGAAGTTTTCATGGATGATTTCTCAGTTTATGGAGGTGAGTTTGATTCTTGTTTGGCTAAGCTTACCAAAGTTCTTAAAAGATGTCAACAAAATAATCTTACTCTTAATTGGGAGAAGTGTCACTTCATGGTCACAGAAGGGATAGTGCTTGGGCACCTTGTCTCCTCGAGAGGGATTGAGGTTGATAAGGCAAAGATTAAGGTAATCGAGAAACTCCCTCCTCCTATTAATGTTAAGGGCATTAGGGGTTTTCTTGGTCATGCGGGGTTTTACCGCCGCTTCATCAAGGATTTCGCCTTGATTGCCCGGCCCCTTACCTCCTTGCTAGCTAAAGATGCTCCGTTTGTTTTTTCAGGAGAATGTTTGCGTGCGTTCAATACATTGAAGGAAGCGCTAATTTCTGCATCCATCATACAACCACCGGATTGGAGCTTTCCCTTTGAGCTCATGTGTGATGCAAGTGACCAAGCCATTGGAGCGGTATTGGGGCAAAGGAAAGATAGAAAGTTTCATGCAATATTCTATGCAAGCAAAACGTTGTATGACGCATAGAAAAATTACACAACTACGGAGAAAGAACTTCTAGCGGTCGTGTATTCCATTGAAAAGTTCCGCTCATATCTGTTGGATATGGAAGACGTTAGTACACCCTTGTAGGGGATGTACGAGGGAATACGGACCTAGAACGTCGCGTACACGAAGTCGTGCGCAAAGGGAATATGTTCCCTTGCAGAGAGGATCTCTAGATTGATGGGAAAGTCGCATTATTTGTGCATAAGTGCATGCGACATATGGCTAATAAAGGGGTAATATCTTAAGCTTATATTGTACCATGCATATGGTACAACTTAAGCTTATAATATGCCATGTACGATGGTACACCTTAGTTAAATTGTTCCAAAGGAACAATTGATCCTAAAATAACTACCTTGGGGGCTATAAATAAGACCCAAGGGTTAGCCATTTCCTTACACTTTTGCATGGCATTCTTGCATGCATTTTCATTCTAGCGAAGCTCTGCCGAAATACTTCCTCTCCCTTTATCCAAGTTCTTAATCTAAAAGTAGAGATTTAGATTGTGGATTTAGTAGCCTTACTCCGTTCGTGAGAAGACTCGATCCGTTGTGGCGAATCCGAAGGCGAAGTTCGTAGACTACCGTGCTGCATACGCAAGCGTAAGTCTCAACTTCATTTATCGATCCTAACTCTGTTTTGGCATGATCCTACATTGGTATCGGAGCTATACGGGTTCGCCCCGGAGAAACTATGAACGAGTCGTTGTCTTTTTCACGGATGGGTATCCTACCATTACGGATATGGTAGGAACGCTTCGTGATGGAGAGAACGCATCGGTTGTTCTTTTCACGTTAGGGTCTTCTGTCATTACGTATATGGCAGGAACTCTCCGTGACGGGAAGAACCGACCGTTCATATCGTCAAACTCGCTCTCTTCATGGATGCTGAGTCTCCATTCATAGGGAATGGGCGCTCTCTTCATGTGGAGCGCGTAGTTTATGAATTTTTGAAGTGGGTTCATTTTTTGGCACACGGCCATTGGAGGACAACTACTTCCTCGACGAACGGGTGCTTCACCGGAGAAGAAGGTGGTGGTTATTCCCATCGGGGAAGATGAATTTTTTGTGCATGTGCACCATGGCCAAATGGGTTATGAAGGCCATGCACCCCCCTCCCCATGCGGAGGGGGTTGGCTACGGCCAATAACCACCGCGGCAACCCCCTCTGGCGGGGGTGTGCGGCCACCCATGAAAGGGGTAAACCGGCCATGGCCAAAGGGCCATGGCCGGTCAAGGCAAAAATGCCATGGCCGGGCCATGGCCGGCCACGGCCAGGGCCAGAAGGCCATGGCCGTGGCCAGGCCAGGGCCTGGCCGCCCTGGCCGAGGCCAGGGCAGGGGCCCTGGCCCCGGCCAGGGCCTGGCCGCCCTGGCAGAGGCCATGGCAGCGCCCTGGCCTCAGGCCAGGGCCCGGCCGCCCTGGCCGAGGCCAGGGCAGGGGCCCTGGCCCCGGCCAGGGCCTGGCCACCCTGTCAGAGGCCAGGGTAGCGCCCTGGCCTCAGGCCAGGGTCCGGCCGCCCTGGCCGAGGCCAGGGCAGGGGCCCTGGCCCCGGCCAGGGGCCTCTGGCCTAGGCCGGGCCAGGCAGAGGCCTGGCCGGCCTCTGGCCGAGGCCAGGCCAGTGGCCAAGCCAGCCCTGGCAGTGGCCAGGGCTGCCGCAGGCCGTCCCTGGCAGCAGTCAGGGCCTGGCCGGGGGCCGGACTGATCGGCACTGGCCGGGAGTGATTCAGACCAATTTTTTTGGTCGACCAATTTGGGTGTTTTGGTCGACCAATTCGGCAAAAGGCCTTGGTCGAACATGAACGTGCCGACTAGCCCATATGGGGCCAAACGACAGTCGTCTGAGCCAAAATTCTCTCATACGGGGGGAAACGCCTGGATCCATACGGGAGCCAACGACGATAGTTTGCAGAAAAATCCCCAAAAGGGGGATCCGACCTTGGCACTGCTACGGCTCATTCCCGACAAATGGTCAGGAAGTGCCGAATATTTCACTAGTATCATAAGGGTACTAAGTTGAAATATACATTTTTTTTGAAAAATACGTTTTCATACGTTTTGAAAAATACGTTTTCAAAAACGCTTTTCCGCTGCAAAGTACTATAAGAGTACTAACATTTGATAAAGTGAGGGAGAAATATTGAAAGTTACTCTAGATGGTGATTGGAAACATAGTGACCTTTCCGATTCTAGAGTAACATCTTCAATATTTTTCGAAAGTAACTTATCAAATTATGAATATCATTCCAAGTGGGAGTTGATTTTAGAACTATCCATATGGGATATTCTATTATCATTTCAAGTGGGAATTATATCTGAAAAATACGTTTTCAAACTCGTTTTCCGCTGCTAGTACTATAAGAGTACTATTGTTTGATAAGTGATGGGGGAATATTGAAGGTTGTTCTAGATGGTGATTGGAATCGAAGAGACCTTTTCGATTCTAGAACAACATCTTCAATATTTTTCGAAAGTAACTTATCAAATATAATATAATTCCAAGTGGGATTTGAATTTTTAGAACTATCCAAATGGGATATTATATTATCATTTCAAGTGGGAGTTATATTTTAAGAATTTTTTATGCAATGTTTTGATCAAACCTTCGGTTTTGTGTCTTTTGCAGCATTTTAAAAGTAAAATGTCTTCCGCTTCAAAGAATATCGTCGCTGAGTTAAACAGAGGTGAAAAACTCAACGGCGATTACAAACTTTGGTCCATCAAGATACAATACGTTTTAGAGGAGCAAGAAGTGCTCGAAACTCTAAAGAACGTAATGATTGAACCTGAGTTGGGCACTACGGCCCAACACAGATGAGACAAGGAAGCTTTTGATGCTTGGTCTCGGAAGAATAAGATAGCATGCATTACGTTATTAATCAGTATGGCTGATGACATAATGCGCATCTTCCGGGAACATGACTTAGCCATGGACATATGGTCCAAGCTTGAGGAGAAGTTTGGTGGCACATCGGTGTCCAAACTTCGAGCCTTGACTATAAGATTTAATTCATATAAGAAATGTCCAGATCATTCCATGGGAAAAACTCTGCGACATATGGCGAATCTAATCTCAGAGTTAAAGGATGCGGGTCATGTGCTCACAGATGAGCAACAAATCCAAGCAGTCATACGTTCCCTACCAAATGGGTGGGATCGGATGAAGATGCATCTCACTCATAATGAGAGCATCAAGATATTCAACGATGTTTCCAAGCACCTCGAATTAGAGGAAGAGCAGCTTGCGGCTGCCAAGCCAAGTGCAAAAGTGCACATGGTTGCTAGTTCCTCACACGGGGGAAAGAAACGTAAAGATCGTTCGAAGTCTTCTAATGAACGTAATAAGCAACCTGAGTCTACCAAGAAACCCAAACATAAGGGTGGGCATAAGAAATGACACAAGAAAAAAGACTTGAAAAGGATCAAGTGCTTCAAGTGCAACAAGCTCGGTCACTATGCTCGTTCGTGTACGAGTGGAAGTGATGAGGTGCCACCAACCACATAACAAAGGACAGACGGTCCTTCGTGGAGTATCACCGGATACCCCAAGGAATGAAGTGGATCAATGTAGGACACAACACACGTGTTGAAGTGAAAGGCGTTGGGACTCGCAAGCTAGTCTTGTACAACGGCCGCACTCTCCTACTTCATGATGATTTCTTCATTCCATATATATTCAAAGGAATATTAAAACTGTGGTCAATTTAATGGGTCTTGGTTATAGTTGGTTCCTTCATGATTGTAATATGGACCTATTTTGTAATAATTCCTTTATTGGTACTGGGTTTGTATTTCAAAGGATTTATTGTAATAAGTACAATGTATGATTTCTCATGTAATGAAAATTTCCTTATGACAAATTTTTTGACTAATGAGTCTAATATAATTTGTTGGCACACAAGGCTTGGTCATATTTGGACCAACACATATGGATAGATTTGCCAAACGTGGCATTCTATCAAATGTTTCAAAGGTTGAAATGTCGACCTGCGAACATTGCCTTGTGGGGAAATCTTGTCGCAAGCCGTTTGGAACCGGCACAAGGGCCGAGGTTCCATTACAGCTTATCCATTCGGACATATGTGGTCCGATGAATGTCAAGACAAGACGCGGAAAGTCCTATTTCATCACTTTTATTGATGATTTCACCCGATTCGAACATATCTATTTGATATCCCACAAAAGTGAAGCTTTGGCTTGCTTTAAAAACTATATGAGTTTAGTGGAGAATCAATTAGATCGCAAGATTAAGGTCTTGCGAACCGATAAGTGGCGGTGAATATCAATCAACAAGTTTTAAGGAACTTTGTGATGAAAAAGGCATAGTACATCAGGTAACTATGCCTTATACTCCTTAACAAAACCGTGTTGCAGAAAGGAGAAATAGGACTTTAATGGAAATGGTCCGTTCAATGATGGCGCAAGCTAACTTGCCAATCACCTTTTGGGGTGAAGCATTATTGACGGCCGCTTTCATTTTAAACCGTGTACCCTCGAAATCAGTTAGCTCCACTCCTTATGAGTTGTGGAACCAAAGGTCTTCTGACTTAAACATTTTGAAACCTTGGGGTTGTGCATTCTACGCACATATTTCCTCCCATAAGTATGGCAAACTTGGGCCAAGGGGAAGGAAATGTATCTTTATACGATACGCAGAAAACTCCAAAGGTTATGTTTTTATTAGTCAGGAAGACAATGGTGGGCTAATTGAGTTTGAGTCGAGGGATGTCACTTTCTTGGAAAACGAGTTTCCAAGACAGGGCGAGATAAGTCAGGACTTATCTCTATTTGAGATTTATGATCAAGAAGGATTACCTCATTCGAGTGGGAGAATTCTTGGTGAAAACGAAAATACGTTTCAACCTTCACCAATGGATTATACGAATGACGATTGTCCTATTCCATACGGGAATAATGATCCAAGTGGGAGCAATTCTAACGACATTCCAAGTGAGAGTGATAGAATTGATCTAAATTCAAGTCAACAAGGACTTGAAGAATCTCAAATACGACGTAGTAGTCGTACAAGGTTGGCTCCTCTAAGATTTGAGGATGAATTTCCGTAAACCTTTATGACTTTACTACAAGATGATGACGAGTCTGCTACTTTCAAACAGGCCGTATCATGCCCTGCAAAAGACAAATGGATGGAAGCGATGAAGGAGGAATTGAAATCCATGAAAGTTAACCAAGTCTGGGACTTAGTTAACTTACCCAGAGGACATAGAGCAATTGGGAACAAATGGGTTCTCAAGATCAAGCATAAGGCTAATGGCTCTATAGATAGATATAAAGCTCGCCTTGTCGCGAAAGGTTTTACGCAACGGGAAGGGATAGACTACGAAGAGACCTTCTCACCTGTTGTGCGTTTTACCTCGATTCGCCTGATTCTGGCAATGGTAGCTTGCTTATACCTCGAATTACATCAGATGGATGTAAAGACTGCCTTTCTCAATGGAGAATTGAACGAGGAGATCTATATGGAACAACCAACAGGGTTTGTAAAAGAAGGAAACGAACATAAGGTTTGTAAACTTCGTAAGTCCATATATGGTCTTAAATAATCCTCGAGGCAATGGTATATACGATTTCAAGAAGTTGTCTTATCAAATGGATTTTCCATGCTTGATGAAGATAACTGAGTATATATCAAGAGGACTAAAAGCAAGTATATTATCATGTCTCTATATGTAGATGACATTTTAATAGCCAGAAATGACAAGGGCTTTGTGATGAGTATCAAGGCTTGGCTTTCATCAGTATTTGAGATGAAAGGCATAGGAAAAGCCGCATATATCCTTGGAGTTAAGATTTCAAGGAATCGTTCGAAGAAACTTCTTTCTCTTTCACAGGAGACTTATATAAAGAAGGTTCTAGAACGATTTAATATGCAGGACTGCAAGTCCATTGATATTCATATAAGCATATGCGATAATTTATATCTGGAATCGTGTCCAAAGAACCAAAAGGAAAAGGAAATTATGGAAAAAGTTCCATATTCCAGTGCAGTTGATAGTCTTATATACGCTATGGTGTGTACGAGACCGGACATCTGTTTTGCCGTTGGAAATGGTAAGCTGTTACCAATCCAATACAGGGCAAGTACACTGGAAAGCGGTTAAGAGGATAATGTGTCTTGTAAGATCAAACACATTGATATCCGATACGAATTTGCAAAAGACTATGATAAAACCAAGAAGGTAGACATAAGGTACATATCTACGCATGAGATGATAGAGGATCCGCTTACGAAAGCGATCCCCAGAAATGTGTTTTATAAACACTTATCATCCCAAGGATTGCGTAAAGAGCTGAGTTGTACCAATATATATTCCCATGTCTGAGAAAGATCAAATTTGATAAAAGAATAAGTTCTTTTTCAAACATTGCATATGAATCTCTTAAGAAATGTTTGTGTACATTTTTGAAATCTCAGCTGAATTCTAGTATGTCGGACAGATTGAGGTTGGCTCTCTCACATGAGCAACCGCCTTATTCTATCAGACGGATGGAATAGAGATGAGACCTGTTTGAAGTCAAAATCATCAGACGGATGATTTAAGAGTCATGACTTAAACAAAATGGTCGCACGAAAGATCTGCATCATATGGATGCTTACAAAAGATCTAAGACGATTTTTTGAAATCCTATCTGTCTAAATGCGGGATGTGAGTCCAGAGGATTATTTGAGTAGAATAAGGGACTCAAAGTCAGACATTGTGGTGTCTGATCATCATCCTTACAACATCGTTGAGACATACACTCCCTGGGAAAGGAGCGATGTTGTAATACGTGTTCATACCACGTATGCATTACGACCACTGAGTTAGTAGCAATAGTGTTTGCTATTATGTGAGACTCAAAGGCCATATGGGCCTTAACTCTTACCCTCAAGGACTCCAATTGGTTCCTTTAGATTTGACGAGATGATCGCTATCTTAGCGTGTTACTTATGGGCTATGATAATTCGGCTCGGCGGGGCACGTTAGAAAAGCGAGTCTAGTCAAGATCAGAAGGTTCGCAAGAAGAGGAAGATTGATTTCATATTCACATTTGGACTTTAATGATTCAAAGCTGGCCAGCCAATTGTGATCCAGATGGGATTCAATTGTTGAATATAAAGTATAAGAAATGTGAAGAAATAATCTAGGGTAAAGCATGCGTTGAACTACTCAACTTTGCACCTTCGAGGTCGTTGTGTATCTCTAACAAGTGCACAACAACAGACTCTACGCGCATGACGGTCGCACGGTCTATTTCTCGGTATGATAGATGAAAGAACTAAGAGAAAGACGTTCTCTTACAATCCCCTCAAGTGTGAGTGGGAGATGTTGGATATGGAAGACGTTAGTACACCCTTGTAGGGGATGTACGAGGGAATACGGACCTCGAACGTCGCGTACACGGAGTCGTGCTCAAAGGGAATATGTTCCCTTGCAGAGAGGATCTCTAGATTGATGGGAAAGTCGCATTATTTGTGCATAAGTGCATGCGACATATGGCTAATAAAGGGGTAATATCTTAAGCTTATATTGTACCATGCATATGGTACAACTTAAGCTTATAATATGCCATGTACGATGGTACACCTTAGTTAAATTGTTCCAAAGGAACAATTTATCCTAAAATAACTACCTTGGGGGCTATAAATAAGACCCAAGGGTTAGCCATTTTCCTTACACTTTTGCATGGCATTCTTGCATGCATTTTCATTCTAGCGAAGCTCTGCCGAAATGCTTCCTCTCCCTTTATCCAAGTTCTTAATCTAAAAGTAGAGATTTAGATTGTGGATTTAGTAGCCTTACTCCGTTCGTGAGAAGACTCGATCCGTCGTGGCGAATCCGAAGGCGAAGTTCGTAGACTACCGTGCCGCATACGCAAGCGTAAGTCTAAACTTCATTTTATCGATCCTAACTATGTTTTGGTAGGATCCTACAATATCTCCTTGGATCCAAGGTAATTGTCCACACCGACCATGCGATATTGAAGTATCTCCTAAACAAGAAAGTGGCCAAACCTAGGTTGATAAGGTGGATACTTCTATTGCAAGAGTTTGACTTGGAAATCAGAGATAAGAAGGGTACAGACAACGTTGTGGCGGATCATTTATCTAGGCTTATTCGCGACAAGGAGGACGAAAGCTTGCCCATCGATGACTCCTTTGTTGATGAGAGGCTATACGCCATAAGGACCGGAGAAGTTCCTTGGTACACGGACTATGTCAATTACTTGGCTTGTGTGATTAAACCATGCGGGATGCCCACACAGCAAAAGAGGAGATTTATGCATGAGGTCCGTAGCTATTTCTGGGAAGATCCGTATCTCTTTAAGATATGCAAGGATGGGGTTATCCGGAGATGTGTTTCTAAGGAGGAGGCCACCTCCATCATCCTGCATTGCCATGGTATGCCATGCGGGGGACATCACGCCGCTTCTAAGACTACCGCTAAGATATTGCAGAGTGGATTCTTTTGCCCAACCATGTTCAGAGACACGCACGACTTTGTCAAGGCGTGCGATAGATGCCAACAGACCGGAAATATTTCCAAACGAAATGAGATGCCAATGAAGCCCATTCTAGAGATTGAGCTCTTTGATTGTTGGGGAGTGGACTTCATGGGACCATTTCCGTCAAGCAAGGGTAACAAGTATATCTTATTGGCCGTGGACTACGTCTCCAAATGGGTAGAAGCCATCGCCACCCCTACCAATGATGCGAGGGTAGTCTCCAAGTTTTTCAAGCAGAATATTTTTCCACGCTTTGGGGTACCCCGTACTTTGATAAGCGACAGGGGAAGTCACTTTATAGAAAACAAATTTGAAACCATGTTGAAAAAGTACGGGGTAAACCATAGAATTGGCATGGCTACCACCCTCAAACGAGCGGACAAGTGGAGGTTTCAAATAGAGAAATCAAGCAAATTCTCGAAAAAACCGTAGATCGATCTAGAAAAGATTGGTCCATGAAGTTAAACGATGCTCTATGGGCATATCGCACGGCCTTTCGCACTCCGATTGGCACCACAACATTCCGACTTGTTTATGGGAAAGCTTGTCACCTACCGGTAGAATTGGAGCACCGCGCGTATTGGGCAATCAAGACCCTAAATTATGACTATAAGAGTGCGGCGGTGAGACGACTCTTGGACATCAACGAGCTTGATGAAATTAGAAGAGATGCCTACGAGAGCTCAAGAATTTACAAAGAAAGGACCAAGATTATTCACGACGCACACATAACTGTCACGGACTTCAAGGTCGGAGACAAAGTCTTGCTATATAATTCCCGACTCCGACTATTCCCCGGGAAGTTGAGGTCACGGTGGTCCGGACCTTTCATCATCAAGCACGTACAACCGGGAGGAGCATTTGAATTGGTAGGGAAAGACGGAGCCACTTTTAAGGTGAATGGGCAACGGCTAAAGAATTATTCCGAAGGAGTCCCTATGGGCGAGGTAAATAGAATATATCTACTCAAGGGACGGCCGGATGACCTTTCATACCTCCTTAATGAGGTCATCGAAGAGGCGATCCCCCACTCCATCGGCGCACCCCACGAAGATAACTTCGAAGAAGGCCTAGATTTGACCGAAGAAGAGAAGATGGAGCACTCCCCCGATATCTCCATGGCGATTGATGATGGCGACGCTGATGTCGCAAGAATACGGGAGCTCTGCAAGCTCTCTAAGTTGAGAACTCCGAAGAAAGCTCCACCGATACGACGATCGGTGTCACCGGCAAAGTCAAAGACCGGAGCAAGCTCTAGCTTGGGGGAGCCACCCCCCAACATAGACCGAGACGAAGGGGCGCTGAGGAAGACCACACACCACAATGATCCAAATCCGAGCGGTCTTCCCAGGAAATTCGACGGGTGCATCTCATATGCACCCAACATACCGCGCTAAATTGAAAATTTAAAGGGGTCAAGCTCAAGACATTAAACGAGCGCTTGTCGGGAGGCAACCCGATGGTTATCGCATTATTTCTATTTTAGTTTTTATTTTTGTTTTAGACTTTATTAGTGTTTTTGAGTCGTTTGCCCAAAAAATTGTGACAACGGGTCTTATTTTCTTTGACAGGAGGAGGAGAAAAGGATATCTATTATATGGAGGATGACCGAGGTGAAGAAGAGCGCTCCAGGAATGCGCTTGAGGCTTAGGAGGAAGAAGAAACCACCTAGAGGAAGAAAAACAGAGAGTAGAGCCAAAACGGAGCCCCGAAGCAGAAAACAGAGCCCCACTCGGCCGAGTACCATAGTCACTCGACCGATGGATCCTCGACCATAAGGTATTCTGCCTTTAAGGTCTTATCCACGTGGCGACAAATATAAATGATGGCTTGCGCCTTTTCAATGTCTGTCGCCTTTCCAGCTTTTGTAATTGCAAAAACGAGGGATTTAGCTCGCAGGTGAAATTTAACATCAAGCTGCCAGTTCAAATAATTTCTTCCTGATACATCCAATACTTCGAAATCAATGCTTTTGATTTTTGCCATTTTATCTAGAAAAGCACAATTTTTTGCATGAATTAATAATATTGAACAACATTTTCATGCAGATGCAATTTTTAATGAATAAACTAATTACGTGAATCATCATGTCCTACATAAAATAATAATGTCCCAAAGTCCATATCACTGTCTGTAACGACCACTTTTCGTTGTACGTTGTTCGTGCACGTGCTTTTGGCCGTGCACGTGTTTATTTTAGACTTTATTTGTTTGCGAACACTTCGTTGTGATATGCCGTTGTGAACGTCTCTGAGAGTATTAAATAGTGGTACTATCTTGGAACGACATTTCTCGAGTCGTTTTCCCACAATTTAATCTTACTCGATGAGACGTGGCGATTCTCACTTTTGACGGGAGACGTTTCTATTTTTATTTTCATCGTCCGACGTTGAAATTGAGATTCGTCTTCTTAGTTAGCTTCCTTTCGCCATCACGATCACCACGATATTTATTTTATAATTTTTGGAGTTCATTTGACCACTTTTATATTTTTAGCAAGGTTTATAATATTTTTAATAATTACGTTTTAAATTAATTTCGACCAAAGAAAATTTATTTGAGTTCAAAACCTTTTAAATAATTTTTGAGCCAATTTCCAGCTCATTTGGGCCACACCCTAGCTCATTTGGGCCGCACCCTAGCCTTGGGTGAGTTGGAGATATTGAGATTTGAATTTTAAATTATTTTAAACTCCTAATCCCATTAGGATTAACCCTAGACCAAGTCAACCCCTCTACACTATATAAACACCCTTTAGGAAAACCTATTTTCGCAAGAAAATAACCCTAGGCGCTTCCAAAACCCAAATTTGACGTTGCGACGAATCGTCGCAACGTTGCGACGAACTTCCGCCGCACGACCGAGGAAACCAAGCCCAAATCCCCGCTCAGACCGATCGTCGCCCCCACACCAAGCCCCGTCCGCATCGCAGCACAGCCGCCCGCTCCGTTCGTCCGCTACGACCAAGAGGAGCCCTCGGTCTGACCGAGAGCTTGGCCCGCTCACGCCGCATCCCCGCACCGCACCGACCCCCGCTTCTGTCGCCCCACCTCCGCTCGTGTCTGACCGAGCGGATAGCCCGCACCGACCAACGTTGCAACGTTGCAACCCCCGCATCCAAGGCGCCCGACCGACCGCTCCCTCTGCACCGACCGAGAGCCTGACCCCGCACCGACCCGCTGCACTGTGCAGCGCCCGTTCCCAGTGTCCGACCGAGAGGATCCCCTGCACCGAGGCTGTACGACCGAGAGCCATTCGTCGCAACCCCGCACCCGTCGCACCACTTGCCACCGTGGGCCCCCCAAGTTCTCCAGAGGTATTGTTGGTCCCCCATATGTCCCTAGGACTACCGTGGGCCCCACCTAGATGCGTTCTCTTCGAGGAGTTGACGCGTACGACGTTGCGACACGTCGTAGCCCGTCGTCGCACGTGCTAGCTTTGGAATCTGGAATCATTGCTCCGGTTGATTGCTCTGAACTTCCAGCGAGGAATCTATATTGGAATCTGGACTTGGAGCGCGATCTTCTATTCCAACCCCTGGCGTCACCACCCGACGCCAGTGTAGCTTTCGCGTCGTGTTGAGGTAACGTTTTGCACCCCTAGGACCCCAACCCAATTGCATGATAAACAAGACTAAATATCAGTATTTTAAAGTATTTTAAATGTTTTAGCAATCACTAATCAAGATTAATAAAACGGATGTAGGCCGGTGGACTTGTGCACGTAGGAATTGTGACTTTGGACTCGTTGGACGGTGTTTCTCTGACGTGATACTTGCAGGCAAGTGAAACTTGCCAAATCTTGCTTAGGGCCATGTTTTTAGGCCACTTCCTTGCTTTTAGCGTAAAAGAGACTAGTCAGTGAAATGATAGCTGGCTAGACGCCTACTTGATCTAGTTTGACAACGAAACTAGATCCGTCACCTAAATTAATCTAGCTTGACAACGAAGCTAGATCCAACCCTTAAACTTGTTCATGCATTGATATCTGTCACGTTTAAATTCTCTATCTGTTCGCACTTTTAACTGCCATGCATTGCATCTTACATGTCATCCTAGTGTTTGTTGCATTCGTAGCACACGCTACACTACTTGTTCTTCCTTGTCCGGCTAGGTGCACCCCTAGGCCATCATGTTAAAACACTTCCTGGCTCGTGATCCAGAAGCGGGCCTCATGTGTTGGTTGAAAACCAATGCCCGATACACGTGGAGGGGTAGGGATAAATGGTCACTTGAGCTTAGGAGTTGGCCCGCGCAGCCACTCTAGCCAAAAGGCGGAATCTCTGTGCATGGGGTGCTTACTTTACTTGCCTTGTACTAGTGAGTGTTTCTTGTAAAACTTGACATCCATGCCATGCTCGTACTTTACTTTACCTTACTTTACTTGTTGCACTCATACTTTAACTGTCATGTCACCGCATTCATGCTAGAATTGCTAGGTTGCTTTACTTTTACCTACTTTCAGTTTCCTTGCACAAGTCTCTTGTAGACTTGCTGACATGTGCCCCTTGCTCTTTTGGGTATCACATGTTAGACCCGGAGCCAGAGACAGTTGTTGAGGACGAGGTGTTTGCTGACGCTGAGCCTGAGCCTACGTTCGTCGAGGAGTTCGAGGACACCGGAGACCAGTCTTAGAGACTGATTTTACTTGCTTTTGCTTTAGGTTGCTGTTAGTTGTCGGTGCTTTCACCATTACTTTGTTTTCGTACTTTGTACTTTTGTTGGCCATGCTGGGGCCTCTTTTAGACTCTTTTCTTTTAGCCTGGTGGCTTTTTCTGTGATGTTGAGATTTATTATTACGGATATTCTGAGATGTTCTTTTGTCTCTTTTCGATATTATTATCTTTGTTCCGTTTCGCGTTGCAAGGACCTGTAGTTTAAATTTGATTGACGCTTATCGGACTTGCAGCTTTGTAGCTTCAAGTCTGAGCGGACCTTCTCACGCTTCGCCTCCACGTTTTTGGGAAGCGGGGCGTGACACTGTCCATTTTACACAAATGAATGAGAAAATTACACCTTTGGAAACCTCTTGGGTCCCATTTGAAAATCTTCATCTTCAAGAAGGGCCTCCGCCTTCATGGATATGGTTATCAGTCTTGGGCATTACATATTTTTCCTCACTACAATTTCTCTCAAAAGAGAAAAGTGCATGAAAAGTAAAATGTGGGACTAAACAACCGATCCAAAACCACAATTAGCCATTCACGCAAAATTTGTGCTCATTAAACATGTTCATAACACATCACAGGCATCACAGATTCAGAATAGGATAAACACACCACATTTAATACTTAATAATTATTCAGACCATGGGGCGATGTCATACACCGTTTGGTTAGGTAACTAACGGCAGAGCAGTCGCACGATCTTTATAATAATTAAGTTAATGTCGCACAACATAGCATAAGTTTATCCCAGAAAATATGGCAGAAGATGTGATGTAATGCATATAAATTTGATCCTAAAGAGGGTATCATATATTAAAATATGCAATTAATGGATTGTGTAAAAGGGGGTTAATTCAAAATAAATTCGAATGATGCCCAAATATATTATTTATTGTAAAAGGAAGTAAATTTTCCTTTTTATACCCCCAAAAGATCCCCATAAATCCCTAATTTCCCCCATAAAAGTGCATATTTTATCCCCCTATTTATCCATATTTTTCTTCATTTTAAGGCACATAGCTAGGTTTCCCCCCTAACCCCCTTTATTCTTTCTTTCTCTCTTTTTTTGAATAATAAATAGGCATGCGGGCTAGCCTCTTTCTATTTCCTTTGTTAAGGGGCTGCGGGCTTTAGGTCAGCAGCCATCTAATTTCCTTTTTTTAATTAACTTATGGGCCGAAGCCCACAAGGCGATATGGGCTTCGGCCCACAGCTTAAAATTTTCTTTTTTTTTCGTTTTTTGGGCTTGGGCTGAAAGCCCAAGCAAATTTTTTTCGTGGGGGGAGGGTAGCTAGGGTTTGCAGTCGCCCCCCTACAGCAAGGGTTTGGGGTGGTTGCGGGGGGTAGGCCATTGCCGCGGTGGCAGATGGGGGACAATTTAAAAGTTTTTTTCTTTCTTAGAATTGTTTGAAGGACCCACCGCCGCGAAGCGACGGGTGAACCTCCTCCATGGGGGGAGGTGGGGGGAATCTTGGCAGCTAAGTGCCGCGTGGGGGGGCACCCATGGTGGCCTGCGACAAGGGTGCAGCCAGCCGTGCGTGGGGAGGGGGTTATCGTTTTTTGCACTTCGAAAATCCTTCTTTTTCGTTCTTTTGTTGTATAGAGGAACCTTAAAAATAGGGCTTATATGATATTATTCCTAGGATCGACGATAAAAATCGGCCGTTTTTAATCTAGGAAGAATAAATAATCGATTTTCTAATCCGATCTTGTAAGATAGATGTTTGTATGAATCATGATCATGATTTAAAATAAGATTTGAAGTATTACCTCTAGATCTGTCCTCCATATCTAGCGACGGTTGATGAAGCCTACACGTGGAAAATAAAGCCCGCGCGTAATGGATCTATCGCATTCTCCTCGCTTTCGCAACGAACGGATCTATGGAAAAATTTATAGAATCATGAATTAACGTGTTATGAATGCGTAGCCTAGGGAAAGACCCCAGGCCCTTTATTTATAGTGGATGTGAGAGTCGTACATGGAAGAGATACAATAGATACAATCTTATCTATAGATAAGATACAATCTTATCTATTTACAACGGTCCCCTCAATTTTTATAGCAAAAAAGACAAAATAATTATGTGTTTAGTTAAAAATACAAAGATCGGGTTTGTTATTACATAATTGTAAGGGTGCTGCACGGATTTTCCCTTAAACGTGACATGACATGACAATACAAAAGTTTGTGTTTAGCCCCTGATCGGTCCGTATTGTAACTCCGAAAACTTATCGCATGTGTACGGTGTCAATGCTTTATAATATAGAAAAATGTCGAACCCACAGGGAGGTAGATGCTTATATATTCTTGGGTCTATTCTTAATCTCAAAACAATGTCAGTTGGGCGTACTCAAAAGGTTGTCACGAACGGTGACTATCTCATATTAACAATAAAATAAAGAACTAGGGCAATAGGAGTCACCACTAAGATCGTCGGATGTCGATGCTAATTTACAATTTATACGTTGAATTGGCTTTCTTATGGTAAGATTGTCACATCTAGAATGTGAAACTCATGGCCAATTATCGTTGTACCACTCATTTAACGTATCACGTGCTTGGCCCCACCATCGTGGATGGCCTTACACGCGATCCGTGCATTACGAACGAAAAATATTCTCAATCTCTACTCATGCCACCATCGTGGGTTAGTGCTTCGATCTGTGATTTGATGGTTCTCATTGATGCTATTATCGTATGTCTTCAATTAGTAATATTGGACACCGGTGAAAACCATCAAAGTGCGTGCCACTATCGTGGATCACGAACTCTAATTGAATTCACTAACGTGCCTAATTAAGATCATAGGATACCCGTCTAGGATGTGTGCCACTATCGTGGATCGCAAACCCTTTATGAGATTTCCTACAAGCTTGGCTAGATCAATCAAAACACATCCCTTTTCTACCAAAACAACGTAAAAATCCTAACTTTACATCTAAATCCTAAGATCCTAGGGCTAATCCATTAGCCCGAGAAACGACTACTCACAATTCATAGCAATATCAACAAAAGCATTAACAATCGCAATAAAAATCGACATCGCAATGAAAGACATTAAAACAAGCATAGTGAGACGAGAGATCATTACCAAAGCGCTGAAGACGAATAAGCAACCAAGAGATTTCAAAGCAAACTTCAATAATAAAAATACGTTCTTTGTCTCCAAAACAATAACGACAGCTCAAGCTCTCTAAGAAAACTAAAAACTAGAAATAAACTAAGCTCTCCTAAAACTAGGGTAAAACTATGCTTAAATACAAAGGGGATGGAGCCCACAAAAATATGGAAATATGGGCAATTGGGCCCACCATAAGTCAGACTGCGGCGCCCTACTCGGTCGCGTAGCAGCGTCGCTCGGTCCGAGTCACTGAACGGCTGCCGCTTGGTCTCATCTCGATTTGGCTTCAGATACGTGCTGCTCGATCGAGCTACTGTGGGTTGATGTGAGGCTTGAAGAGTCGTTCTGTTTGATTCTGCTCGGTCGAGTAGCTGCAGTGCTCGGTCGAGTAGGCTCGCTTGCTCGATCGAGCTACTGTCACAGGAGGAGCTATCAAAAACTTCGATATGTATTGGATTCCGTTCGACTGAGCAGCTGTAGTGCTCGGTCGGTAGCTCTTGAGCTTCTCGATATTGGCTAAGTGTTGGAATGAGTTGTAGCCAGCCGAGATGATCTGACCTAGTAGCTGCTCTACTCGATCCAAGTGACATGAAATCTTCTCAGCGTTGGAGTTCTTGGTGTGGGTCAAAGCAGCTCGGTCGTGTACTGAAGCCCTCGATCGGGTAGTCTGGAATTTCAGCATACAACACCTTTAGAGCTCTCTTCTCTTCTCTTCTTCTCTTCTTCTCTTCTCATCCAATCTCCTTCTTCACCTCGTTAAACACCTATTGGACCTCGCCATAGATGCTCTGGATAGCTCGGATGTGACCATGTCTCATAATTGCTCCGAATCGCTCCAAAGTTCCTGAAAATCCACAATTCTCTACGAAAATCGAATATATCATGAAAAGCGCGATAATAGATAGAAAAGTGAACTTTGTACAATGAAAATGCAATGAATACATGCAATAAAAACATGTAAAATATGGACACATCAGCCCCCAGCTCATGACTACGTAAAATGCAATTTAATCATATCTGTTGCGTATGTGCAAATATTAATTTCTATGGTTCATGCTGAAAGCGTGGAAACCTTCCTTAAAATCTCAGCTAGCCGACATCGTAATAACTGCACTGAAGCGATAATTACGACAACAAAAAAGGGGAAAAGAAAAAAAAAGGAAAAATTGACGTGGAAAAAAAGAGAAAAATGACGGCTCTCTCTCCTCCAATCTTCCCTGGTCGTCTCCCCCATCACCACTGGGCAAAAGCAATAGAAAAGCTATCGCCTTTGTTTGTCTCTCTCTCATCCGCCCTTCTCTCTATCTCTCTCTCTCTCTCTCTCTCTCTCTCTCTCTCTCTCTCTCTCTCTCTCTCTCTCTCTCTCTCTCTCCCCCCCCCCCAATAAACTTCCCCAATTCCTCAATTCCTTCATCTCCTCTACAAAACCTCATGGTAGATCCCAATTTCACCCAAATCCATCAGCTCTCCCCTCCGACTGACCGTTTCTAGGGGTTTAGATGTGATATCCATTTCTAGGGCAGCCTCCTCGAGGTCAGCTCATAGACAAATACCCTTTACAAGGGTGATAACACTTCCCAAGGTCGGTATACTCCTTCCAAGGTGACCACACTAACCGAGGTCGGCTTCCCCAGCCATATAGGCCCGAGTGCCTGCTTGCCCAGTAAGGTCATCCTGCTCCATCCATGCAGCATGATCTCAGGTGGGTGGGTCGACCACTCTACTGACAGCTGGCACCCAACAGTCAATCTACATACAATGTGGCAATAATGACCTGCCATATCTAATGACACGACCATTACTCCCTGCCTTAACGGCTTAATAATTACAAGAGTCAAGTTGTGCTTGGGAATCCAGAATCCCATAGATTGCCTGACGTGGTGTAATCTCTCTATATCTTATATAAGCAGTGGATCATCTTCGTCAAAGGACATATCTCGAAACCCTAGATCGAAAGGGGTATGTACCTCTAAACACTAACTTGACATTTAATGGCTAAATTTATACGTCTCCACGTACACGGGCTGTCTTACGCCCATCATTTCCTTCCTTCCAACATCGCTTGACTTAGGCATTGGAGGGTAGTCGGGTGTCTGCCACCGGTCCTCTGACGTCTTTTCCTCTCTTTTTCAGTCATCGAAGAAGAAGGTCAAACAGGCAAAACTGCGATGTACGGGTCCTCTATTGCGTGAATACTCGTTCCAGCAGTTGGATTCCTCACCCCAGTGGCCGAATCCTTATTACACGAGATTCTAGGCATCAACAATTGCTAACATGTTGTGTTACAGGAAAAGTAAGTATTTATCATATTTTCATATTATTTTGCATTCATGTTTGTCATAATCAAAAAGGGAGAGAATGTTAGGATATTGAGTCACCTTGTACATTTTTGATGATGAGTAATCATGTCATCTAATCCATGCGTACATGTATATGAAGCAAATCAAAGAAGCACTCAAAGATGAAGTGAGTTCAGCAAGGCCATGAGTCAGAGATACCAACGCAAGGACCTCAAAGTATCAAGTTTACATCAATAGACTTCATTGTAAAGTTTATTTTTGATGTAATTTTCTTCTTCCTTCTTTTAGCTTGTTAAACCATTAATTAAAGCTTACACGCACTCATGAATATACAAAGAATATTTTAAAATTGTTTTAAAATGATTTTAATAGAAAATCCCAAGTTTTCTGATATGTATCACTGTATCAGAAAACTGATCGTCTGGTGAATAGATTGTGATCGACCAGTACACATGACCAATTGTGGCACTGCCAGTAAGTAGACCAGTGTAGTCTACCTGGTTGACTAGCATGCCACTTGTCGACCAGTATTAATACAATGGTCAACCAGTTAACCACAACAGTAACATTTGACTTGCTTTTACCTAGCTGTTTTTTACCATTGGAGGGGCATTTAGGAAACTGTTTTGACCAAATTTTTGCCCTATAAACAGAGTAGTGTTTCTTAATTTTTATATATCAAGAAAAACCATTTGTTTTGCAAAGAAAGTGTTTTTGTGCTCAAAAATCTTTAGAAAACCTCCATCTTCTATAGCCAAGTATTTCAAAGCTTTTTCAATTTTTTTTGGCCAAACCTTTGATTTTCCAAATACCAAATTCTTTTCTTTTGGATCAAGTTCTCATATAGCTACACACAACTACACTAGAGCTTCAAGCAAGTCTATAGGTATTTGTATCAAATCCAGGCCCGGTTTTATAGCTAGGCAACTAAAAAGCAATCGCTTTAGGCCTCCAAAAATTGGAGGCCTCATATTTTAATTTTAATGGGCTTTTTCATTTTTGTGCAGCGCAGCCTGCTGGGATGCCAACGGATAGATGTGAATGAGAAGTGAGAACGGGTGTCCAATGGCAATGGATAGAAGTGAAAGAGTCAAAGAGACCGGAGAGGTTGAAAAAAAACTCATTTAGCATTCTCACGAGTCACGTCTCGAACCCTAGCGCCGCTATTCTGAGTGCTCCCACCGACATCGCTCTCTCTGCCTCTTCCTCTGGGCTCCGGCAGGCCTCCAAATTCCAATCGATATCATCGGGCCCCCTCTGTCTATTCTCCGTCTCTCCCACCGGCCTCAGACTCTCTCCCTCTGTCCCTCTCTCGGAGATAGATTACAGTTCGACGAATCGGCACTCCATCTCCGTCTCTCTCCGAGACTCCGAGACTCCGTTTTCGGTGACCGATCTCAGTCAAACTTGGTCAATTTCACATTCGAATCATTCGATTTGAGTTAATGTAAGTTGTAAATTGTAATCCTTTGTTGCACTTACCTATCATTCAATTTGATTTCTCTATCATGCAATTAAAGTTTGGCAATTGAAATTTTGGGTTGCTGTTTTCAATGTGAGATGGGGAATTTTATTTGGCTAGAGGCCCAGAGCGTCATTTGATTTTTTAGGGTTCCCTTTCAGAGCAAGTGATTTTTTTGGGTTCCATTTTCACACACAGCAAGTGATTTTTTTTGGGTTCACATTTGCAAAACAATTGATTTTTTGTGTTCCTCAATGGCTAGCTCTTCACTGTGTCTGGCTCTTCAATGGCTGGCTCTTCAAATTCAATGATTCATATTTGAAACTCTTTGCTTTCAATACATAAAAATTCAGTATATTTGGAAACCCTTTGAATTTTTTACCCTCCTTCATGAACGGCCTGTAAAAAAGGTGTGCATATTTCAATATATTATGAAATGAACTGAATGTATCTCAGTATCTAATGTATATTAATGAACTGAACGAACTGAATATATATTTGAATGAAATGAATGTATTTGATGAAGCCCTTTAGTTCTCATATGTTCCTCGGTTGTGGCATCTAAATAACTACACTGATTTTTCTCCAAGCCTCACAAGTTTTATAATTAACACCAATGTCATTCATGATTCTTTTGATTTGGTTGAATCGTGAGTAACCATCCATAAAACATTATATTTGGTATCTTTTGATTAATTTAATAAGTTCAGGTTTTGTGACATTCGATACTAATCATACTCTGTTTTTCGTTTGCATTTTAAGAAATACATTCATCAGATCTACTAGAAAAAGAGGAGATTGATTCAAACAGGAGACCTTATTCAGATATCTCAGGTCGTATCTTTCTAGACTAAATCCTTTAAGTATTGATACCTGATTGTACTCCTGACGCAAGTCATCAAGAACAAATGACTTTTATCATAAGATGTGTGAATACTTCGATAAGTCCAATCAAAATCGAAATACTTTTTAGAAATTTTGAAAGTAGATGATACATCTGGAAAAGGTCTTTTTGATGTACTTGTATGTGCTTTAGAAATGCATAATCTGGATGTAAGTGACATAAGAGGTCAAGGATATGACAATGGATCTAATATGAAAGGAAAACACCAATGTGTGCAAAAAAGGCTTCTAGATATAAATCCTAGAGCATTTTACACACCACGTGGTTGTCACAGTCTTAATCTCGTGCTATATGATTTGGCTAATTCATGTGCTAGAGCTTTATCTTTTTTTGGTGTGGTGCAACGAATATACTGTCTGTTTTCTTCTTCAACAAAAAGGTGGAAGGTCTTGCAAGACCATGTGCCTAAATTTACTTTTAAACAACTATCTAAGACTCGTTGGGAAAGTCGAATTGAAATTGTAATCCAAGCTCCGAACATAATGGATGCTCTTCTTGAATTAGCAAATGTTAGTGATGATGCTAAAACAAAAAGTGAAGCAAACTCTTTAGCTAAATATGAGATAGAAGGCTTTGAATTTCTTTTCTCCATGAATATTTGGTATGATATATTGTTTGCAGTGAATGTTGTGAGTAAAAGTTACAATCTAAAGAGATGCATCTTGAAATTGCTATTGATCAATTAAAAGGCCTTATTTCTTACTTTGAAAAATATAGGGAGAACGGGTTTGAGTCTGCCATGAATGATACAAAAAAATTGCAAAAGAATTAGATGTTGAACCCAAGTTTCGTGAGAAACGTGTGATTCATAGAAAGAAAAGATTTGATGAGAATAATGACGATGAGGTTAAGCTTTCAATTGAAGAATCTTTTCGAATCGAGTTTTTCCTACATATAGTTGATCAAGTTATTGTTTCAATTAAAACAAGGTTCGAACAATGTGTATAGTATGAAAAGATATTTGGATTTTTATTTGATTTTAAAAAAATGTTCAAATGAAAGTACTTTGAAGAGCAGTTGCATATATCTTGAATTTTTTTTGAACGTCGGCAAACATTCTGATATTGATGGGTGTGATCCTTTTTCAAAGAGTACTAAAAGAAGTCTTACCTGCAGAAATTAATACTCCAATTTTGATTTTAGATTATGTTAATAAGATGGATTATTTTCCTAAACAAGCATTGCATATAGGATACTGTTGACCGTCCCAGTAACAGTTGCTTCGGCCGAAAGAAGTTTTTCCAAGTTGAAAAATACTAAAAACATATTTAAGATCAACCATGACTCAAGATAGGTTAAATGGGTTTAGTATTCTTTCTATTGAGAGCGAGATACTTGAAAGTCTTGAATTTAAACCTTTGATAAAAAACTTTGCTTCTCAAAAAGCTAGAAAATTTTTGCTTTAATACTTAGGCCTCATATTTTGTTTCGCTTTAGGCCTCATTTATGCTTGAACCGGCCCTGATCAAATCACTATAAGTATAAAATCCTTGTTGTAGACAAATTTGTTGGTGTAAATCTTTGTTGGAGAACTTGGTGTAGACAAATTTATGCTTGAACCGGCCCCCATAATGTTTCTCCTTGCCATCACTAGATCGAACATTCTTCACCTGCAAATCAGCCTTAACTATACGAGTTTTAGGTTGAAGCCCATCCAAGCAGGCTGAGGCTACTTCTATAGTCTTTGCATGTGTTTTTAACTTTTTCGGCTTTGTTTGTATATATGTACACAATTGGTTTAGACTCCAACTAATAATCTTTACTTTAAATTTAACACACTTATTTAAATATTTACTTTAAATAAAAAATAATTTTTACCTTTTTCGGCTTTGTTCGTATATATATGTACACAATTGGTTTACGTTCAATTTAGTTTCAAGTTATCTACTTTAATTTACATCATTTTTATTTACTGATATCTTATATGAAATAATTTTTTATTGGATGATATATTCAGTTTTTTCACAACGCTATGTCAAATTGTATTCTAATTTTTTCATGTACACTAATAAAAATGCCCTCCTTATTTTCAGCTCATAATATTCATACTTAAAAGTCTATCATTTTTATTTTTTAAATTAGAATGTATAATAAGGGGGCAATATCAATATTTATTTTAAGATCTTTTGTAGACTCGGCTACTTCTTAATTTGTGGACAGTTTATTTTCCATGTGTATAATTGGAGCCTTCTATTTTTATTTTCAATGTGCATGAATGAATTCTTATTAACAAATTAAATGGCATTTACATATACTATTTGAAGGTTGATTATTAGACTATTCTCGTGATTAGGGGGTTTGTCACTCGAGAGACCTTGGCAAGTAATTCATCTTATCTTTTCTTAAAAAACATTTTCAAAAAAAGCCCCCTTCATTTTTAGGGGAAAAAAGAATAGAATATTAAAACAAGGGAAAAATGAAAAATTATGTGTTTAATTAAAAATTATAGACATCAAGTTTTGAATTACATAAATTAGAATGGATAATAAGGGGGCAATAACAATTTTTATTTTGTTGTAAACTTGGCGGCTATGGAGACCATAGCCCTATATTTATAGTGGTAGGGTTACATAATGGGTGGATACCCACTAACGGGTAGGCCCACCAAAAGCCCGTTTATAACACTTTCCCTTATCCATCCATTGTTGTAAGCCATGGTGAACGCTTCAGGGTTCATGAAGCTTATTTGATCATGGGGCTGGAGATACTTCTGGATCTCTAAGTTTAAGAGTGCGTGCCTCATTAAAACCTTTGCCAAGGAAAACCCAGTGGGAAAAACCAGTGGCTAAGGGAAAAGAGTACAAGTCTCTATAACTTCCCCCAATCGATGGATAACATCAGTGGTGGATACTTCTGGATCCAGAGTTAATGTGGCTGCCTCGTTAAAACCTTTGACTGTGGAAAACCCAGTGGGAAAAACCAACAGCCAAGGAAAAAGAGTACAGCACTACGTTAACTCCCCCTGATAAGTACAAGCTTCAGGCTTGTACATCTCTCAGCTGTCTCATCCCAATTCCTAGTACAAGTTTTCTAAAGGTACTGCGAGGCAAAGCTTTAGTGAATAGGTCAGCCAGGTTGTTGCAGGACTGGATCTGCTGGATGTCAATCTGGTTGTCCACTTGCTGTTCATGCGTCCAGAAGAGCTTGGGGGAAATGTGCTTCGTCATGTCACCTTTGATGTAGCCACCTCGTAGTTGAGCGATGCAGGCAGCATTGTCTTCGTACATGGTTGTTGGCCCAAGATCTCCCGTCTTCAGGCCGGTGGTCTTGAGGATGTGGTTGATGACTGATCGAAGCCAGAAGCATTCTCTGCTAGCTTCGTGGATCGCGATGAGCTCGGAGTGGTTGGATGAGGTCGCTGTGGATGTCTGCTTCACGGATCTCCATGAGATGGACGTCCCACCGTATGTGAATACGAAACCGGTCTGGAACTTTGCGGTATGTGGGTCGGACCTGTATCACGCATCTGCGTAACCGACCAGGTCGGTGGATACACCTTTCTTGAAGTATAGTCCCATGTCTACAGACCCTTGGAGGTAGCGCAGAAGTTGTTTCACTCCGTTCCAGTGGTGCTTTGAGGGCGCTGAACTGTATCTGGCTAGTAGATTTACTGCGAACGCTATATCGGGACGCGTGCTGTTTGCCAGGTATAGGAGTGCTCCAATTGCACTTAAGTAGGGTACTTCAGGACCCAGTGTTTCCTCCCCCTCTTCCAGCGGTCGGAAGGGGTCTGTTTCAACATCCAATGATCTGACGACCATTGGTGTGCTAAGCGGATGACATTTGTCCATAAGAAAGTTTTTCAGCACTTTCTTTGTATATGTCGATTGGTGCAACAGGATTCCTCCGCTTAAATGTTCAATTTGTAGGCCTAGGCAAAACTTCGTTTTGCCGAGGTCTTTCATCTCAAAAGTCTGTGTGAGACTTTTGGATATCTCGTCTATCTCTGCAGGAGATCCGATGATGTTCAAGTCGTCTACGTAGACGGCGATAATTACGAATCATGTTCCCTTTGCTCGTATGAAGATGCAAGGGCAGACTTCATTTGTTGTGAATCCTTGTTGCACTAGGAATTCACTCAGTCTGTTGTACCACATCCTACCTGACTGTTTTAGACCATACAGTGATCTCTGGAGTTTGACAGAATAGACGTCCCGAGGTCTTTCTGTCATTTTTGTCGGTAGTTTGTATCCGTCTGGGATTTTCATATAGATGTCCTTATCTATATTTCCGTATAGGTATGCAGTCACAACGTCCATGAGCTGCATATCCAGACCTTCCTTCGTGGATAGGCCGACAATGAAACGGAAAGTGATCGCATCCATGACCGGGGAATAGGTATCGTTATAGTCTATTCCTGGTCGTTGGGAAAAACCTTGTGCAACAAGACGCGCTTTATAGCACACGATCTCATTATTCTTGTTTCTTTTTCTCACGAATACCCATTTATATCCCACAGGTTTAACACCTTTTGGTGTTAGGACTATGGGTCCAAAAACTTTGCGCTTCGAGAGTGAGTCCAGCTCTACTCCTATTGCCTCGTTCCACTTTGGCCAATCCTCTCTGCGTTTATATTCTGCTAGAGAGCGTGGATCGGTCTCATCGTCGTATTCAGTGACGTGAGTGGCAATAATGAGCGCGAAGTTATCATCGATGATTGTGCTTTTTCTGTCCAGTACCTCCCCGGTACGTACATAGTTTAATGAAATTTCTCCTATGTTTTCCTCTTCAGGGGTTGTTATGAGTGGAGAGGTAACTGGGCTGAGCTCAGCATCCTGTGGTGGTATCGTTATTGTTGCTCCAGGATTTTTCCTCTTTCGAGGGTTCTTATCTTTGGAGCTTGGGGGTCGTCCTCTTTTTTGTTGAGGTACGACCGTTTCTGCTGCAGGTGGATTGCATCCATCTTTGGGTATGTCAATCCTAGCTGGCGTATTTGCAGCAGGGACGTGTGATCTGACAATCTTCTGGTTGTCAGTGAATTTATCCGGAAAAATGTGAACTGTGTTCTGAATTTGAAGGATCTTCAGGATCTCTTCTTCACATTGATTTGTGCGCGGATCAAAATGGGATAAAGTCTTTGTGTCCCATGTAATGGTATTTGAAGCTTCTGGCTTCTGTGTGTTAATGCCTAGTTTTGGAAAAATGCTTTCATCAAACTCACAATCTGCTAGACGTGCTTTAAAGGCGTCCCCTGTAAGGGGTTCGAGGTATCTAATGATCGATGGTGAGTCGAAGCCAATATAGATACCAAGACGCCGTTGAGGACCCATCTTGGTTCTCTGCGGTGGTGCTATGGGGACATAGACAGCACATCCGAATATCCTCAAGTGAGAGATATCGGGCGGGTTCCCATATGCAAGTTGCATCGGAGAATAAGATTGACTACCTGACGGTCGTAATCTTATCAGCGATGCAGCGTGCAGTATGGCATGTCCCCATGCACATACCGGCAACTGGCATTGCATTAACAATGGTCTAGCGATCCATTGTAGTCTCTTTATGAGAGATTCGGCTAACCCGTTCTGGGTGTGAACATGAGCTACATGATGTTCAACTTCTATGCCGGTTGCTTGGCAGTAGTCTAGGAAGACTTGTGAGGTGAATTCCCCAGCATTGTCCAGACGCAATTTCTTGATCTGGTTGTCTGGGAAATGTGCCCGCAATTTTATAATTTGTGCAAGTAGCTTTGCAAAGGCTACGTTGCGGGTGGACAAGAGGCACACATACGGCCATTTTGAAGATGCGTCGATTAGTACCATGTAGTACCGAAATGGTCCACTTGCGGGGTGAATAGGCCCGCAAATGTCACCATGTATTCTCTCTAGGAAGCTTAGATACTCAGAGTCCACCTTCAGGGTGGATGGTCTCGTAATCAATTTCCCTTTGTAACAAGGGGGACAAGGAATTGCACCCTTCCGAAGTAGCGTCAGGCTTTTCGGATTAATTCCACGGGATTGGGATATAATGCGACGCATCATATTCCTTCCAGGGTGTCCTAGTCTATCGTGCCAGAGTTTGAATTCTGGTTGATTTTGGCACTTCTGGTGCTCCAATGTGTTTGCTTCCATTGCTCTGATCCTTGTGTGGTAGAGACCCGACGGGAGTCCCTCAAAACGTTCGACGGTGTTTTTAGCACCGTTTTTATGAGACGTTACATCAAGGTATTCACTGTTTCCTTTGCTCACCGTTTCTAGGTGGTATCCGTTTAAGCGGATATCTTTAAAGCTTAACAGGTTTCTATGCGAGCTTGGGGAGAGAAGGTCATCTTTTATAAGTAGTTTTGTACTGTTGGGGAGCATAAAATGTGCTTCCCCTGATCCTTCAATGATACTTGATGGACCGGAAATTGTATTTACGGTGCCATCGTATTTATTAATGCTTTGAAAAAAGCAGATGTCTTGGAGGATCGTGTGCGTAGAGGCACTGTCCACTAGGCATTTAAAGTCCATCTATTTTAAAAGAAAATGTCGCAGTATAAGGCAAAAACACAAAGGAATATACTACGAATAATTAATTTGATGTCTGAAAAGTACTTAAACATGCCAGAGGTAAGCAGATAAATTGTTTCTCAAAAGGAAAAAATTACAATGCATATATAAAGTAGATAAATGTCCTCAGTCGAGCAGGTCATCGTTGGAGAAGTCCTTAGCGATGAACCTGATTGGTGCCAGGTTTTCTTGAACCGCCAGGTTTGTCTCAGCTTGCTTCTGGCTTGCTTTGTACAACTCCTGAAGGTGGCGTGGAGTACGACAATTTCTGGACCAGTGTCCAGTCATGCCACACCTGTGGCATTTATCTTCCCAGTCCTTTCTGGGGGCAGAAGTCTGGCCGTCGTCTTTTCTTTTCCACACATTTTTCTTCTTTCCCTCTTGGTTGTTTCTTGGAGGGGGTCCTCGAGCCTGCTTCTTCATGGTCTTACCCTTCTGGGGTTTGCCTTTGAAGTTGCCCCTTTTCTTCTAGAAGGAGCTGTGGTGCGCTTCAGGCCCAGGAGCAGTGCCGGTAGGGCGTGAGTTGTGGGTGGCCAGAAGGATGTCACGATTCTGCTCTGCCATCAGAAGGCATGAGAGAAGCTCAGAGTATTTTGTGAACTTTCGTTCACGATACTGTTGCATCAGTATGACATCCTTCTCATGGAAGGATGTATACGTTTTCTCTAACATGCGTTCCTCCGTCACCTTTTCACCACACAACTTCAGGCGTGAGGTGATGCTAAAGAGTGCCGAGTTGTACTCGGCAATAGACTTGAAGTCTTGGAGACGGAGGTTCTCCTATTCATATCGCGCTCGAGGTAGTATAACATCTCTTTGATGTTTATACCTGTCCTCGAGGGCGGTCCACAACTCATACGAGTCTTCCACCGTTAGGTACTCGGCCTTCAGGGTTCGATCGATATGGCGTCTGATATAGATAATTGCTTTCGCTTTATCTATATCAGAAACCTTATCGCCTAAAGCGATGGCGTGACTCAATCCCTGTGCTCGCAGATGGAATTTTATATCCAACTGCCAGCTTAAGTAATTCTTTCCTGAAGCATCCAAAACGTCGAAATCGACGCTCGCAATTTTGGCCATTTATCACTCTAGCATGTAAAAAGATAGCATTAATTAGATATTTTCACAGAAAAATAAATAATCAAGCACATCAGACATAAATATTTGCTGCGTGGATCGGCTAATCACCATAATTAATTACAGTCCATTACAGTCCCAAAAAGAAAGAAAGTACAACTCGGGAACACCCGTGGGGCCCCTATTCTTCTGGAATATTCCTTCATCTTCTTGAGGCGTCCACCGGGCTTGTAATTTTACAAAATTATCCTCACTACATTTTTCTCTCAAAAAAGAAAATAATGCATGAAAAATAAAAGGGTGATAACTAGCCGATCCAAAACCACAGCAAATATTAATCATCCGTCGCAGGCAGTTATAATGCAGCAGGCATCATCACAGGCAGTTTATACATCACAGGCAATTTATTCATCACAGGCAGTTTATACTGGAAAATGAAATCTACCGTTTAAAAATTATTGGACCACTATGCAACGTCATACACCGTTAGGTTAGTTGACTAACGGCAGAGCGGTCGCAGGATCTTCTTAATTTTTAAACGTTTAAAGAAAATCATATAATCCAAATATAATGGCGATGAGTAAAAATCACATGTAATTTTGTCCAGATTATAACAAAAAGAAATCGCAATTAAATCTGAAATTTTTTTGAAAATTCGAAAAATTTTCTGGGTCAGAAACCCTAGTTAGGGTTTTGGGGTACGCACGCCAGGCCCGTACCCGCTACTGGCGGGCAGGCCCGTCTGCCGCAGCAGGCGGCGGGGAAGGGGGGCCGCCGCTGCAGGCGGCGGGGGCTGCCCGCCGCTGCAGGCGGCGGGGAGCCCCGCCGTCGCAGCGGCGGGGGTTGCCCGCCGCTGCAGGCGGCGGGGATCGCCCCCGCCTGCGGCGGCGGGGGTTGCCCGCCGCTGCGGGTGTCACGCCCCGCTTCCCAAAAATATGGAGGCGAAGCGTGAGAAGGTCCGCTCAGACTTGAAGCTACAAGGCTGCAAGTCCGATAAGCGTTTTAAATTTAAAACTACAGGTCCTTGCAACGCGAACGAAACAAAGATAATAATAATAAAATGAGACAAAGAGATATCTCAGAATATCCATAAAATAAGTTTCAACATCACAGAAAAAGCCACCAGGCTGGAATAAAAGAGAGTCTAAAGGCCCAAACATGGCCAACAAAAGTACAGCGTACAAAACAAAGGTGCCACGCACCGACAGCTAACAACAAAACCTAAAACAAAAGAAAACTCAGCAAAATCACCAAGAAAGGTCACCGTTGTCCACAAAACCCCCCCGGGTAAACATGGGCTCAGGCTCAGCGTCAGCAACACATCACGTACACAGCAACGGTCTCTGGCTCAGGTCTAACATGTGACACCCAAAAGAGCAAGGGGCACATGTCAGCAAGTCTACAAGAGACTTGTGCAAGGAAACTGAAAGTAGGTAAAAGCAACCTAGCAGTTCTAGCATGATGCAATGACATGGCAGTTAAAGTAAAGAGTGCAACAGGTAAGGTAAAGTAAAGTAAAGTACTGGCATGGCATTTAAACATGGCATGGATGACAAGTATTACATGAATCATTCACAAGACAAGTACAAGACAAGGAAAGTAAGCACCTCGTGCACAGAGATTCCGTCTTTTGGCTAGAGGGCTGATCAGGCCACTCCTAAGCTCAAGTGACCGTTTATCCATACCCCTCCACGTGTATCGGGCATTGGTTTTCAGCCAACACATGAGGCCCGCTTCTGGACCACGAGCCAGGAAGTGTTTTAAACAAGTATGGCGTAGGGGTGCACCTAGCCGGACAAGTAGTACGAGTACAAGTATTGTAGCGTGTGCTACGAATGCGACATTCAATGCATGGATGCCATGACATGGCAAGTAGTAAAGCGTACAGGTAAGGAAAGTAAACGTGACAGTTTAGTATGCATGAACAACAAGTTTAAAGGGTTGGATCTAGCTTCGTTGTCAAGCTAGATCAATTAGGTGACGGATCTAGTTTCGTTGTCAAACTAGATCAAGTAGGCGTCTAGCCAGCTATCATTTCATTGACTAGTCTCTTTTACGCTGAAAACAAGGAAGTGGCCTAAAAACATGGCCCTACACAAGAGTTGGCAAGTTTCACTTGCCTGCAAGTACGACGTCTGAGCACACCGTCCAATGAGTCCAAAAATCACAATTATCCTACGTGCACAAGTCCACCGGCCTAAAGTCCATATTATTAATCTTGATTAGTGAATTTAAAATATTTAAAATACTTTAAAAATACTGATTTTAGTCTTGATTAGCATGCAATTGGGTTTGGGGTCCTAGGGGTGCAAAGCGTTACCTCAACACGACGCGAAAGCTACACCGGCGTCGGGTAGCGACGCCGGGGGTTGGAATAAGAGAGCGCGCTCCAAGTCCAGATTCCAAATTAGTTTCCTCGCTGGAAAGTTCAGAGCATCAACCGGAGCAACGGTTCCAGATTCCAAAGCTAGCACGTGCGACGACGGCTACGACGTGTCGCAACGTCGTACACGGCGAATCGTCGGAGAGAAAACACCTAGGTGGGGCCCACAGCAGTCCTAGGGGCCTTTGGGGGACCCACAATACCTCTGGAGAACTTGGGGGGCCCACGGTGGCAAGTGGTGCGACGGTTGCGGGGTTGCGACGTATGGCCATCGGTCGTACACAGCCAATGCGGGGGATTCCATCGGTCAGGCGCTAGGAACGGGCTGTGCAGCGCTTGGGGTCGGTGCGGTCGTCGGTCACAGCGGCCGCTGCGAGGGGCTCCTTCGGTCAGACACCGCGGAAGCGGGCTGCAGCGCTGCGGGGGTTGCAACGGAGCGGGGGAGCGGGCGATGCGGGCGCTTGGGTCGGTCAGACACAGCGGGCGGGTCGGTCGGGCGCTTGGGCTGCAGCGGAGCGGGGGCACGGGCGTGAGCGGGGGCGACCATCGGTCTGACCGAGAGAATTCCTCGGTCGGACACAGCTTGGTGCGGGGTTGCGATGCAGCGGCTGTGCGATGGTGCGGACGAAGCTTGGTGCGGAGGCAGCTGCCGGTCAGAGCGGGGAAAATGAGGCCGTTTCCTCGGTCGGTGCGGAGCGGCTTCGTCGCAAACGTTGCGACGAATCGTCGCAACGTCAATTTTGGGTTTTGGAAGAGGCTAGGGTTAATTTCTTGCGAAAATAGGTCTTCCTAGGGGTTGTTTATATAGTGTAGATGGGTTGACTTGGTCTAGGGCTAAATCTAATAGGATTAGAAGTTTAAAATAATTTAAAATTTGAAATTCAACTTCTCCAACTCACCCAAGGATTTGACTTGGTCCAAATGAGCTGGAAATTGGCTCAAAAATTCTTTAATACGTTTAAAACTCAAATAAATTTTATTTGGCCGAAAATAATTTAAAAATTAATTATTAAAAATAATATAAAACTTGTTAAAAATATAAAAGTGGTCAAATAAACTCCAAAATTTATAAAATAAATATCGGGGTGATCGTGATGACGAGAGTGAGCTAACTAAGAAGACGGATCTCAATTTTGACGTCGGACGACGAAACTAAAAATAGAAACGTCTCCCGTCAAAAGTGAAAATCGCCACGTCTCATCGAATAAGTTTAAATTGTGGGAAAACGACTCGAGAAACGTCGCTCCAAAATAGTGCCACTATTTAACATTCTCAGAGACGTTCACAACGGCATATCACACGAAAGTGTTCACAAGCGAACAAAGTCTAAAACAAACACGTGCACGGCCAAAAGCACGTGCACGAAAAACGTACAACAAAAAGTGGTCGTTACATCCTCCCCACCTTAGAATAAAGTCTGTCCTCGGACTTTCTAATATAGCTAAGCGCTCTAGTAACCACCCCAATCAAGTCATATTATAATTCAACCAGGTATAGTCATTACAAGTGCTTATATATGCCCTAGGTAGTCAAACATTAACACTACCAACACGTATATATATACATTCACATACGTATACACTTATACCTATTATAGTCAGTCAAATTTATTCATGTATTTCAATCATATATATATAAACATACATCCCTTATATAACTACTACCTAGTATAAAACAATAGTTCAGATACTCACATAAGGATAGTCTCACACTTAGCCAATACAATCATTGCTCTACCTATATGTAGCTACATATGCACAGACATCAAGGGTATACTACCCTCTGATAATCCCTAGTGTTCATCCAACACTAAACACATCAACACATGTAATCACACCATACCATAATTAATCAAGTTTCACTATATATATATATATATATATATATATATATATATATATATATATATATATATATATATATATATATATATATATATATATATATATATATATATATATTGAAAGGTAAGCGTGAGATTTATTAGTCACAAATAGTACAAGTATAGGATTATACCCGCAAGAGGGGGGATAGGACACAAGCGTCGTCACCCCCTACATGAAGGCATAACTCCTAAAAGATTAAATGCATCCCCTCTCCCCTGGGGAAAATAATAAATTCCAAACACTTCACACACTATCACTAATCTCCCAATTAGCAAAAGCTACTTTTTCCTCTGTAGATGATGGCTCTTGGCCATACATGGCGACTCTAACGTCTGCAGCTATATCATCAAACAAAACAGTCCTGCTTCTAGCTTCATCATCAAAGATCCTTCTATTTCTTTCACGCCATATGTGCCACACTATGGCCGCCAGTGTTGTTCTAGACAGAATGCCCAAAAGGCTCTTGCCCCCAAACTTGATCAAAAGGTGTCTCCCAACCTCCGAGATCGGAGTGAATACAGGTAAGGTAGCCTTCAACTTCAACATTGCTCTACGAATGATGTAGCCCGAGTAGCTGCAATCAAAAAATAAATGTCGTAGATTCTCCACAACATTGTCATCACATAAAACACAATTAGAAGGAATATTAGGGGCCCATCTGCTAATCTTTTCTCTTGTTAGCAACTTATCATTCATCGCTCTGAGTAGCGCAAGAGAGAATTTGGGAACATGATTCGGGTACCAGATTAATGGGTGAAGGGGAAAGTCATGACCTCTGCGCCGCACCCCCTCCCATGCTTGCCTGAAGGAGAAAGAATCCCCTCCCATCCATTTCCACCCATCCTCCCCTGGCCGAAGTTTGTATTGCTGAAGTTTGTGTCTGATAGGGTCAAGTACCGGGTCAGAACTCCAGCCTGAGCCCAGCCAATAATCCGCAACCTTGAGTAAATTATTCACAGCCGGCATAGAGTTGCACAGGGTCTTAGGTGCCAGGCCATCAAGCCAGGGGTCATGCCAAAAGTACGTGCTCTTCCCATCCCGGACTGTCCGTGCAATCAGGCTGTGCGAAACCTGTTTGGAGTGAATAAGCCGCTTCCATGTGCCAGAGCTGGACACACTGGCATTGGCCGCAAATAGCCCCGCCTCAGCCTTCCTCACCTGGCGCAAGTGATTTGCCCAAATGCCGTGAGCGTTCAGGAATCTCCATGCTAGCCTCATACCTGACGCTTCATTTAGATCCTCCAAAAGCCGAAGGCCGACCCCCCCTTCTGATTTAGGCTTGCACAGGTCCTCCCATGCCCACGAACGAGAGTTCCCAAGGATGAATGTTCTACAAGCAGTAGTGATAGATCTCAACACGCTTACGGGGATTCTATATACCTGCATCCAGAATGCTACCATTCCATAAATAACGGTTTTAACAAGCTCAATTCTTCCCGCAACCGAAAGAAGCGAAGAGGACCAACCCCCCAATCTTCTCTTACACTTATCAACCAACTTGCTGTAGTTTATAGCAGTAGGATATTTAACTGAAAGTGGTAGTCCCAGGTAGGCAGAGAAAGACGTTGTAAGTTTAATACCAAGGTAATCCGCAAGTACTTCTTTATTCTTAGTACCCTTGCTAAATATTCCCGAGCTTTTATCCCAATTGATTTCGAGCCCCGTAAACTTGTAAAAGTCCTTTAGCAGGTCTTTAATGCCCATGAAGGAGTGTTTGTTTGCTCTGCAGAAAACCACTAAATCATCCGCAAACAAAAGGTGTGAAATGGTGCCATTCCGCTTCATAGGAGTAATCTTACGTGAGTTAATAGCTTTATCCATAAGAATAGTGAATGTCTCCATGATAATAACGAAAAGATAAGGAGAGAGGGGGTCCCCTTGTCGCAATCCTCTATTACTTCCAAAATATCCAGTAGGAGTTCCGTTCACCATAACAGAGAATGTGGGGGTAGTGATGCATTCCTTAATCCAAGATATAAACCTGATGGGAAAATGAAGCTGCTTCAGGAAAAAGAGGATAAACTCGCGATTAACGCTATCAAAGGCCTTTCTTAAGTCCAGCTTCAAGCACGCTCTCCCACCCATAGGGTTGCTAAAATCCCTAATCTGCTCATGAGCAACAAGAGTACAATCAGCTAGCAGCCTGCCTTTCAAGAAAGCCGATTGGTTGGGGGAAATCAGATCATGGATCACCACCTTGAGACGGTTGCAGATGATCTTACTAATAAATTTGTAAAGAACATTGCAGCAGGAGATCGGCCTGTAATCTCCCAACTCCGAAGCATTAGGAGTCTTTGGCACCAGCGTCAGGAAGGTATGATTAACTTGCTTCAGTAGGGAGCCAGAGATGAAGAAAGATTTAATGGCGATAGTAACCTCCTTACCAATAAGATCCCAGTTATGCTGAAAGAAGTAAGCATTAAAACCATCAGGCCCTGGGGCCTTGTCAGGCCCTATTTGGAAGACAGCTTCTCTAATCTCTTCATTGGTCACCCTCCTACTTAGCCAAGAAGAAGATTTTTCTGTCAAAATGCGCTTTGGGACAATTTTGGAGAAGGAACTTGCATAATTATTCTGGCTGAAAAGATGCTCATAATACAAAGGCGCTTCCACCCTCAGTGCTTCATATGTATCATTCTGCTTTCCCCCCCGATCCACCAGATGGCACAGATTGTTCCTACTGGACCTTGCTTTCATACAGTTATAGAAAAACTTCGAATTCCTATCCCCAAGAGAAAGCCAGTCCTGGCGACTCTTTTGCTTAAACATGGCCTCCTCCATCTTCAGTGCCTGAGCTAGCTCTCTGTAGAGATGAGATTCACGCTTCTGCAACTCTAATTTCACATGTAATTCGGGATTTAATCTGATGGCAGTAAGCTCTCTCCTGCACTTCTCCACCACCAAATCAGCCCTGTGCTGACTAGCCCAATCTCTAAGAAGAGGCTTGAGTCTAGCAAGCTTCTGAACTAGCCGAAACATAGGGGTCCCATCAACCACCGTTATCCAATGAGAGGCCAAAATATCCTTGTACCCAGGGCAGGAAGACCAATAATTAAAAGTTTTAAAAGGTTTAGGTTTAGAAGGGACCTGATCATGCAAGTAGACCGCCAACGGGGAGTGGTCACTAGTACCAGCATCCAAATATTCAACATATGAATTGGGGAGAGAATTAACCCATCCTGGGTTGCCAAACGCCCGATCAAGCTGTGCGGTAATCCTATCAGGGCCTTCCCGGTTGTTACACCAGCTGAGCCTATTCCCCTTGCTCTTGAGCTCTTGAAGGCAGCATTTGGACATACATTCCTCATACTCCTTCACCATTCGCTCGTCAAGTTGACGACCTCCCATCTTGTCATTGGAATACAGGACGCAATTGAAGTCACCCCCTACTAACCAAGGGGTAGAATTCATGTGTCTGAAATCGGCCACCAGTTTACCCCACAATTCCTTCCTTTCCTCCACCGAGTTGCGACCATAAATACCCGAGATGACACATTTGAATCCCCCAATATTTTCGCAAGAAATGGAAATGTGTTGGTCCGAGGTAGAAAATAATGCCACCCTCCAAACATTTGGGTCAAATCCCATAAGTATCCGACCCCCGGAACACTCACCAAAATTGTTGAAAGTGCACCAATCTTTGGGAAACAACGCCTTACCCATTGCTGGGACAGCCTTGAGCTTAGTCTCGACAAGAATCACAGCAGAAGGCTTTAACTTCCTCAACTTATCTCGTAGGTCCCTCCGTCTAACATGGTTATTCAGCCCCCTTGTATTCCAGAAAAATACAGTCATTTAACAAGTGTTTGGTTTCCGACTTTGCCCATTCTCCTGGAGTCTGGAACTCTTCCTGGAGGCCAAAGCCACATCATGTTTCTTCTTCACACTTTTAGGAGCAGATGCTTGAAGAATAAGCTCTTCAACCTCGAGTTCCCACTCAGGGTTATCCAATGCAATGTCCTCGGGCAATAGGTCCAGCTCTGTATCGCTAGACTCCCTCAGGAGGGACGGCACATGCTCGCTAACAGTCAACTGTGAAGCTCCAGATGTTGGGGTAACCCGGGTCTTTTCTATCACTGCCACCGGTGCCAGCAGCTGCACACTTCCAATATTCTGCCTCTCCCCAGTACCCCCATTTGCCTCTCCCTCGCAGTTGATTAGATCATCAGCCACACCGGCCATAGCTCCCAGTCCATCCACCCCGGTCGCAATATTAGCACTAGAAGATTGGCCTAGAACCCGGCGTCCCCTACTCCCAGCGCCAAGTTCCTGGCCCAGCATATCCACCGGCAGGTGATCCCTACCCACGGTACAGACCAACCTATCGCGCTGTGAAGCCACCCCAATTCTGTCTTCAGAAAGAAGATCTCCTTTTGCCAGACCCACCTCCTCAACCTTTTCACTAGCTTCCGCATCCCCCTCATCAGGGCATAGCACATTAGCAGCACTCACATATACACCCCCATCTACCGACGTATTCTCCCCAACATTTACTTGGATTGAAGAGAGCTCCCCCATTCCAGGGCACTGCACATCCAAGTGCCCAAAACTAACACATTTCGAACACCTAGGGGGCTCGCCTTCAGTTTTAACAGGGATAGGTATTGTAGGACCATCCTCCGTTCCCACCAACACCGATTTAGGGATAGCCTGTCCCGCATGGATTTCTACCAAACACCTCGCGTAGGAAAGGCGTTCCTTCTTCGCGGTTAATTTATCCAAACAAATTGGTTTCCCAACTAGAGAGGCAATGCAATTCAGGATTTCCAAAGTCCACATTTCCAAGGGTACACCATGAAATTGAATCCAAATGGGCACCGACGAGAGGATATCCCTCTCTAATTTAAGTCCAGGAGACCAGCGCTGCAGAACAACCAATCTACCATCAAACATCCAGGGCCCACCATGGAGGATTCTCTCGCACTCTCCCTCGTCTTCAAATTTGAAACAAAAGAACCCATTGTCTCTACTGTAGATTTTAATTGCCTTCCTGAGATTCCAAAGTCTCTCAACCCACGCACAGATCTGACCATAATAGGGAGTGTCACCAAGTACATAGCCAACAAGGGTAGATTTCCATTGCTCGGCGCCCCTTGCTAGAGCCGACTTCGGCACGAAGGCCCTTACGCTACCGTCTTCCTGAGCAATAGGGGGAACAAAACTCATCCCAACATCGAGGTCATATTTCCTGATGTTAGAGCAAACATCCGCCCAAGATTGCATCGCTCCAGCGGTGGATATCTTCAGGCTGGCCTGTGGTCTGTTTGGCTTATCAACAAACACCTTGCGTGCAATGGAAGGCCGGACAGGAAGACGACTGTCCCCTCCAGCTCTCTTCGGAAACCTTCCAGCCCCACGCCTATCAAAAATCCCGACACCTCCCAACCTCACCTCATCTTTGGTCCGCCTTCCTCTACGGTTGACGACTACCCAATCTCTATTGTCCCCATCCGCTGCTCGCGCTTGAGATCTAACGAAGGATCCAGTATCCGCTCCCAGCCTTGATCTAGAATCCAAAGGATTAGAAGCCTTGAGATGCCCTGATGATTCAGCGTTTTGACAAAACGCAACCCTAGAGTCGCCCTTGATCGCCAGTCCACCAGAATCGGAAGCCATCATGTAACTTTCCTCATATATATATATATATATATATATATATATATATATATATATATATATATATATATATATATATATATATATATATATATATATATATATATATATATATATATATATATATATATATATATATATATACATACATATTCACCACTACTATAGTTTCACAATATATAGTCATTCAAATACATGCAAATAGATCACCATATATTCACATCACGTACGGTCCTATAACTGTATTTACGACACGACACGTATATCATAGTCATCAATACATATAACTAAGCATATACTTACCCGTGCATGGTGCACACCCATACACGCTAACATTTCATTTACATACACCAATCATACCATTATATAACTAGCACACATACACACCTAGTTTTAGCTAGTACACATACGTTCACACGAGCAAGTCCTTAGTAATTAGCTATACCACAAGACCAACACCTATAACTATATACTGGTGTAGCGACCCACAATCATGTGCGTAACACAACCAGGCACCAACCCTCCTATCACTATACATACATCAAACATCGCTATATTCAAACTTCAGGCATACGTTCAATATACTTAGAGTATACCCACTCAAGCTTGAGTGAGACTCAATACATACATCAGAATATTCTATATACGTAACACGACATTTACACCTATACCGATACCACTCCCATATATATACATCTACCAATACAACCATATACATTCCATAAATCAATCACACTTAATATTTAGTCAGGCAATACTCACATAGTTAAATCAATTTATATATCATACTAATAACATTACAGACATCAGCACCCACATATTTATAATACCCTCCATAGTACAAACATTCACCGTATAGTCACACATAAGTAATGTATATATCCACACCATAGCCTACTACCTATAATTAGTATACTAACACATCCACACATACATAATTAAGATGTGCAATAGTCGTGTATACCTCACGGTATGCACGCATGCAACATCCCGTAAAAGCAAGCAATACCAATCAAAATTATAATCCTACTACCATATGTATATCTCTTATATACTCATGTAACAAAACATGACTACTTACGTTTAAACACAATACATACCCACATACGAGCACATACCCATACGTGCTAACCTATAGTTCACATAATAGGCCTACCCTCTTAACCATACGTACACTTTTTATTATCACTCTAACATACACATAGCTTTACTAATCATTTTATTTCAACCATTACAAGTATCTCTAACTACTTACACCCCATTAGACATTCCAACCCTAACTCTTATATACACAGGCATCCCTAGTATAGTATAGCTGACTACACACAAATCTATAAATACTAACACACAACAACTTCATACTATCACGAATAACTCCGAGTGTATATATATATATATATATATATATATATATATATATATATATATATATATATATATATATATATATATATATATATATATATATATATATATATATATATATACACCACACAATAGGCAAGCATCAATATACTATGGGGGTACACTCATTCAAGCTCACGTACACAGCTTAGGTACGTGCACTACGACTACCTCACAAGGTCCAAGGGCCTACTAACAATTAAGGGTTGACACAGACATTGACGGACCCTAAGGCCTAAGCAATAAAGGGAGGTCGAGAGCGTGACGAAGGAAGGATCGATAAGCACGAGTTCAGATAGGACAAATACAAGGAGACGGCTTGGTTAGGGAAAACATTGGCTCAATGGTGATGTTTAGGTTGAAGGAAAAGGAGATGTAGTGATGCTTAAATAGGATACAGAAAAGGAAATAGGGTGAATAGCACAAGCTAAAATACGCGAAATCTGAAAACTGTTGTACTTCGAAAGTTGAAATCCCAGTCTGAAAAGAAATATTTGGAGATCGATAAAACGAGTTGTTCAAAATAAATTTGAGTCGAACATTCATAATAATAGAAAATGGTCTATTGGTTTTAAAAATCATTATAAAAGGAAGTAAAATCATTTACACGAATATTAAGGACGTGGTTTAGAAAATTTATACGTCAGTAATTTAATATAATTTTGTCAAAAAATTTTGGAAAGTCGAAGAATGAAATCAAGTAACGGAAAAATTTAAACTCATGTTAAATGCTTTCAAAACTTTTAGGCTATGGAAGATCAATATTGAAACTTCTTTTAGAGAAATCAGGATTTGCCAAAAATGAGAAACTGATTTACACAAGGTTCTTAATATACGAGCACAACCAGTCTGGTACGAATATAAAAATAATTGAAAGTATGTATAGTGCACGAAGAAATAATAATAATGACTTAGTAGTAGAATTATCAAGATCGAATAGCAAGTCTTTAAAATCAAATCATGGAGGGTCTAAATCAGGAAGTGGTTATGAAAATAGTAATTTTGCAAAAATCAACGAGCAAAACCAACTTGCTGAAAGCTGAAATTCCATGTGTCTTGAAAGTATATTAAAGTAAACACAACGTATCATTCGAATGGCATAAATAAGAAGGAAAATCATAAATCAAATAGGGCAAAATAAAAGTACGGTTCAGAATTAATATATGAAGGGACGACGCATTTACCTAAGTACGAAAACGTAGGCTGGGAAAATACTATAAACTAGTATTCAAAAATTCCGACAAGCGTTTTAAAATTTCAACCAATGAAGGAGTATGAAGTATAAGTATATTAAAATTTTGAACAAAATTAAACTTAGTATAAGGGAAGATTGAAAAAAATATTTTCAGAAGGTTCAAGATTTGCAATGGAGATGTTTGAAAATTGACGACGATCGTCATGAGGCGATCTCATGAATCGAGGCAAGGAAATTTGGTCAGGTGATCAGAACATACATACGCCTAGGATATGACTCTGAAGGATCTACGGGGAAACTCCCATGGTCGACCAACTAAAGATTTGGAACTAGGCACTAAGACCTTCTAAGGGGCTGGACGGTAATGAAATGCGTTCAACTTGGTCCGAAATCGATGAACCCAAGTGAACGACAAAAGGAAATTTTAGAGGTCTAATATGGTCAGGGTTAGGTAATAACCACTAAGGTAACTCCTACGACGATTAAATCAATTGGTGGCAGGGAGTCTAACTAACAAACAGAGGCCTCTCACTAGCAAGCACAGACGTCTAACTAAGTCTTCTTATCACCTAGTGTCATAAGAAAACGACTAAACTCAGGGCTTATTACTCGGATGTTGCAATTTATTTAATGGACATTCCGTTATTATCGTTGTTCCGTTAATTCGCAATTACAAGACTGGACCTGCATGGGCCACCAACAAAACCTGTCACGCCCCGCTTCCCAAAATATGGAGGCGAAGCGTGAGAAGGTCCGCTTACAAGGCTGCAAGTCCGATAAGCGTTTTAAATTTAAAACTGCAGGTCCTTGCAACGCGAACGAAACAAAGATAATAATAATAAAATGAGACAAAGAGATATCTCAGAATATCCATAAAATAAGTTTCAACATCACAGAAAAAGCCACCAGGCTGGAATAAAAGAGAGTCTAAAGGCCCAAACATGGCCAACAAAAGTACAGCGTACAAAACAAAGGTGCCACGCACCGACAGCTAACAAAAAAACCGAAAACAAAAGAAAACTCAGCAAAATCACCAAGAAAGGTCACCGGTGTCCACAAAACCCCCCCTGGGCAAACATGGACTCAGTCTCAGCGTCAGCAACACATCACGTACACAGCAACGGTCTCTGGCTCAGGTCTAACATGTGACACCCAAAAGAGCAAGGGGCACATGTCAGCAAGTCTACAAGAGACTTGTGCAAGGAAACTGAAAGTAGGTAAAAGCAACCTAGCAGTTCTAGCATGATGCAATGACATGGCAGTTAAAGTAAAGAGTGCAACAGGTAAGGTAAAGTAAAGTAAAGTACTGGCATGGCATTTAAACATGGCATGGATGACAAGTATTACATGAATCATTCACAAGACAAGTACAAGACAAGGAAAGTAAGCACCTCGTGCACAGAGATTCCGTCTTTTGGCTAGAGGGCTGATCAGGCCACTCCTAAGCTCAAGTGACCGTTTATCCCTGCCCCTCCACGTGTATCGGGCATTGGTTTTCAGCCAACACATGAGGCCCGCTTCTGGACCACGAGCCAGGAAGTGTTTTAAACAAGTATGGCGTAGGGGTGCACCTAGCCGGACAAGTAGTACGAGTACAAGTATTGTAGCGTGTGCTACGAATGCGACATTCAATGCATGGATGCCATGACATGGCAAGTAGTAAAGCGTACAGGTAAGGAAAGTAAACGTGACAGTTTAGTATGCATGAACAACAAGTTTAAAGGGTTGGATCTAGCTTCGTTGTCAAGCTAGATCAATTAGGTGACGGATCTAGTTTCGTTGTCAAACTAGATCAAGTAGGCGTCTAGCCAGCTATCATTTCACTGACTAGTCTCTTTTACGCTGAAAACAAGGAAGTGGCCTAAAAACATGGCCCTACACAAGAGTTGGCAAGTTTCACTTGCCTGCAAGTACGACGTCTGAGCACACCGTCCAATGAGTCCAAAAATCACAATTATCATACGTGCACAAGTCCACCGGCCTAAAGTCCATATTATTAATCTTGATTAGTGAATTCAAAATATTTAAAATACTTTAAAAATACTGATTTTAGTCTTGATTAGCATGCAATTGGGTTTGGGGTCCTAGGGGTGCAAAGCGTTACCTCAACACGACGCGAAAGCTACACCGGCGTTGGGTAGCGACGCCGGGGGTTGGAATAAGAGAACGCGCTCCAAGTCCAGATTCCAAATTAGTTTCCTCGCTGGAAAGTTCAAAGCATCAACCGGAGCAACGGTTCCAGATTCCAAAGCTAGCACGTGCGACGACGGCTACGACGTGTCGCAACGTCGTACACGGCGAATCGTCGGAGAGAAAACACCTAGGTGGGGCCCACATCAGTCCTAGGGGCCTTTGGGGGACCCACAATACCTCTGGAGAACTTGGGGGGCCCACGGTGGCAAGTGGTGCGACGGTTGCGGGGTTGCGACGTATGGCCATCGGTCGTACACAGCCAATGCGGGGGATTCCATCGGTCAGGCGCTAGGAACGGGCTGTGCAGCGCTTGGGGTCGGTGCGGTCGTCGGTCACAGCGGCCGCTGCGAGGGGCTCCTTCGGTCAGACACCGCGGAAGCGGGCTGCAGCGCTGCGGGGGTTGCAACGGAGCGGGGGAGCGGGCGATGCGGGCGCTTGGGTCGGTCAGACACAGCGGGCGGGTCGGTCGGGCGCTTGGGCTGCAGCGGAGCGGGGGCACGGGCGTGAGCGGGGGCGGCCATCGGTCTGACCGAGAGAATTCCTAGGTCGGATACAGCTTGGTGCGGGGTTGCGATGCAGCGGCTGTGCGATGGTGCGGACGAAGCTTGGTGCGGAGGCAGCTGCTGGTCAGAGCGGGGAAAATGAGGCCGTTTCCTCGGTCGGTGCGGAGCGGCTTCGTCGCAAACGTTGCGACGAATCGTCGCAACGTCAATTTTGGGTTTTGGAAGAGGCTAGGGTTAATTTCTTGCGAAAATAGGTCTTCCTAGGGGTTGTTTATATAGTGTAGATGGGTTGACTTGGTCTAGGGCTAAATCTAATAGGATTAGAAGTTTAAAATAATTTAAAATTTGAAATTCAACTTCTCCAACTCACCCAAGGATTTGACTTGGTCCAAATGAGCTGGAAATTGGCTCAAAAATTCTTTAATACGTTTAAAACTCAAATAAATTTTATTTGGCCGAAAATAATTTAAAAATTAATTATTAAAAATAATATAAAACTTGTTAAAAATATAAAAGTGGTCAAATAAACTCCAAAATTTATAAAATAAATATCGGGGTGATCGTGATGACGAGAGTGAGCTAACTAAGAAGACGGATCTCAATTTTGACGTCGGACGACAAAACTAAAAATAGAAACGTCTCCCGTCAAAAGTGAAAATCGCCACGTCTCATCGAATAAGTTTAAATTGTGGGAAAACGACTCGAGAAACGTCGCTCCAAAATAGTGCCACTATTTAACATTCTCAGAGACGTTCACAACGGCATATCACACGAAAGTGTTCACAAGCGAACAAAGTCTAAAACAAACACGTGCACGGCCAAAAGCACGTGCACGAAAAACGTACAACGAAAAGTGGTCGTTACAGCGGGCGGCGGGGAGCCCCCGCCTGCGGCGGCGGGGGTTGCCCCCGCCTGCCGCAGCGGGGGTTGCCCCCGCTGCAGGCGGCTGGGGGTTCCCGCCGCCGCAGCGACGGCGGGAAGGCCCCGTCGCTGCCGGCGACGGGGGGGGGGGGGCGTAGGTGAACCCTTTTTAGGGGTTTGGCGATTTTTGGAGAAAAAAATGGGTAAAAATCCGATTTTTAGTGGGGTAAACCAGTTTTGTTCTTCCAAAAAAGACGTTTTTTATTGAAAAAGGTTGATTTTTAACAATAAAAATGATATATATTTGATCGATTGATCCAAAAAATTGAATCACCACATATGCACATATGCAAAATTTTAGATCTAGGGAGAAAGTTACCTCTAGATCCTACCCGCCGGATCTAGCGACGTTCGGAGAAGGAAGCCCGTTCGCGTCGCGTTCGTCCGTCGGCAGGGGTTCGGCTTAGCTTCGAGCGTGCTGATAACGCGTTGTAAACTTGGCGGCTATGGAGACCATAGCCCTATATTTATAATGGTAGGGTTACATAATGGGTGGATACCCACTAACGGGTAGGCCCACCAAAAGCCCGTTTATAACATATTTTAAGATCTTTTGTAGACTTGGCTACTTCTTAATTTACGGATAGTTTGTTTTCCATGTGTATAATTGGAGCCTTCTATTTTATTTTCCATGTGCAAGAATGAACTTTTTTAAAAATTAGATGGTATTTAAATATACTATTTGCAATTCTCCATTACTTACGGATTATTGCTGGAGCATTAATGGAAGGTTTTATCCTAATTAGAACGCAACGTTATTTGTAAAGGTTGATTATTAGACTATTCTCGTAATTAGGGGGGTTTGTCACTCAAACAACCCAGGTAGGTAATTCATCTTATGCTTTTCTTCAAAAACATTTTCGAAAAAGGCCCGATAATTTTTATGGCAAAATGGCATAGAATATTATAATCAGGGCAAAATGAAAAATTATGCGTTTAATTAAAAATTCTAAGATCAAATTTGTAATTACATAAATTAGAATGGATAATAGGGGGGCAATATCGATATTTATTTTAAGATCTTTTGTAGACTCGGGTACTCCTTAATTTGTGGACAGTTTATTTTCCATGTGTATAATTGGAGCTTTCTATTTTTATCTCATATGTGCATAAATGAATTTTTTTTATAAAATCAGATGGTATTTAAATATACTATTTGCAATGCCCCCTTAATTAATGATTATTATCGGAGAAGTTTTTGTCCTAATTAGAAAGCATCATTGTTTGTGAAGGTTGATTATTAGACTATTCTCGTAATTAGAGGGATTTGTCACTCAATTAACGGAGGTAAGATAATTAATCTTATGCTTTTAAAAGCATTTTCGAAAAAGGCCCCTCAACTTTTATGGCAAAAAGGCATAGAGTATTAAAACGAGGACAAAATAGATAATTATGCGTTTAATTAAAAAAAATAGAGATCAAGTTTGGAATTACATAAATTAGAATAGATAATAAGGGGGCACTATCAATATTTATTTTAAGATCTTTTATAGACTCATCAACTCCCTAATTTGTTTATAGTTTATTTTCCATGTGTAAAATTGGAGCCTTTTATTTTATTTTCCATGTACATGAATATTTTTTTTTAAATTAGATGGTATTTAAATGTACTATTTGCAATACACCCTTAAATAATGATTATTGTTGGAGCATTAATGGAAGTTTTTGTTCTAATTAGAATGCATCTTTATTTGTGAAGGTTGATTATTAGACTATTTTCATACTTAGGGGGGTTTGTCACTCAAACGACTAATGTAAGTAATTCATCTAATGCTTTTTCAAAATCATTTCCGAAAAAGGCCCAACAATTTTTATGGCAAAAAAGGCATATAATATTAAAACTAGGGCAAAATGGAATATTATGCGTTTAAGTAAAAATACAGAGATAAAATTTGGAATTACATAAATTAGAATGGATAATGATGGGGCAATAACAATATTTGTTTTTAGATTTTTGAAGACTATGATACTCCTTAATTTGTGCGCAGTTTATTTTCCATGTGTATAATTGGAGTTTCTATTTTTATTTTCCATGTGCATGAATGAACTTTTTAAAAAAAATTAGATGTTATTTACATATACTATTTGCAATTCTTACTTAATTAAGGATCATTGTTGGAGCATTAATAGAAGTTTTTATCCTAATTAGAATGCAACGTTATTTGTGGATGTTGATTATTACACTATTCTCGTAATTGGGGGGATTTGTCACTTAAACGACCAAGTTAGTAATTCATCTTATGCTTTTTAAGAAACATTTTCGAAAAACGTCCCACAATTTTTATGGCAAAAATGGCATAGAATATTATAATGTGGGCAAAATGAAAAATTATGCGTTTAATTAAAAATTCTGAGATCAAATTTTTAATTAAATAAATTATAATGGATAATAAGATGGTAATATCGATATTTATTGTAAGATCTTTTGTAGACTCAACTACTCCTTAATTTGTGGACAGTTTATTTTCCATGTGTATACTTGGAGCTTTCTTTTTTTATCTCATATGTGCATGAATGAATTATTTTAAATATTAGATGCTATTTAAATATACTATTTGCAATGTCCCCTTAATTAATGGTTATTGTTGGAGAATTTTTTGTCCTGATTAAATTGCATCATTATTCGTGAAGGTTGATTATTAGAATATCCTCATAATTAATGGAATTTTTCACTCAAATGACCAAGGCAATATAATTCATCTTATGCATTTTAAAATATTTTCGAAAAAGGCCCCTCAATTTTTTTGACAAAAAAGGCTTAGAATATTAAAATGAGGACAAAATAGCTAATTATGCGTTTAATCAAAAAAATTGAGATCAATTTTGGAATTACATAAATTAGAATAGATAATAAGAGAGCAGTAACAATATTTATTTTAAGATCTTTTGTAGACTCGTCTGCTCCTTAATTTGTGGACAATTTATTTTTAAGGCGTAATCTGGAGCCTTTTATTTTTATTTTCCATGAAAATGAATATAGTTTTTAAAAAATTAGATGGTATTTAAATATGCCATTTGCAATGCACCCGTAATTAATGATTATTGTTGGAGCATTAATGGAAGTTTTTGTCCTAATTAGTATGCATCATTAGTAGTGAAGGTTGATTATTAGACTATTCTTATGATTATAGGGGATTTGTCACTCAAACGATCAAGGTAAGTAATTGATCTTATGCTTTTTTCAAAAACATTTCCGAAAAAGGCCCCACATTTTTATGGCAAAAAAGGCATATAATATTAAAACGAGGGCAAAATTTATGCGTTTAATTAAAAATACAGAGATAAAGTTTGGAATTACATAAATTAAAATGGATAATAATGTGGCAATAACAATATTTGTTTGAAGATCTTTTGTAGATGTGGTTGGTCCTTGATTCGTGCGTAATTTATTTTCCATGTGTAAAATTGGAGCATTTTATTTTTATTTTCGATGAACATGAGTAATTTTTTTAAAAAATTACAAAGTATTTAAATATGTTTTTTTGCAATGCACCAAACATTAATCATTATTGTTGAAGCATTAATGGTAGTTTTTTTGTCCTAATTAAAATGCATCGTTATTTGTGAAGGTTAATTATTACACTATTCTCGAATTTGTCACACAAACTACCAAGGCAATTAATTTATCTTTTGCTTTTTGAAAAACATTTTTCGAAAAAGGCCCCTTAATTTTTATGGCGAAAAAGCCGTAGAATAATTAATTATTTAATTAAAAAATACACAGACCAGAGTTGTAATTACATAATCGTAAGGGTGCTGTACGGATGTTTTCCTTAAACATGACATGAAATGACAATACAAAATTTTGCGTTTAGCCCCCCAGCTAATGACTACATAAAATGCAATTGAACCCAATCGGTTGTATGTGCAAATATTAATTTTCAGGGTTCATGCTGAAAGCGTGTAAGCCATCCTTAAAATCTCTGCTAGCCGACACCGTATTAACTGCGCTGAAGCGATAATTACGACAACAAAAAAGGGAAAAAAAAAGATAAAAAAGGAAAATTTGACGGGGAAAAGAAACGAGAAAAACGACGACTCTCTCTCTCCTGCAATCTTCCACTGGTCGTCTCTCCCATCGCCACTGGGCAAAAGCAATAGAAAAGCTATCGCCTTTGTTTGTCTCTCTCTCACCCCTCTTCTCTCTCTCTCTCTCTACAATAAACTTCCCCAATTCCTCAATTCCTTCATATCCTCTCCAAAACCTCTTGGTCGATCCCAATTTCACCCAAATCCATAAGTTCTCCCCTCCGACTGCCCGCCCGTTTCTAGGGTTCTGATGTGATATTCGTTTTGAAAAAATTCAATCTTTCCAATAAAAAAATTGAAATTTTGATACGATGGACCTCAACAAGTTCTCCATTGGCATCAACAACCACAACAACAACAAAATCCACCACAACTTCTTCGACATCGGCTACCTCAAGCTCGGCCTCCCCGGCGGAGGAGGAGTAAACGGCGGTGAGGGCAGCAACACTCACATGTCCGTAGACAGTGCCGGCATTGGCTCAATCGCCGACAACAACAGCAGCGTCGACTCCAACTCCAACAACTCTCACACCCGCATCCTCAACCACCCGGGCCTGAAGTCTCGGGACAACTTGACGGGCCACAGCGTGGTCCGGCCCAATCGGAAGGGCTTCCACGCCCTCAACGATGATGTGCTGGCCCAATTCTTGATGGACCCTCAGCACCCAACCGATTCCCTCGGCAGCTACGAGCACTGGGCCATCGACCTCCGAAAGCTGAACATGGGAGCCGCCTTCGCGCAGGGCGCATTTGGGAAGCTCTACCGCGGGACCTACATAGGCGAGGACGTGGCCATCAAGCTGCTGGAACGCCCGGAGAGCGACCTCGAGAGGGCGCAGCTGATGGAGCAGCAGTTTCAGCAAGAGGTAATGATGCTAGCAAACCTGAAACATCCCAATATTGTGAGGTTTGTCGGAGCTTGTAGGAAGCAGATGGTGTGGTGTATCTTGACTGAGTACGCGACGGGCGGGTCGGTGAGGCAGTCTCTGATGAAGAGGCAGCACAGGTCGATTCCTGCAAGAGTGGCGGTGAAGCAGGCGCTGGATGTTGCAAGGGGAATGGAGTACGTGCATGGGCTGGGGTTCATTCATAGGGATCTGAAGTCAGATAATCTGCTCATTTGTGCGGATAAGTCAATTAAGATTGCTGATTTTGGGGTGGCAAGGATCGAGGTGCAGACGGAAGGGATGACGCCTGAGACCGGGACTTATCGCTGGATGGCCCCGTAAGTTTTACTAGACATCACTTCTATTTGTTTGTGAACTGCACTTCTATTTATTTGTGAACTGCGGGCATATTATTTTCTTTTGGTCATGTGGGTTTTATGTATGATTAATTTGTGTTTAATTTTGCATGAGCAAAGATGTGCATTTAAACATGCTAATCCTGTTGTTTGGCAAATAACTTGGAAGGGCACCTGGTTCACCCCTAAATTTCTTGTATGGCTTGCTCATACTTTTGTTGTCTGTGCATGTGCTATTATTGAAATAACTATTTGGGTTCAGTTATTAATAAATTGTCATATGTCACCATATTCGACAACAACCCTTTGTCCAATTCCTTTGAGGTGGTCTGCATGACTCCTTTTCCTTCTTTTATTCCAATGCTTAAACATGCCCTTGTTTAATTTAACAGCTATTATGTACTGCAAGATATATATGGAAATTTGTAAATACAGCTAGCTTGATGCATATTGAAGTGTTCCTTTTTTTTGCTTTCTTCTATTAGCAATGAAATGTGGATTCCTGGTGTAATTATTAGACATTTTCCCAAGGGCCCTTCTATCATGTGAATGTTAATTGTAGATTTCATTTACACAAGCTTGTATGTCTTATGCTATTCCAAGTTGTGGTCTATGCTATTAGGATGCTTGATTTCAGCTTACTTTGCATGCATAACATTTGGAAATACTACCACATTCATGGAGTCACAGCCCACACATCCCATGATCTAAATATGGCATTGGTAGAATGTTTTCTTGGATTCGTTAAATTGCGAACCGATGATTGAGGTATCAGCTGAAACCATTTGGTTTTGGCTGCATCATTTCGGTTTTGAAAGGCCCTGATATGAAACATGGAGATGTTCTTGGTATTGGTTGGCTTCAGCTAAGATTGTTCGGTTTTGGCCAGTTTTCAACGCAAAGTTTTGCTGAAACCTTGGTTGAAGGGCTTGAATGAGGGGAAGAAGGAAAAGGAAAAAAAGAAAGGAAAGAAGATGCAGCAGCATCAACCAAAAAAAGAAGAAGTAATATATATTTTGATGACCTTTGCCTTGATTTTATTTCCATCCGGCATCCGGGTCCGATTGAACAAAAAAAGCGAAAAATAGATTTGGAAAAATGGAAGCAAAAAGAAAAAGAAAAATAAGGAGGATTAGAATAAGAAGAAGAGGAAGATGACTTACACTATTGTTTCTTCCTATTCTGCCGATGCTACTTCTTATTCCACAGCTATTGCTCCTTTTGCCTTTTTTGCTGTCGCAGCTGCTGTCATCGCTTCCTTTTTTGGTTGATGAAGATGGAACTTGAACTGATAGATGGCTTTTAAGTGTCCCATGTGCCTCCACATATAAATTGATGGGGGCGCATGAGGTGTTTAGGGTCTAGCTTATTGCAAGTAAGCGAGAGATGTATCTGAAAATCGAAACTTAAAATGAAACTAATGAACCTTTTTGATACCAAATTTCTAAAAAACTGAAACCGGAACTGAAAACAAGTTCTTTGACTTGTTCATAAGTGATTTTGTCTTTTTCCTTATTTCCATTTCTGTTATGGTCATACTTGTCATCATGTTGTTAATAAATATAGTAAAGAACTTTGTGTTTTCTCTTGTTCTTATTTGGAACTAAATTTATGAGGCTGTAGTTTGCTGGACAATCATGCACTTAACAGCAGGCTTACAACTTTTAGCCATCGAATTGCAAAATTCAATATTTCTTCATGATCCTTATTGGAATTGGTGCCGTCTTTTCATTTTATGACTATGATGAGGATCAAGTTTAATTAATAACATTTAATTTTATTTTGTTAGTATTTTATTTGATTTTATTGGATTTACTGAAATTGATGTTATTTGTTAGAATTTATTTGATTCAATTAGATTTGTATTTATTTGTATTTATTTATTAAGAATTTATTTGATTTACTTTGATTTGCTTATATAAGTACATATATTGTGCGTGTTTTAGATTATACATAAATTATTTGTTAGAATTTATTTGATTTTATTAGATTTGTATTTATTAGATTTTATTTATTTAGACTTTATTTGATTTACTTAGATTTGCTTATATAAGTACATATGTTGTGCACATATTTTAGATTATAAATAAATTATAACCCTAGTGTCATCTTCTTTATCATTTTCTTCTTATGTTTTAGTGACAAAAATATTTGATCATGTTTAATTAATATCATTTGAGTTTATTTTGTTAGTATTTTATTTTATTTTATTAGATTTATTGTTATTGATTTTATTCGTTAGAATTTATTTGATTTTATTAGATTTGTATTTATTTATTAAGGTTTTATTTGATTTGCTTATATAAGTACATATATTGTGCACGTATTTTAGTATATAAATAAATTTTAAACCTAACGTCATCTTCTTTATCATTTTCTTCTTAGGTTTTAGTGACAAAAATATTAGTTTTTTCTTAAAAAATCACCAGGAAAACGGAAAAAATAAAGAAAAAAATTGAAAAAGAGGGAAAAATTAAAAAAGACAGGAAACAAATTGAAAAAAGAGAAAAAGATCTAAAGAGGAAAAAATTGAGAAAAAGAGAAATAAAAAAGAGAACAAAAAAGACAAAAAAATTCAAAATAGAGTCAAAAAGGCAGCTAAATAATTTAGGAAGCAAATTTCAAAAAATAAAAAATTTTGCTTCGATAATGCTTGAGATTTTTCAATATTTTCCATATGCAATAGTTGTTGAAATTATACTTCAAATCCTCAATCTAGGCATGCCATCGTCGTGCCATGCAAGAGCATGGTCGTGCAACTATGGTAGAGGATTTTGGGCCAGTGCTACAACCGTGCCAAAGTTTCAGTTCAATTGGCACGATCGTGCAAGGCTGGCAGGAAGTTCAGGGAACAGTGGCACGACTGTGCCAGAATATGTACTAGGCTGGCACGGTCATGCGGAAGAAGCAAAACATCCAGATTTTTGAACCAAGCAGTGGCACGACCGTGCCAATCATGGCACGACCATGTTGATACCCAGTCTGGTTTAATTTGGCTTGTTGCGTGTTTTAATTTGGTCCGTTGATTTGATACTTTATGAAATCGAATGGTCACGACTTAAAATATCTTCTTCTACCATATGAAGGATTCCTTTGATATAAAAACAAGAGAACACATTGTTTTTTACGGTGCTTGGTGCAAACAACGTGCTAAAGTCGATTGGAGAATACAGCGTTTGCGCGGCAAGTGCTTTGGAGACGGCTACGAGCTTTGGAAGAGGAGATAGTCATTGTTCTAGGATTTCTGGTATGATCTTTCCATTGTTGAGCATTCATGAGACTTTGTATTTGCTAGAGTGCTAGATTTACATTGTTAAGGGGGTTTGCTCGTTGTTGGAGAAGGTCTTTGTAGTCGGTGTATTCTCGTGTTCTATATCTCCGATCTAGTGGAAACCGTGACAATGTAAGACTAGACGTAGGCACCACATTTGGCCAAACCAGTATAAATCCTGTGTCTATGTGATTGCGTGATTTGCGTGTGGTGATTATCTTTGTGCTTTCTTTGATTTCTTTAAGATCATACTCTATTTGTTAAAGTTGGTGACAAATTATTATCTATATTATTCCGTTGTGTCATTCAATTCCAACCAATGTTTTAGGTCTCGGTTTCAGTCTTCCGAAAACTTGGGTATCAGTATCGGTATCACCCGTTTTGGTGTTTTGGGAAGTTAGTTTCGTTTCGTCCGTATCAGTCGTTTCAAATACTTAATTACATATCAAATACTATCAAATACGAAAGTATCAAATAATTTTTACTAGTTACACATTTTGTGAAATATATAAAAATATATTATAATTTTTTGCTAAATTTATTTTGCTAAATATATGACATGTATAGAATGAATGGCAAACTTGTAAATAAGTTGGTCTGTAATCCGAGCAAAAAGGTCTGTTCACATAGCAATTCCCCAACATATCTGAGTGCTGCTACTCACATTAGCAGCACTAGTGGTGCACCACTCCTTATACCCACACACGATCTCTCCCTCCATGCTCTCATCTCTTCTTCCCCCTTGCAAGCGGTGACGAAAAAGAAGGCGGCGGCGGGCTTAACGACGATACCAACGACGATGGTGGCGGAAGAGTTAAGTCTTCTTCACATTTTCTATTTTATTTTATTTTTCTATTTTTTCCTTTTCTTTTTCTTGTTTCTGGCTTTCTGTTACGTTTTCATTGGAAATTTCTCTTGTCCCCTTCTGTTTCGGCCGTGACAGTGCCGTCCCAGCCGGTTCCGGCACCGTCCCGGTCGCAGCTGAGAAACTAACCCCCCCGTTTTGTCTCAGTCTACACCAAAACTGAGATGAAACGTCCGATACCGAAGGGTATCGGGCGAAACCTTAAACCATAGCCCCAACAAGTGGTATTAGAGCATTAGTCAGAAGAAACTAGAATGTCAAGATGTCGTCCTCTACCACATCGTTCAAGCTGGACAAGTTCACAGTAAGGAACGACTTCAGTCTTTGGCGACTGAAGATGAATGCATTTCTGATGCGAGACAGGTGCTATCAGAGAAGGACAAGCTTGACAAGTACGTCACGGAAGCTCAGAAATCAGAGACGGAGAGAAAGACTTTGAGTGCACTGCAGTTGTTATTCTGATGAAATACTCAGAAAGGTGTCTGAGGAAGGAATTGCATACATGCTTTGGAAGAAGCTGGAGGGACATGCTTAGAAGAAGCTGGAGACACTATTTGTGAAGAAGAATCTGACGAACCGGTTGTACTTGATGCAACAGCTATACATGTTGAAGATGAGGGAGGGCACTCATGTCAAGGATCAAATTGATGCGTTCACAAAGATCATGGCAGATATGCGGAATATGTGGGTGAACATCGAGGATGGACAGTTGGTGATGATACTGTTGTGTTCTCTCGCAGATGACTTCGACCCGTTGGTCCGTTCCATGGTATATGGACAGACACACTATCCTGGGAGGAAGTTGAATCCGCAAGACACTCCAAAGTTTTTCGTGTGAAGGTGATTGTTTGGGACAATGGTGATTAAGGAGATGCTCTATTCATAAGGAGATGCTCTTCATCAGGGGATGTCAGGATTCGAAGAACGGGCATGGTTCAAGAAAAGATAAAGATCGGTCGAGATCAAGTCATGTGGTCGCAAGGACCGTGTCATTTGTGGAAAAGACTACCTCAAGTTGAAGAGAAATGGAAAGGGAAAAGAAGATGCTTATGATTCCGCTTCAGTGGGGATTAGTAACAATCATAGTGATAACAGAGAAATTATGATGGGAACAACATTTGGAGATCATGCTCATGGCTTTTGGATTCAGGATGCTCCTTCTACATGACACTGCATAGAAAGTTGGTTTAGCTCATATTGAAGGCGGAAACATGTTGATGTGAAACAACATGGCTTGTAAAACTGTGGGAGTTGGAGAAAACTATGGAAGTTGGAGAGGCGAGAATCAAGATGCATGATGGTGTTATCAGAATGTTGACAAATGTTCGTCATATGCCAGACTTGAAGAAAAGTCCGATTTCCATTGGAGCTTTACCTGTATTGGGGTGTAGGACGGTCATTGAAGGTGACTTGCTGAAAGCAAGGTTTAAGGTATCGACCGATACCAATTGGTATCGGCTGTATTGGATCGGTACCGCACCCTACCGGTACCGATACGACCCTACAGTCTTGGTTTCGATCGGAACCCTATGGTTCCAGCCAGTTTTGCCCGTATCGGCAAAAACTGGCAGGAACCCTAGGGGTTCAGCTTGAAAAGGATGACGAAGATGATCCAGAAGTGTAGATCAAGACGAAGAAGAGGTGAAAACAGGAAAAAATTGCAGGCGAAAAAATTGCATGCAGAAGATGAAAATTGAACTCACCGATGAACTCCTCTCTGCCGTCTCACTGCCTCGCTGCATCGACAAAGTCCTCTCCTGTCTTGTCGCCCTGCTTCGACGAACGCCTCGTCGCCCTGCCTTGGCGAACGTCTCGCTGCACCGATAAAGAGAAAGAGGGAGAGAGAGAGAGAGAGAGAGAGATTGCAAATGGAGGGCGACTGATGTTTTTAATGGCAAACTTGTAAATAAGTAGCATGTGTGCAGAGTAAAATGGTGGGTGCACAAAGCAACTCACCCGACTAATTTTTGTAATAGCAAACTTGTAAATAAGTGCTATGTACGCAGAGTAAAACGGTGGGTGCGCAAAGTAACAACCCGTCATTTGATTTGTCATGGCAAACTTGTAAATAACTGAAGGGATAACTACGATTTTTTTGGAACGGCAAACTTTTGAATTAATGGCAAACTTGTAAATAATTTATATATACAAATTTATAAATACATATTAGTAATATAAATTTGATAAGTATTCCATAGTATTTGATTACTACTTTTGTTTTTAAGTCTTTGATAGTATTTGATAAGGTTTTAAGTATTTAAAATCACCGATTGGGACAAAACGAAATTCACTTTTGAAACCGTCGAAATGAGCAAAACCGAAACTGAAACCAAAATTTTGGGAAGACCGAGACCGAGACCTTAAACCTTGGCTGAAAGTGTCAAGTAGGTTTCTGATTGTGATGAAAGAAAGACGGTTACAGAATTTGTATGCGTTGCAGTGGCACACCGTGGAGGGTGAGGCTAATATCTTTTAGGGCTCGAGTGGTGAAGAGTCGGTCAAGTTGTGGCATCTTCGTCTTGAACATCCAAGTGAGAAGCCGCTTGACGTGCTTCGCAAGAGGAAGCTGATTGAAGCCATGGATGAGAGATTGGAGTTCTGCGAGAAGTGTAGAAGGTATGCCGATGAAGACACAGTTTGGGACCGTAGAACATAGCAGCAAGGGATCGCTGATTACGTGCATTCAAACGTATGTGGGCCAACATCTGTACCTACCATTTAGGGAGCGAAGTATTTCGTGTCCTTTATCGATGATCTCGAGGGACGTTTAGGTTTACTTGATGAAGTTTAAGGATCAAGTCTTCGAGAAGTTTAAGGCTTGGAAAGCCTCTGTTGAGAAGCAGTTTAGAAGAGCCATCAAGGTGTTGAGATCAGATAACGGTGTAGACTACACATCTAGAGCATTCAAGGATTTATGTAGATCATAGAGTATTTTGAGGCACTACACTACATCTGGTGATCCATAATCGAATGGTGTTGCAGATAGGTTGAACCAGATGCTGATTGAGAAGTGCCATTGCTTGAGGCTGACTGCTTGACTCTCGAAGGAATATTGGGGTGAAGCTGTGACTATCGTCGTACATCTCATGAATAGACTACCGTGATCAGCTTCAAAATTCCTGAGTGTACGAGAAAGACTAGTGATTATTCCTATTTGCGGGTATTTGGATACCCTGCCTATGCTTTACAAAAGGATGACAAGCTTGATTTGAGGGCTAGGAAGGTCATATTGCTGGGATATCCTGATGGAGTGAAGGGCTACATGTTGCTAGATTCTGAGGTCAAGAAGACATTTACCAGGAGACATGTCACATTTGATGAGTTGTCGTTGGTCAGGTTGGAGATGACTCATTCAAATGTTGAACATACGTCTGAGGTGCCCGATGCTGAGGTCGAGCTATTTTTCCCGTGGTGATGAGAGACGAGATGCTGATACATCTAGGAATTCGGTTGCTGCAGAGAATCAAATTATATATACAGATCAGGTTTAGACTCAAGGTGAGGTTCCTACCCAAGGTCAGGTGGAGGTGCGACGGTTAACAAGGACTAGGACTTTGCTTCGACGTTTATGCTTGAGGATGTGCAAGCATATGTCCTGAACATTGAGCATGAAGAGCCGTTGACTTTTGAGGAAGCCCAGACATCAAGCACAGTTGCAGAGTGGCAGCTTGCGATGGAGGAAGAGATGAAGTCTCTTTACAAGAATTGGTAGAGTTGCCCAAGGATTGGAAGGCCATCAGATGCAAGTGGGTGTCTAAAGTCAAGGATGGCGATGGTGGCGATGTGAGATACAAAGCCCGACTAGTGGCCAAAAGATTTGCACAGAGGAAGTGGAAACTATAATGATATCTTTTTGCCTGTGGTAAGACGTACGACGATACATGTGTTGTTGGCTTTAGTGACAACTCAAGATTTGGAGCTGGAGCAGCTGGACGTGAAGACAACCTTCTTGCACTGAGAGCTTGAGGAGGAAATCTACATGCGCTAGATTGAAGGATTCGTGATAAAGGGCAAAGAGCAGATGGTATGCAAGTTGAAGATATCTCTATATGGTTTGAAACAGTCGAATGCAATGGTATAAAAGGTTTGTTTCCTTCATGCTGAGTATTGGTTTCGAGAGAAGTATTAAGGATCAATGTGTTTATGTTCATACATTTGATCAAATGTATGAATCGAGGATTTACTTGCTCTTGTACGTGGATGATATGCTGATTGCGTCACGTAATATGGTGGAAATCAATAGGCTGAAAAGGAGACTTGCAGGGGAGTTTGACATGAAGGATTAGATGCCTGCAAAAATGATATTTGGAATGGAGGTCAGCAGAGACAGAAATAGAGGAGAGTTGAGATTGAGCCAGGATGGCTACATCAAGAAAGTCCTAATACGATACAGAATGGAGAGGCGAAGCCTGTCACCACACCCTAGGGGCCCACTTCTAACTTTCTGCGAAACAGTCATCGAACACCAACAAGGAGATAAGCTACATGTCTAAAGTCCCCCTATGTGAGTGTCGTGGGAAGTCTAATGTACGCGATGGTTTGCACACGTTTGGACTTGGCCCATGCAGTTGGAGTCGTCAGTAGGTATATGACGAATACTGGTAAGGAACATGACAAGCTATGAAGTGGATACCGATGTACCTGAAAGGAACATCTGGCGTTGGATTATGTTATGACAAGGGTGATGGGTTGGTGATATTCAGATTATGTGATTCGGATTATGAAGGTGACAGACAAGAGGAGATTGACAACTGGAAACATGTTTATGTTGGGAACTGCTGCATTGTTCTGGAGATCAGTACTTCAGTCTGTTGTAGCGTTGTCAACCACATAGGCAGAACTGATAGCTGTAGTTAAGGCAGTAAAGGAAGGTAAATACATGTGAAGTCTATGAGAGACTTGGGTATTTTGCAAGAGGTGACGAATGTCTACTGTGATAGTCAAAGTGCCATCCCATTGGCGGAGCATCAGACATATAGTTCGAGGACCAAGCACATTGAGGTGAGTGACGTCTATCTACATGAAGAGAAGATCATATCTATGAAGGTCTCAACGGATCAATCCTGCAGATATGCTTATGCAGATAGTTGCTTCAGTCAAGCTCAGACATTGCTTGAGCTTGATATACACTTAGTGAGTGGTTTGACTGATTCTCGTTGTCATTGGTGTTTCATAAATTTTAGATTTGGATAAAGATGTTTGGAATTTTGGGTAGAGCTGTTGTAGAGAGCCTGAAGATTCCAGGGTGATAGATGAAGCATTGCTTGTGTGATGGAGGAAGTTTGAAGCAGGGTAGAGTGTTGAAATTATGCTTCAAATCCTCAATCTGGGCATGAACGATCGTGCTATGCAGCACGGTCATGCAACTATAGCAAAGAATTCTGGGCAAGTGGCATGACAGTGCCAAAGTTTCAGTCCAATTAGCACGATCGTGCAAGGCCAGTAATAAGTTCTGAGAACTGTGGCAGAATATGTACTGGGATGGTCGTGCGGAAGAAGCTGAACCAGGCACGACCATGCCAATCATGGCACGACCGTGCTGATGGTTTAATTTGGCTTGTTGCGGGTTTTAATTTGGTCCGTTGATTTGATACTTGATCAAATCAAATCTCCACAGCGTAAAACGCCTTCTTCTATCATAGGAAGGATTCCTTTGATATAAAAACAAGAGAACACAATGTTTTTGATGGCGCATGGTGCAAACAAGGTGCTAAAGTCAATTGGAGAATACAGCAGTTTGCCGTGCGGCAAGTGCTTTGGAGACGGCTATGAGCTTTGGAAGAGGAGATAGTCTTTGTTCTAGGGTTTCTGGTAAGATCTTTCCATTGTTGAGCGTGCATGAGACTTTGTATTTGCTAGAATGCTAGATTTACATTGTCAAGAGGTTTGCTCGTTGTTGGAGTTTTTTGCATTTGGTGTATTCTCGTGTTCTACATCTCTGATCTAGTGGAAACCATGACAACGGAAGACTGAACGTTTAAAAGTAAACGTTTGCCACATTGATCAAAATCTCTAAAAATAAACGTTTAAAAGGACTTCCAATAATATCATATGAAATTGACCATTTGTGTGATGCTTGCTATTATGGTAAAATGCATTAAACTTCAAATTCAAGGATACAATTTCTAAAAAAGACCTTTAGGACCACTTCACATGGATCTTTTTGGTCCTTTTAGAGTTGCATCATTGAGTGGAAGTATGCCTTTGTCGTAGTGGATGTTTTTTTTCGAGATTTCAAGGGTAATGTTTTTGAAAAATAGAAAAAAAGGTTTTCAAGAATTTTCAAATTTTTGCAAAGAACTCAAAACATATTCTTATCTACGATTATTTCGATAAGAACCGATCATAGAGTAAAATTTAAAAATGATTTATTTGAAAGTTTTTGTAACTTGAATGGAATATCACATAACTTGCTTTTTCTCGAGTCGCTCCGCAAAATGGAGTTGTTGAGAGGACAATCGGTACTTTATAAGAATGTACACATATTATGTTATGCGATAGTAACTTTCCAAGATAACTTTGGGTGGAAGCTCTTCCAACAGCATGCTATGTGCAAAATCGAATTCTAATAAAACCACACCTAAATAAAACTTGTTATGAGCTTTTATATGGAAAAATACCTAAATGTGTCTTATTTGGAAATTTTTGGTTGTAAATCCTTTATCTTAAATACAAAGGATACTCTGGATAAGTTTGATTCAAAATTAGATATAGGAATATTTGTAGGATATTGTACTAGAAGTAAATCATATAGAATATTTTAAAAAAAACTTTATCTATAGAAGAATCTGATACGATCGTGACATACCAAAGACGACAGCGAAGGCTTGATTAAGGCGCGGTAATGCATGTAGCCGAATCAATGGCAAACTTGTAATTTTGGGGATCACGGAATATTTTTGTAATTCTGGACAAGTCAGTCCACTATATATATGGGGGGCTAAGGTAATTATCTTTCATGTTGAAATTAAGTGAGAAAACCCTAGAAGTAGATTTGAACCCTAGATTATGGAGAGTTGGGCCTTTTCTCTCGAATTAAAGGCTAGGAGAGCGGTCCTCTCAAAAGAGGCCATCTATCTTATATTTCTCCTTTTACAATCAATCAATACCCTAATTTTATTCCCAAATTTGATCCGAGTTGTATCAAATTGGTATCAGAGCATAAATCCGGATGACGGCAACAAGAAAGGTAGGAGCTTTGGAGGAGAAACTTGATAGCGAGATCGAATTGCTCAACAAATCAACGAAGGAGAAGTTTTCTTCGATGTACAAAAATATCTCATTGATGGAGGAAAGGATCTCAAACTAGATGAAGTTGTCAATGGAAACACTAATGAAAAAATCGAGGAGATGAGCATAGGCCTTAGATCTGAAAATGTGAATCCAACGAACCCAGATCTAGAAGAAGATAAAGACCATAAAGAATATTTGAGGCGAAAGACGTGAACTTTAACAAGAGCAAAGAGAAAGTTGTCAACTTTGACGAACGATTCCAATCGGAGATGGATTGGGGCTTCTCGATCCATGGGAACACACAACAAAGGGCCGAGCCCCCCTCGGCTATGCCAGGAGTTGCACCGCCCCCCGGGATGAAGCGGAGGAGGCGACAAGCCCCTACAACATTGTCAGGGGCCGTACTGCCCTTGTGAGCAGTTGAAAGGCGACGGCAAGCCTATGCGTCTTCGCCATGGGCCACTACCGCCCCTGAGAGCACTTCGCCAGGGGCCGATCCACCCTTAAAGGTAGCTGGAAGGGGCGACGACCCCTCGCGATCACGCCAGGGGTCGCTTCGCCTCTGGGATGAGCTGGAAGGAGGCGATGGCCCTTGACAAGCACGTCAGGGGCCACACGTCCCCTGGGATGAGACGGCAGGCCTGGCGACCCCCAGTAGCCCCACCTGAGGGGCCACGGGGCTCAGATGAGATGCCATAGGCCTGGTAAGACGTTGACTGGCCGCCAAAGGCCCCACAGGCAGGGATTTGTAGGTGGAGGCTCCCTTGGGCCTCGACGACCATTGTTGGGATACAATAGACCTTCAGGAGAGCTTGGTGACCGCTGGGGCACCCAATAGGACTGTGATGATAATCGTATGGACCCGATTGGTTCGAGGAAGATTTGGGGATGACGATGGTGCATGAGCCTAATTTGGAGATTTTGGTGCACATCAGAATGCTTACCATTAGTTTCATTACGAGCGGCCCAGAGGGAGAGTTGGACAAGGGTTCTTTAGTGCCGAAAGCAAGGTTAAGAAGCTAAAGATGTTGGTTTTGAGGGGGATGACCCTAATAAATGCAGAGAGATATTTTATGCTGAATCGCCTGACGGAGAGGAGAGGTTGCAGGCGACCGATATTTGCTTGAAGGGGAATGCATTGTCTTAGTTCCAGTGGAAGAAACAGAGGCAATATGTGAGGTCATGTGAGGAGTTTAAGGATTGCTTGCTGGACCGATTCCGAGACACTCAGGAGGAGGTTTACATGAGTAGCTTCTTGCACTCAGGCAGGACGGCACTGTCAAGGATTATAAGAAAAGATTCGATGCGCTCTTGGGTCGAGTGAAGAGGATACTAGAGGCAACGTTGGAGGGGAGCTTCATGAAGGGGCTTATGACAGACATCGGAATTGAGCTTCGCATACAGAGACTGGGAGGGTTGATGTAAATGATGGAGCTGGCCCAGATGATCGATGATATGCACATAGCAGAGTGGAGGGCCAATGGGGACTGGAGCGACTCCACTTTTCACAGTCAGGCACTGCTAGGGGGCCAGAAAACACATGTTGGAGGGGTCCAGTCTAGCAGGGATAAGAGCAGTGAGGCACGGTCGAGTGGACAGTTTAGATGCCTGACAGAGATTGATATGCGGAATATGGTGAAGGGGTTGTGCTTCCGATGTTATGAGAAATTTATCTTATAACAACGGTGTCGGGACCGCATCCTCCAGGTATTGATAGTGGATGACAAGGAGGATGAGGTTGTGGAGGTATAATAAGAGGATGCAAGAGAACAGGAGCATCCCAATTTAAATGTGGCAGAGGTCTCACTAAACTTTATGGTAGGGTTCACTTTGAACCACACCATGAAGTTGATGGGAATGATGTCAGATCAGGAGGTCACGATGCTGATTGACAGCGGAGCTACTCATAATTTCCTCTTCAACGGGGTGGTGGATCAGCATAGGCTACAGCTGACGGACACATGGAGTTTTGGGGTGATGATTGGGACTGGGAAGGTGGAACACAATAGAGGAGTGTGACGCAGGCTCATTTTGAGTCTCCAGGGTATTCAGATCGTGGAGGACTTCTTGCCCACTTAATCTGGGTAGCACAGATGTGATCTTGGGGATGCGATGGCTGCAATCATTGGGCGACACGAGGATCAATTGGAAGCTGTTGCGTATGGATTCCAGGAAGGGGGATAGTAGTTACAATCCAGGGAGATCCCAGCTTGGGCCGAACCATGATTTCATTGAAAACCATGACAAAGGTGATACAGACGGAGGGGGTATGATTTTTGGTGGACAAATATTGCTTGGCAGGAGTGGACGCAGAGACGAAGCAGGACATTCCTCCAGTGGCGAAGCAAATTCTGATTCGGTTCGAGTGAGTGCTCTAATGCCTCATGGCCTCCTGCCTCCCATGAGACCACGAGCATGCTATAGTCATGCGAGAGGAAGTCTCATCCATTAGCGTGAGACTCTACCGCTACCCCCAAGTGCAAAAGGACGAGATCGAGCGGATTGTTGGGGAGATGGTTTAGGCAAGAGTTATACAGCCAATTATAAGTCATTTTTCTAGCCCGGTCTTGCTGTTGAAGCAAAAGGATGGTAGTTGGAGATTTTGTGTCGAGCATAGGGCATTTGAACGCGGAGACTATTTCTGACAAATTTCATATCCATGCGATTGACGAGCTTCTAAATGAGCTTTATGTAGCGACAGCCTTTTTCAAAGCTGATTTGAAATCGTGATACTACCAGATCAGGATGCAAGTAGAGGATATAGCCAAGATGGCTTTTATGACTCATGAGGGCCATTACGAGTTTTTGGTCATGTCTTTGGGTTAACCAACATGCCTGCCACCATCCAAGCCCTCATAACTAATGTATTGCATCCATACTTGAGATTTTTGCTAGTTTTCTTTGACAATTTTTGTATATAGCCAATTTATGGAGGAACATGTGGGGCATTTAGACTACAGGAGCTGCAAAACCAGTTATATGCCGATAAGAAGAAGTGCCTGTTTGCATAGTTAAGAGTGGAGTATTTGGGACATGTGGTTTCAGCGAAAAGAGTGTCAGCTGATATGTCAAAGATTGCGGCGATGCTTGATTGGCAGCGCTCGACCACTTTGCAGGCTTTGCAAGGATTTTTGAGGCTGACAGGATACTAGAGGAAGTTCGTCAAAGGGTATAACACCCTTGCCAGCCACAGATGGAACAGTATAATAATGATAATTTTCAGTGGGATAAAGACGCGACTCAAGCTTTTGAGGCCATGAAGCGGGTCATGTAGCGTACAAGTGCTAGCTCTTCGTGATTTCAGCAGACTGTTCGTGGTAAAGATATATGCTTCTAGTTATATGTTAGGCACGGTGTTGATGCATGATCAGAGGCTGGTGGCTTATTTTAGTCAGGTGTTGACGACGAGGTCTTGTCTCAAATTCGTATATGAGCACAAGTTGATGTATATTGTGCTGACAATGCAGAAATGAAGACCTTAGCCATCGCTTCATTGTGCGAACCGATCAGAAAAGCCTTAAATATCTGTTGGAGCAGCATATGGTTATTGAGGATTATCAAAGGTGGTTATCCAATCTATTAAGTAATAACTTTGAGATTCAGTACAGTCCACTGCTAAAGAATAAGGCATCAGATGCTTTGTCTCGACGAGGGGAGGATTTACAATTGGCAGCATTGTCCGTCCCGGTGATACTTAATTGGAAGCCATTATTGTGCGAGATTGAAGCAGATGAGGAGTTGACAAAGTATGTGTTGCTTTGTTGCAGGGGCCGACGGAGGCACCCGACTTATTCCTTGGATAGGCAGCGGTTGTTGTATGAGTGCCGACTGGTTTTGCCTAGGACATCAACTCACATCCCAACTATCTATCAGTAGTTCTACGACAGTGCTGTTGGGGGATACTCTGGGCTGCATCAGACTTATCGGCGATTGGCTAGAGAGCTATTTTGGACAGTGATGAAGAGGTATGTGGAGAGGATAGTGGTTAATTGCAATGTTTGTCATCGTCACAAGCATCTGACGATGGCTTTAGGGTGATTGCTTAGCCACTGTCTTTGCCAGATCGGGTTTGGAAGGAGGTCACTTTGGACTTTATCAAAGGGTTGCCGAGATCAGAAGGGTATTTAGTTGTCCTTGTTGTGGTGGATCATCCCAGCAAGTATTCACACTTTGTGGTATTTTGACATCCATGTACCCCAGTGACACTAGCAACATCATTTATTCGGGTGGTGGTACGATTGCAAGGGATCCAGGAGTCAATCATGTCAGATTGAGAGAGTTTTTTGAGTCACTTTTGGCGAGAGCTATTCAGGATGCAGTGACCGTCCTGAAGCGGAGTACAACTATCATCTCCAGACTAATGGCTAGATTAAGGTTGTCAACATGAACATAGACTTATCTGCGTTGTTTCGATTTAGAGGCTCCGAAGCAGTGGGCGAAGTGGTTGACGTGTGCTGAATACCACCCTTTAAAATTTTATATGAGCGTGATCGTTTACACCTATTGAACTACGGCCACATCACTACACGGTGTTGTAGGTGGAGCAGTACCTGGAGGAGAGGGACATGCTTGTAGAGGAGTTGAAGCAACATTTGGCCACGACCTATCAGATTATGACGAAGGCGGATGGTCACAAAAGAAATGTACAATTTTCAGTGAGCGAAATGAGAAACTGGCGGCCCGATTCTTTGGGTCCTATGAGATAGAGGCTAGAATTGGACATGTTGCCTATCGATTAAAGCTACCTCAGACATCGACTATACACCCAGTTTTTCATGTATCATAGCTATGTCGGGCTATTGGGGACTACACACACCTTCATCATTCGCTATCCTCTACTTTGACTGAGGACATGGAGGTGATCTTAGAACCATTGGAGTTGAAGATGATTCGTCGGGGAAATGCATGAATCATAAATGTGTTGATCTAAAGGAGGGGACTTCATGAATATGACGCTACATGTGAGCCTTTTGGAGTCATCCATCAGCAGTTTTAAGACTGTCACCTTGAGAACAAGGTGGTTCTTTTGGAAGGAGTAATGATACGATCGTGACCTACCAAAGGCGACATCAAAGGCTTGATCAAGTCGTGACTATGCAAGGAACTGATTTAGTGGTACACTTGTAATTTTGGGATCAACGATATTTTTATAATTCTGGATAAATCAGTCCATTATATATATATATATATATGTGGGGGCTACGATTATTGTATTTCATGTTGAAATTAAGTGAGAAACCCTTAGAAGTAGATTAGAATCCCAAATTGTGGAGTTAGGTCTTTTATCTCGAATCAAAAGCTAGGAGAGCGGTCATCCTTTTGAAAAAAGTCATTTATCTTGTATTTTTCCTTCTATAATCAATCAAAACCCTAATTGTATCCCTACATTTGATCTGGGTTATATCACTTACACTAACATGACTTGTACATATATTAGGAAATATGTGATGGTGTCACAATGCTAGAAGACTTAAAGATACATATATGACAATGAGATGAGCAAATGACTACATCAATCAAGTAATGATTATATATTTTGTAATTTATGTAATTTTATATTTCTTATATTAGATTATTTATAAGCCTTAAAGATGCACCTACACACATGAACCATATGATAAGACATAGCATTATACCTTACTAAAACCTTAGATTTCATACTCAAAACTGTGACTTTAGAAGCATACGAGTTGACCAATATCAGGCTCTAATTGACACTGCATCGGAGTGTAACTACCCAGTTTTTCAGTAATTAGTCGACTAACATAAACTTTTAGTTGATTAGCAGAAACTCAGGTTAGCTCAGTTTACTCAATTAATAGAAGCTATTAGCCACCAATAAAGTTTATTAATCGATTAATAAACTTCACTAGTCGACTAACCATGTCTTCCGCCCAGTTCATTTATGAACCATTAGGCGACCAATATGACTTTTAGTCGGCCAATCAAGTTACCGTTGACTATGTAGACCTTCATAAAGTAGCTTTTAACTAGCCGTTTAAATGAGTATTTTAATAAATTCTTTTCATAGAATATCCATTCTATAACTAGGGATTTATTTTTAGTTATTTACATTAGAAAAGAGAGAAGAAAAACAATATAAAGATCCTATCTTTCCATTGTGCTTAAGATTTGAGATCATATCCTCTTTGGGTCAAAAGCACTAATTTCTATTGTCAAATTTCAGATCTTATAGAATAAAAATCCTCTCACTTAGCCATTTCTATATTCAAGCACGAATCTTCGAAGGCTATATGGGAATTGTAAGACTTTTTAGGTTTTCACCTCGATGTTTGAGGTGGTTTGGTGCTCTCGGTTGGTGAGTATTGTTTCTAATCTGAGCGTGTTGAGATTGTGGTGTGCAATTGTTATGTGTGTTTGTCAAGTTGCATTATTATATCTTTTATGGTTTGCAATTAGTAGACAATCTCAAGCGAAGAGCTTGGAAACTGGCGTAGGTCAGGGAGACCGGATTAGGATAAATATATGATGTTTGCGATTGTGATATCTGGTTTGCGTATTTCTACTCAATTTTGTAATTGCAATTATCTCTGTTTTATTTTTACTGCAATTGTTTGTGTTAATTAGTTGTAAAAGATTCTAATTGGTTACTCTTTTAGAGATCTTTGTAAATTTATTTCAAAACGCTATTCACCCAACCTCTAGTGTTCTACTTGACCATCCACATGATCTTAAAAAAATGCTTTTGCCATTTCAATGCCAACCTAATCCTCTTTAACTCCATTGTACACTGCCATTGCTTAAGCTTAGTTGGACTAGCCAAAAAAGTTGCTTTAATCTCTTGAATCTTCTAAGTATCTTTCTTATATGACATATCATTCCCTTTTACTTATGTGATGGTACTTGAGCCTATAAATTCCACCATCTGATGACCGATAATTCTTTCATTTCATGCAATTCTAGTTGTCTTTAAAGAGATTAAAGTAATACTTTCGCCCAATGTTGTTCGATTTGATGCCATCATCACTACCTTCATTTGTATTTAAAGCACTCGGAGAAGGACTACCCGCACTGCTAGACATATTCATCCCTTTGTTCACTTGAGCCAAACCAAGTTGTCCTTACATAACCCAACGAACAATTCAATGTTTGCAACATTTGGTTTATTTCAGTTTAATTCAAATATTCGCGGAATCAATAATTCTAGTAATTAATAATTCAATAAAACAAGTTCAGCAACCAACAAATTCAATCAAAAAATGTAAATCTTCTCTAATGTTTTGTCTTCCGCTCTTCTCTCTGCAACACTTTTCTCTTCTTTTCTTCTTCTACTCTCCGTTTCTTCTTTTCTCTTCTCCGCTCATCTCTCCTCTGATCTCTCCTCTCATCTCTTCATCTTGTTCTTCTGCATTGATATGCATTGATACGGATGAGCAACAACAAAGTTGCAACAGAACATAAAGGCATAAAGAAAAGGAAGAAGAAGAAGAAAGAGAAAGGAAAAAGGAGACATAGAAGAAAGAAAGGAGGAACAAAAAATAGAATAAGGGAGAGGACGAAGAAAAACTTACCAATGGAGAACGATAAGAAACTCGTCACTTCACCTCATTGGAACTCATGGTCTCGTCATCGACTTGTCGAAGGAGAACATTGGAAAAGGAAGGGTTTAGGGCAAAGATTAGAGGTCTCGGTTTCGGCTTTGGTTTTTTGGGGAATTTTAGGTTCGGTAAGGTTACGCTCATTTTGGTGGGTTCGGTTTTCGTTTCGCCTGTATCGGTAGTTTTAAATACTATCAAATACTATCAAACACTATCAAATACCAAATCATCAAATAATAAACAAATAACATATTGCACAAATATTTTCAAATACTTTCAAATTTGTATTACTAATATCAAATTCTAACTAAAGTATTCATGTTTAATATTATCAAAAATTGGAAAGACGTATATTCCACAATTTAGAAGAGTTTTGCTATTTGTGTTATACATCAAATATTTTTTTACAAGTTTGCCATTCCCTTTCGTACTTTGCTTAAAAATAATGATAAACTTCTAAATAAATGCTACATGGTTATCAGTATATGTAAGGTGAATAACAATAGAATATCATCGATTCAACATGGTACTGCCAGTCAAATTACACGTTTTGACATTATTTATTAACAAGTTTGCCATTCCCTCTGGTTAAAACATTTAAAAGAGAGGCAAACTTGAATAAATGTAACATGTTTATTAAGATGTGTAATTTGACAGCAACACTCAGCGTGCGGCACATGCGTGCGTTAAATCAAAATGAACCCATTCGTTTCGTCTTTTCAGATTTTTGGGTTAGGATTTTTGCAGGGGGCAGGGCTCTCCGAAGACTCGACAACGACAACACCGTCGATTGCTCTTTGACGGCTCAGATCATCTTCTTCGGTGATAGTTGGTAACAATTTCACGACTGATTTGAAGGGAATAAGGTGAGTTTTTCATTTTCTTTTGAGTTTTAATTTTTTGAGTTTAAATTTTAGGATTGAAATTTGAGCTTTTGAGTTTCAATTTTTGTTAGAATTTGCACTATTTTTTCAGTTTTAGAATCGATTTTGGCCAGAACAGTGCCGTTTAGGTCAAAATCGAAAATGTGCAGTAGTTTAGCCTCGGTTACCTTCGAAATCGAGACGAAATGTCCGATACCATATGTATGGGGCGAAACCTCTAACCATGGTCTAGGTTTGTGATGAATTTTTGTTTTCTCTCGATAATGGGTTTTAAACATCTTAATTGTATGTGGCGCCAAAACTCCGTTAAACTAAGATTCTAGCCTACCTAAGGTGGGATGTGTTGATTACATAGGCGCATATCACACTTGAGCATGCTAGAAGCATTTGAAACTAGATTGAAATCAAATATGAAATACACAATTGGATAGGTGGTATTTGCTGTCGAGAAATGATTGAAATATGTTGTAAAACTCTAGATTTGTAGGATTCTAGTAGCTAGCAAGGTCTGTTACAAAATAACATGATGATTTTAATGAAAACATGGATAGCTTTGGTGCCTATAAAGATGAATGATGTTGAAGACGTTGATATTGGTAAAATAATAGTATTAGGTGTTTCCTAATCAATACCAAGTAAGTTTATTTGTGGTTTACACAACTTCCTCATACTATATTATATGTAGCTCTCTATTATTGCCATTTGCTATATACTAATAAAAGTCGATCAATTTTCCTGAATGCGTGATGGGAAAAAGGCTTGAAAGGTGATGAAGTGATCCACATAGATCAGAGAGAAGGATGCATGCGATATTTCATCCAATTTTCATGACGCATATGCCAAAAAGATGCGAAAAGGTTTGGTTTTTGGGAGGGTGTGACATTTCATTCTCTTAGTTTTGAGTCTCACTTCTTGTTGTATAAGCTTAAGTAGTGCTAAAAAGGCAAAAAAGGTTGGATCTACCTATCCATTGACCATGCTATATATATGGCTTTATGAATGGTTCAATATCTAATAACTAATCGACCATGAAAGTTGATCAATTTCTTATAGAGTACTTGATGGGAAAAAGGTTTGAATGATGAAGAAGAAGTCATCTACGAATATCAAAGAGGAGCAATGCAGGAGATTGCTCATCCAATCCTCACGTTGCAAAAAGAATGCAAAAATATTTGGTTTGTAGAAGAGCAAGAAATTCCCTTCTACTAGATTTATGCTAGTCTGATGATACAATATGTGGAACCATGTTTTAGGTATCGGCTGAAACCCTAGGGTTCTGTCGTTTCGTCTCGGTTTCAAAACTAATCGAGACGAAACGTGAGGAAAAGTTCCGGTTTCGGCCAAAATTGGCCGGAATGTCAACGTTCCAGCCGAAACTATCAAAAATAAGAAGAAAAAAGAAAAAAAAGAAAAAAAAGAAGAAGAGCAAGAAAGAAAAGCCGCATGTCCCACAATCAGACATCAAAAAAGAAGACGAAGATGAAGACAAAGAGAACGAAAAGGAAAAGGAAGATGACAGGAACTTGTCGGTCTCCGCCCGCCTGCCGCCCACAACCACCCGCTCCAAAATTCTCCCGCACGAAGCCACCGGCTCCAAAACTTTCCCCAATTTGAGAGAGACGACTGCAAGTTGTTCACGTGGGTGGTAGGTGACAATACAAATTTGTGCTAAACATTGTTCATTTATTTACAAGTTTGCCATTTTCTTTACAATTTTAGTGGTAAACTTGTAAATAAATGCAATAAATGTGTACCGTGAGTAGCATGCTGTACTGTGAAGTTATTTTTGGCAACATGTGTACTATGTTTAGCAATATGTTTAGCAAGATATTCAACAAAATGTGTAATGTGAGTAGCAGTCAACTAGCAGCTAGTTCAAAAAATTATTTTTTGGCTATAGATCAATGACAAACTTGTAAATAAATGCAATATGTTTAGCAAATGTGTATGTGAGTAGCAATCAATGCAAAATTATTTATGTTTATAGATAAATGTGAGCACACAAGTATTTGAAACTACTGATACGTACGAAACAAAACATCCTTCCGAAACCACCGAAACGGACGAAACCGATACCGAAACCTAAATTTTCGGGAGACCGAAACCGAGACCAAAACCTTGAGTGGAACAATAAGGGAAATATATTTTCTTCTTCTTGCTCTTGCTCTTGCCTCTTTTAAAGTACAAGAAATTTTATATTCTTGGGGTTTAGGAGTGAGAGGTCTTTTCCAAGTTTAATATTTATGATTTTTCTTTGCTTTTTTGGTTGGTGGTTTTTCCCACTCTGGAGTTTTGGATTTCATTGAGGGACTACGTTGTTTACAAGACTTCACCCAGTTTTCAATGAAGATCTCTTAATTTATGGAGGTCATCCTTTCTTTTCCTACTAGGTTACTTCTAAGCCAAGTGGGATTACATCTGAAGATTTTTTTAGAATCAATCACAAAGTTTTCCAATAAATTTTTCACTAAATTTGGTCTCAAAAACCTATTGGAATTAGAGTCCTAAATCCTAATCAACCTTGAGATTGGACTTGATTTGGATGGTTTGACACTTCTAACTTGTTCAACCTGAAACTTCATCCAGTGTCCGTTTTGCACAAGCTTTGGACTCGTTGTGAGGTTAGCAGACTACACATTCACACAGTTTAGATTCAGTCAGATTCCTTGTGTTTTGCTGCCACCAACTTTTGAAAGTTTGCCTTTTATTGCAGGAATTAGCTAAAATATGGAGTATCTGGGTTATCTTTATTGCCTTAAGATCCAACCTTGATCACCAAGTCTTTAACGTTTCTCTTTCAATCTTCCCGATATGTTTAATATTATTCAATGAATTGAGAGGGGATACTTTATTCAATTTTTGGTGAATGCAAAATATGCACATAAAAGCAAGGTTGTAAAACAAGAGTTACTTCATAATGTAATTAGATTGATACTATTATTATAAATTCAACATTTTATATTGGTACTTGCTAGACAATAAGGTGAAAAAGGAAAGATAAATATACAACTGAATGTGATCACCATTGTGAATAGTTGGGCAAACGTTGTGAATCAATCCTGAAAAGGAAAGGCGACTCATAAGCTTGAATCAGAAAAGTTGTTGATGGAAGGCATATGCAATGTGACAACTGCCTTGAGAAACATAACTGACAGAAGATTTGTATTCATCAAGGTTTGAGGTCTCGGTTTCGGTTTTGGTATCGCTCTACCGAAAATTTAGGTTTCGGTATCGGTATCGTCCGTTTCGATGGTTTCGAAAATGAGTTTCGGTTCGTCCGTATCGGTAGTTTCAAAAATTGTAAGTTGCATGTAGCTAACAATATTAGTTAAAACTTGTTACTAATAAGATAATGGCAAACTAATAAAGATAATTTGTAACTTATAACATAATTATGAACAATATTAGTTAAAAATGTGGTATTCACGTTAACCATTTATAGCTAAAAACACTATATCGTTAGTTACAATATGGCAAATATGGCAAACTTGTAAATAATACATAATATGTTTAGACAAATGTAGGGTGTGAATAGCGTGTCAATATCTTATTTTTGGGGTTTTTTTAGAATTTTTATTTAATTACACATTATTCTTTCTTTGCCTTCGACAGATACTGAATAGTATCGGTCGGTATCGGCTGGTATCGGCCTGTATCGGCTGAAATCTCTAACCTTGGTATTCATGCCGTAAGCGAGATTCTAATCAGCTATTGATGGTTTTTACCCCTCTTTGGGAGTCTATCCGTCTTTAAGTTGGTTTCTTTCTTTTGATTTTTGGTCATAACTCACACCTAGGTAGTTATTCTGATTTGTTTATACTATTTTGGGCGTAATTTGGTTGATTAGTGAGCCATCTTCGTCGCGGTGAGTCGGTGACACTATTTCAATTTCAGCACCATACATCATCGAGGCGTCCTCATGCACATATCGTTCACTATTCTAAAGCGAAAAGTGGAATCTTCACGGCTTGAAAAATATACCATCATTTAGCGGATATTAGGGGTTGTTTACTCAATATCGGAGTCTCCTATTCGATGATAAAAGTACATATCATGTATACGTTAAATACATGGCTTCCACGTCCTCCATCGAGGTGGCTCTCTCATGCTCTGGCTTGCCTTGAGGGTCGTGCTCGTCGACCAATGATGAGGTCGGAATTCTCTCCTGAAGCTAAGAAGAGTCAGCTGAACGCTGAAGGATCCCCTTCACTTGGGTTTCCTGTTCAAGCCCGCCTCGAGGACCGAGCCTGCCGGATGTAGCAGAACACTAAGTGGATTCCCTCAAATCCAGCTCTTCACAAGGATGAGAAAAAGGAATGTAGTGATCCCAATAAGCCGCTTAAAGCTCCATTCGTGGTCTCGGAGGTATAATGTGTCATTGAAGGGTCTACACAAGCCTTAAAGTGGGAAATTGCCATCCCGAAACCCCAGCTGTCGAGAGTCACATCGAACTATTTATAAAGCATATAAACTGTCATAAAGCAAATTTGATTATTCTTACCAAGTTGCAATAAACAACGAATTCAAAATCAATAATCGATTGCAAAACATTTCTAATTTGATTTGAGACAAGATATTTATAAGAAGATAAAACATTATCTTATTGCCTTTTCATCTCATCTTCTCCCTAAGTTTGTCGATCGTACATGGAGAGGGTAGGTGTGCTGTCAAAATGAGAGAGGGATTGTAGATCAAGATGGAGAGAATTGCACGTCACCTTCGTCGTTAGTTGCCGCATAACCTCGTTGTGTTTTTAGAAATAAGGCTTGATTCGATTCGATCCATAAATATACTCTTCCTTTTAAAAGAAGAGTATTTGGGTGGCTAATGGGTTTTAGGTGTGGATTTAGTAAACCTCACCCATTAGACCTTAAGGTTGAAAAAGGAAAAATAACTTTTACGATGTAGTAGTTTGTAATATATCGGCCCGATATAGGATATCGAGTGATATAGCAAGATAACGCCAAAATGCTAAACGCTTTCGATATGCCGATATCATAGCAGTATGTATTTTTCTTTATAGCGGACGATGCATTGGGTATCAGCCTCCTATTTAAAACACTGCTATTATTAACTTGATAACATGGTTGCTCATCTTCTGTTGTTGGGATTATTTATGTATAAAATTTGTGTATCGTGACAATTTTGACAAAATGTTGTTTGCCGGCAGGAAGATGATGATGTGAAGATATGGCTTATTTTTATTAATTTCTTTATACAATGTGTTGCCATTTTTTGTGGTTTGAATTCCATCCGGTAGAACTTTAAGTCAAAGCTTATCTCCTTTTTTTATAAAAGAAACGCCGAACAGCTTATATTATAGTCCCAATAAGAAAAATGCATGCTTGTAACGGGGAAAGAAGCTCCTCTAAGAACTTTTTTGCGTGCTTGAATCATAATGAACATCGTGAACTTCTGTAGCATATGTGCATCCCAAGTTATAAAGTGATAACATTGGGTCCATGCATTTTTAGTTTAAAAATCTCTCCACACACTGCTGGTAGAGTAGTTTGAACCCCCTACCTCATACTAGGAAACTATTATATTGCTTATTCCTATCTACCGATCTATTCACTGTTGGAATCCGACCCACTAGTATTGTAGGTATTTTCGTTTCCAGAGTGGGATCTACGACTTAAATTAAAGCCATGAAGTAAGTTGCAACTAAATTAAAATTGGAACTAGCTCAATTTGCAGAGTTCGAGGCATTTGCACAATTCGCTTATAATCTCGATAAAGCTACTCAAAATCAACTGGCAAAAGGTTCACGAAGATTTGAAGTTGTCCATAATTTATTGAGTACTTGGTATAACTCACGCATTCGTGTACAAACAAGTGCAGATGAAATAACACGAATATCTCCGCAGTCCATTTCCATCAGCCGGCCGGTGGGAGCAAGAAGTATGTGATATGTTTGGTGTTTCTTCCATCGATCATCTTGATTTACGCCGTATATCAACAGATCATCGGATCATGGTTTCAAGGGTCATCCATTACGAAAAGACTTTCTTCTGAGTGGATATGTGGAAGCACGCTATGATGATCCAGAGAAACGTGTGGTTTTTTATAACAACTAGAAATAGAAAGAAGCAAAACAAGAAAGAGAGGAAATAGACCCATGCCCAACACAAGCCAAGCCAGCCCAAGGAAACCTTCTGAGCCCGCTGCCCTCATCGTCACTTTTATTGGTGAACTTGGAATCAGTTTACCGGTCACGGTCTCTTTTCCCTTACCCGCAGCTAACCGCTAAACAGTCTACATCAGTAGCCTCACTGCTCTTGCTCCGCCATTGCTTAAGGAGATCACATCTTTCTAAGATAATGGGTAAACAAGCAAAGAACCTATTCATGTCGACTTGGAAGTGGCGTATAAAATAGTAAATGAAAGGGACGTGTGTAGCTTACCAATAGCGAGGACAACGCTAAGGCTAAGCCGATGGCAGGAGACCAGACCTAGCTAGCACCTGGCTTTCCCGCACCTTGCACCTACGCTTTTGGATCCTCCTACTTGTGCCTACGCTACATGAGTGATGAGCTTTCTTATTATTATATAAATGGTCCAAAGTACTAATCCCAACTTATTTATCTACAATTTAAAATCTCACTTACTGTTCTGCTTATTTATAAGCTCCTTAACGAATTAGAAGCCTAATATACTACGCTTAAGGCTTTCTTGTTGTACTTTAATCAATAGTCTTTTCTTTGGTTTAGTTGCATTGGTAACATTGAAATCTAATAAATTTTGTAGACGTCTAGTTACCTTCTATAAGTGTCTATGTTACAATTTATTTTAGATTTCCACATCCCTCATCCCAACAACGAAGGGGATGAGAAAAGCCACACCAAAATAAAGATAGCCACGTGCCACATCTCTACTGGCCATTTAGTTGGGTTCTTCGATCTTTTGGAGTTACGTTTAATTCAAGTGATACGCCAATAATTTCCCTTTATAATTGTACTAATTAATATCCAAATTTTGCATTTGAAGTATATCCATATTTAATAAAACTCAAATTATTTTATATCCAAATCTAACAATATTTAAACCACAAGTAATTAATATATGCAATATTGGCCACACGTCGAGAGAGATGCTTTTTAATTAAAGATTTAAATGTAGACCCATGTAGAGTTGAAATTGGAAAGCGGTCCATGAACACATAAATGTTTTTGGTCAATGTGTCGATGAATGTATAGAAATTCAATCAGAGAATTTGCATTCTTTTGTTTTGTTTTCTTTTTTAACTCTTGATGTGACTATAACATTATTGGTTGAACTATCGTGGGAGTTGGGGGCATGTTTCCATAGTTAAGAGAGATTCTTAATCTTCGTAGGGGTCGGATGTAAAATATACCAAGTTCTTATTATTTTACATTCATTTTTTGCTATCAAGTCTTTCTATGTATGTTGCTTCATATACTAAAAGAATCAAAGTGATGTGAAATATATATGCACTTTTCTATAAGTCCAGATCTTATCTATAATCATACGTATTGTTTTAAACGGCTCGTCATGGCCCTGCCATGGAAGCTGCAGTGACAGAGGGGGGCCACTGGCTGCCATGGAAGCTGCAGTGACAGAGGGGGCCACTGGCGGCCTTGTCTTTGGATATGGTGGCCAGGTGACGGCAACTTGTCATACTGAGCTAAGACAGACATCATGACAGGCTTTGTCCGCCAATGTATCATGCATTATATTTTTATGAAATATGAATAATTGATAATGATATGAATCAAGATGTGATTTAAAGCAACAAATGAGTTTTGACCGAAACCACTTGGGTTTTGAAAGGGATAACCAAATCTTGGGTTTGGTTGGTTTCGACCGATTGTGAGCAGTTTTGGTTGGGGTTGATCGACTGAAATTGAGGTTGAGAAGCCGAAGAGAGATTGAAATGGTTTGGGTTTGGGTTTAAATAACATGTATTTCTATTTAAATACTAAACATAATTAAAACCAAAACTTAAGTCCAATAAAACATGTATTTGGTACCCGAACTTATTTGAACTATATACATAAAAAGTATTTAATAAAATTTTTAAAATCCTACAAATTTATTACAATTCTAATCCTTTTATTATACCAATTTTAAAAATTCTGTACAATTTTAAAATTATATTGTAAAAATTCTTTAAAAAATCATAAAAATTCAAAAAAATATATTATAAATACATTGTTATAAAAATATATACATGATAATATAGATAAAGTCGAATTTGAATCTCAAAACAAAACCGAAACCTAAAATTGAAAATATATCTAAAATTGAAAATATATCTAACAAATTGAAAATATTCGAAGCCTAAAATTTCAGTCGAAAACTGAAACCGTGTTCCCAAATCTAGTTTTAAAGCAATGTGCTATCACCTATTTCCCTTGTTTCAATTTTTGATATTGCTTGTTAATAGGCAAAAAGCTTGGAATTTGACGAATATGGTTATATAAATTTAATTTGATTTTTAAGAATTTTTAGAATTAGTGTCAATGTTTAGATATTTTATATTTTAATATATCTAACAAAGATCCATGGCCCCCCATGATAGTTGGATAGTTTTTGCGGTTATGGCAAATTCTGAACGAGTTGTTGAATGTTGCTATTATTGGGTCAAAAGAGTACAAACCATTTTAAAATTACGGATATTAGTAAGGCAATGTTTGTTTGTTTTTTGATGTTTAGCTGATTTAATCCAATATAATAATTTAGTTGAAAAAAATCACAGGTCAAAACAAAATATAAAGAAGCATTTTTGAGATTATAATGTCAACCAAATATGGTATGAGTTATTACTAGGAAAAACCAGTGGACAAAGTGCACGGCGGGGAAAAACCTCACAAACCGGATGTGGTGTACGCCCGCAACCGAAAAGGAGTGATAACTGTGGGGTGTGTGTCGGAAACGTCGGGGGGTAAAAGGACCCCAAAACAAAGCACAAACCCCCCAGTCCCTCTCAATGAGCTGTGTTTGCCCCAGTCAGCTTGTGACTGGGATAAAACCCCGCTGACTGGGACAAACCGAGTCAGCGTCCGTTATTTGTATAATAGATATTGGTTTTTGGTCAAATACGATAAATTAATTCTACCAACAATCTAACCAGTCAACACTTTTGGTAAAAATTTCAATTTATTATATTTATTCTCTTGAACTAAAAAATGAGTATTTAGCTTTTTGGGTTGGCATATTTCAAAATTTTGAACGCAGAATGATAATTCTTGCAATTGACCATTTATATGGTGTAAGTCAATATTCCGACTTATGATACTTACAAACCATATGTCTCCCATATCACTATCAACCAATATCGCTACCATCAGCCATTTTTGGCATGCTTGAAATCTGGTACATTACTGCCAATGCTGTTTGATATTGATGGTTTGAAACCTTTTTGAATAGAAAACCATACATTGAAAGGTTTAACACGTTGGTTTGTGACTCCATCTTGGTGATCCCATACTTTGTGCCTCATAGTCACAGATGAAGGGCTATTTTTGCAAATCGTGTCAGAGTGTGTTCAAGCGGGACTGTATGCCTCATTTGTTTGTCTGCTCTTTCTTTCTGGTGGTTCTTTCTCTGGATGCACATGCTTAAATTCCCTGATGAGAAAGGCTAGTTCACATACCCCCCAAAATTAGCCACCAATGTCTTTCAAGAGCCAGTTTTTTCACTAGTGCCTTTTACCAGGATTTAGCACTGATTTATTGAGGGTTGACGTAAAGTTAATGTGCGGTTATATAGGTATTATATTCCTTTTTGAGTTCTCTCAACTTTGGTTTTCGACTTCTCTTAATGTCTCTTAATGATTGACATTACCCCGAAACATCTAGCAAACCTCAATTTCTGTCTGACATGTGGTTGGCTTTATGTTATAATCAGCCTGAAAGATAATTGTTTGGTAGTACTTCATGGTGTTCATGACTTTGCCTTGGGTAGAGGAAATTTTCTAACGGGTTAGTTATTTTCAAGTGTGACTGCATTATGCATCCATTTTTGTAGCATATGTACTGCCATGGTGGTCTTAACTTCCAAATTAGTTTTCAGGTCTCATGCCTAATTTAATGCTTCAATTTTATTACCCAATGACATATAACAGAAATGTTAGGACTCCTCTTTTGCACCCTTTTCTGAAGTATCTTGCTTTCATACTTACCTTTATTTTCATATGTAGCTCGATCTGAACCACCTACATTTGGACAGTTGTCCAGTTGATATGAACAACTGATATTTTGACTCCCTAAGCTTTTATCCCTAGCATTCCATCATAGAAGGCCAAAGTTACAGCAGCCACCTTACCGACTAACTTGTGAATGTGATTGTTTATGTTCTTTTCTATTTCTTCCAATATTCTTGTACCTTCATGCTGCATACAGTCTTACAAGGGCATTTCAAAATTTTGGTTCCTTGATGTGTCAAACCATTGGACAGTTTGGGGACCATTGTTAGACACTTCAAAGACAATTTTAGTGACAAAACGATGCCAATATATAAATTCTGTTGCACTTTTTGAGCTTTTATATGTAAGATATTAATATTCAATATGCTATTAAGGTCTTTTAGTTGAATTTTAACCCAACTTCTTTGAAAGTTTTACCCTTTACGTATATGACTACGTGATGAGGATCATGTTCAATGAATATTATTTGGTTTTATTTGATTTTATTAGATTTATTTCGATTTGTTTTGATTTACTTATGTAAATACGTGTCTTGTATGTATCTTAAGCTAGTTGTATCCCTTTGGAGAGTTAATCAGTGAATGAATGTATAAGAATTGATTTGAGAAAATTTTTATTCTTTGATTCTTGTGAGATAAGAGAGAGGCCTGATGTGAGGCCTAGATATCTAAATTTTTGGCGTGCTGATTTGTTGGCGTGGACAGATGATGGCCTGGTGAGAAACTCTCAACATACCTTATCTATTTAGAATCCTTAATTTTTTCAATTTAGAACTCTAAATTTGTTAGTCTATCCCCCTTTTCTAGATTTTCGGTCATTTGTCACCATGTTTATATTTATAAGCACATCTACAAAATTTAATCAATCTTCATGTATTGGGAAGGCATTGTGTCAGACATTTCAGGAAACCCAAAGATTTCACCACATGACTTGTGCTAAACCACCTCTATAACATTGGCTGCATGGATTGTTTGACCTAATAATCATTACAATTTAAACCATATATATTATATATTTATGTGCTCATCAAAATTTGACTAGAATTTTTATTAACGTCGTTGATTGTCATTTGATTATCACAAGAAAATTTAACATTTTTTGAATTTTTTGTTTCTTGAAGTTTTATATATATGGAAAGAAAGCTCAAGAAATTGAACAAAGATAACAGTTTATCAAGTTGAAACTTAGGAGTTTCCTTTAAATGGAGAAACATGAAGGAATGATAGAAGTAAGACCAAACTATGTGAAGTGAAAGCGTGCTTATCTTTTATAATCTTTTCCTCTCTTCTTATGTGTCTAAAAGGGTCACACACACTGTTATTTATAGATGAGAAGAGGTCTGAGATACTCTCATCCATGTGTTAACACAATCACATATTTCAGAAAAATAATGATAACCAATTGCAAGTTGTTTTAGGTGCATGCATGTTTTCATCGGTTGCATGAGTTACATTTGGCCTTGCTACTTATTGAATATAAATTAAGAAACTTAGGTTAAATTCAATAGAATAAATACCAATATATATATACCAATATATATATATATATATACCAATATATATATATATATATACCAATATATATATATATATATACCAATATATATATATATATATACCAATATATATATATATATATATATATATATATATATTATATATATATATGAATTAGTTTATAATGAAATGATTAGAATCCCAAATGATCATAGGATAATCAAGGAATCAAGAATAGAGAACATTAAGCAACACTGCTCTGATCTTCTTACAAGCGGTGGCATTGGTGGCAATGCTCAAGTGGAAAAGCACTACTGAAGAGTGCAATTGGTAAATTGTAACACGAACTATGGAGGAACGAAGAGTTTGTTGAGGTTGGTACTTACCATCGGTGGTACTGGTGGCTTTGAAATCAGAATACAAATCTCAATGGTGGAGCCGGTGGTGATGCCGTCGAGTATCAATGTGAAGATTTGACTTTTGGCCAAACTATTTGTCACATAGAAAATTATGCAAAGTGTCTATAATTCCTAGTGATACTAAGAAGTAAAGGGTTGTGTAATTACGCAATGTAATAGAATCCTTATCACATAGCTTAGCATGCCTAAAACAATTTAGTTGATTCAAAATTCTTTTTAAAAACTTAAAATATGATTTTAAAAAACATGCAAATATCTTACATGCCTAGAATGAGAATGAGTCTCAAGTGCCAAAATCAAATCATTTTTTGTTTCTTGTCTTGTAACTGCAGTCCTAAGGAGAATTAAAAGTTTAAGCTCCGTGACTTCTTAACACTTGAAGTCATTCAAGAATATTGAACATGCAAGAATCATGACTTCAATCTTCAATTGTTTGTTTAGCTTGAAATCCCAATCATTATTTTTATTCGTCGCTTGTTGGATCATTAAGTCTTTGACTCCAATTTGATATGTTAATAGAGCTGCTTTAGGAGATTCTTGTTACCACCATCTGCAATCTTGATTTTTGCAGTAAAGTTTGTTCCAACCGTCCTTATAAGTTTCATGGTTTTTATATATGATATAATCTGATAAATGCACCACAAACTCCACATAATATTAGGAACCATTATGGTTTGTTAATCATCAAAACTTAAGGTGTTATTAGCTTAAGTATCATTAGGGTAACAATGATTATGTAATCATCATTATATATTCTGTTCAAGATGGAATCATATATGGAATAAGACTCCGGGAAGGATTTTTCAAGGTTTATGACCTCTTGTTGACGAGATGTTCACTGCCTCATAGTTATTCCAACTCTCTGGTCAAAGAAATTAAGACAAGGGAGGGGCTGGCATAATCCTAATGGGGGTAGTTGGTGTCCTTTAGATTGCAAAGACCCGTAAGAAGGTGAAACAGATAATAGCTTTGCTAGGGAGGTTCAGCCTACTCCAAGATATGCATAAAACGTTGGGCAAAGCAGAACCCATGATATGTTGCTTAGGACACTTCTATGTGCCCTTCACTGTTCCATTCTGAACTCTACTGGTTAATTTTTGCTTTCTTGGTAGTTTATCTGTGAGCAGTGAATGTAGAGCTGGTCTTCCTTTGGCAACTACCTGACCTTTCCATTTTTCTAAGGGTCACATTAGAAGGTTTATACATGTACAGTTAGAGACGTAAAGGAAGCAATTTGACTCTGAGAGTGCAGGCCAAATACGTCTGCGAGTTTTTAACAATTTGCTATGGTTGCAGTCGTTCTGGATGTGTCCTTTTACATATTGCCTGTTTGTTTTGTGGTGGGAGGGTTCCTCTTTTTGTGCTTCATTTCCATTTTGTATTCCTTGAAATTCATCTCCTTAATGAACCGATGTGATCTTTTTATCTATTTGTGGTTCTTACTTATATAGAATTAGTAGAAATAAGAATACATAGCTTCTAGTTTAGAAATAGGAATTATTAACTTCCGGTTTATGCGTATGCCAGGAATAATGGTTCTAGTAGTAGTGTAGTTTCTAATATATATAAACAGTGTAATACACCGGCTTTTGTTTTTTTTTTGTGGTTTTTTTTTTTTTTTTTTTGGGGGGGGGGGGGGGGTACTATGTTCCCTTTCAACCTTTTATTTTTTAAACAGATATTAATAAACTTTACAGAGGTTGATGCGATTATGAGGTATCACTTCAACTGTTGTTTGGGATCAGGGGACAAGATGGATGTATTCACATCTGCATATCCATGTTCTTTATGTCATAGAGACACCTGATATAGTAACCGCTTGTGCCTTGTGTTTTATGGTATAGATACTTGATAATGTTGCCACCTATTAAACGATTTAGCAAAAATTTATTAATGGTCTTGTAATCTGCTAGTGAAAAATAATGTAGTTCTAGTCTTATCTGATTTACATACGGGCATGGCTGCTCTTTTCTCCCATTCACTTAAGTCTTTTTTTTGGTGCATCCGCCTTTTGTATCTTGCAGGGAGATGATCCAGCATCGCCCCTACACCCAGAAAGTTGATGTTTATAGCTTTGGTATTGTCCTGTGGGAGCTTATAACAGGTTTGCTCCCGTTTCAGAACATGACAGCCGTGCAGGCGGCTTTTGCTGTTGTGAACAAGGGCGCCCGGCCTAACATCCCAGGCGATTGTCTCCCCATACTGGGAGATCTGATGATGCGCTGCTGGGATTCGAACCCTGATGTGCGCCCTTCTTTCAGTGACGTGGTCAGAACTCTGGAAGAGGCACAGGTTGAGATTGGGACAACTGTGCGCAAGGCCAGGTTCCGTTGCTGCATGGCGGAACCAATGACAACTGACTGAACGTGAGAGGCATTTGAAACAGATAGCAAAAGAAGATAGGAGGAGAAAGCCGTCGAGAAATGTGTATTTAGCACATTACTAGACTTTGTTGCTGAAGTAGATAACTTTGTTATGCATGTTTAACTTTCTAGTTGTTTTAACTTTCTACAGACGTTTAAAGTGTAGGTTGCTTTTTAGTTTTCATTGTGTCATGCTGTTATTTTCGGTCCAAATGCGCCTTTTTCTTTAAAATTGACAGGTTCCTCTCGCTGCTTGTTGGAGTTTGGCTCTGCTTGTTTGTATTGCGTCATTGGCAGGTAATGAGGCTATGCACATGCTATGCAATCGGTGGATGAAGAGCGATTTCTGACCAAATTTTCGAATGTTGTTGCCTTAGAATTGTATTCTGCTCTTGGTTTGCCTTGAGGTATTCTCTGCATGGTTACTAGTGCATATGTTTGCTTATATGCGCCATTGTTATGTGTGCGCCGGTAACCAGCTCAAATTGGTATGCAACTAGTCTACAACACTTGTGGTTATCTTGCAATTATTTTGGGGTCTATTTGTTCTTGCGCAGTGTTTAAACTTATCTGTATTTTTTGTGGTGATATTTATTATTCTTATATATGCATATGTATATATATTTATGTGTGTGCGAGTGCGAGAAAAATGTGCATCATATACTGTAGAAACACAACTGAAAGTGAACTATCCACTATTTTAATTTTGATTTTCATATTATAAAATCCAAAAAGCAACACACCAAGTATATGTTAACATACCAAGAATATGGTGAAACTATGTTTTGTGTGTGCCAGGACTAGTTTTGTTGTTATATAACCGTTAATTTTTGAGTTAATTTTTGAATGAATAGATCGACGAGCAAAAACAAAAATATGTGATTCACTCAGTATTTGATATATATGGTTTAGAATATGCTGATCAAAATCAACAAACCTGATCATCTCTTATGGGTGGGTGGGTTGTGTGGGGATTTGGTTTGGGGTGTGCGCGCGCGCTAATGGGGTGGGTGGGTGGGTGGGTGGTTGTGTGGGGATTTGGTTTGGGGTGTGCGCGCACGCGCTAGATATCCAAAGAGGAAAAGTTCTTTTTTGGTAGCATGAAACACATACACACCAATTTTTCCATTCGATTTGAACCGCTCATTTTGATCTTCATGTTCTAAACCCCCAAACCATCAATTTTTTAAGTGAATTCAAAGAGTTTTGGCAAGCCATAACAGAATTTTTTTGTAATGGTTAAATGAATAACCAAAACCCCAAGAGTCTTATATATAACTCTCTCTCTCTCTCTCTCTCTCAAGTTAGTGTGTCTTTATTGATCATCAAAAATGTACAATTACATATGTGGCTCGTGGAAGGTAGAGGATGTTAGAGAGAGGAGAGGGCACAAGCGCCGTCACTCTCTACAAACAAACTCACCCACTCCTACCAAAATGTACAATTAAGGAAGAATTGAAACAAAACAAACAAGCAAAATAACCAAGCAATAGATGAGTTCAATCAGCCTGCATCTCTAAACTCCCAGTTCTCCATGGCATGTGCGGCATCAGGAGAGCTGGGGTCTTGGTCTTTGAGTATTATTCTGATATCAGTTGCAATATCCTCAAATAGTAGTGTCTTTGACTTCCTCAGGCCAGCAAATATTCTTCTATTTCGCTCATTCTAAATGTGCCAGACTAGCGCAGATAGTACTGTTCTGGCAAGCAAGCTAATAGTGTCCTTCCTGACATAGTGGAGTAAGAAGTGGTCTCCCACAACAGAGAGAAGAGGCTCTATGGGGTCTGATACACCCAATTTTAGGAGGCTCCTGAACAGTATGTATTTGGTGTAGCAACAACCAAATAATAGATGGTTTATATTTTCATCAATCCCGTCATCACATAAAACACAATGAGTATTGGTGCTAATACCCCACTTATGAAGCATGTCCCTGGTAAGTAGCTTCCCATGAAATGATCTTAATAGGTAAGAGCCATTTTGGGGACATGATTTTTAAACCAAATCAGTTTTGTATAAGGGAAATTAATACCTCGATGTCGCGTACCTTCCCAAGCATCCCTGAACTGAAAGTTTGATCCTGCTACCCATACCCAAGCATCTGCACCTGTAGAGAGTAATATGCGGTAGAATGTGTCGAATATGGTTGGATTTCCTGAACATTAGCCCATCCCATGCGAGTTATATAGTCAACCACGTTCTTGTTGCTTGCTTCATTAGGCACATGATAAAGGTCACTCAGGGGACCGCATGGCAACCAATTGTCATGCCAAAAGAGGGTGGATGTGGACATCCTTTACCTGTCTCTTAATTAGCTTTTTGGTGAATACTCGTGCAACATAAATTTCCAAGTGCATGAGTGGGAAACGTTTCCTTTAGCTGCAAAGAAATTTCCAATGTCGTGATGAGTACGCATGTAATTAGACCATAACCTTCCGTAGACAGCATTCGCCAATTCAATCTAACTCCTGCAGCATGGTTAAGATCAGGGAGCAATATCATACCCACTCCCCCCCTCATCCCTTGGAGTACACATGTCTGTCTAGGCCCAAGCGTGGGAGTTGCCCCAAATCAATTTCCTACAAGCAGATGTAATAATGCGAAGTACAGATTTTGGAATGCGGTATACTTGTAGCCAGAAAATAACCATACCATAAATGACACTCCTGACCAATTCAATCCGCCCTGCAATGGATAATAAAGAAGACGTCCAACCCATAAGTCTCTTCCTGCATTTGTCAATCAACCTGTTATACAAGGATGGCTTGGGGTATCTAGTAGAGAGTAGGAGTCCTAAGTATGTCGTAATCGAGGTACCCAACTTGATCCCTAGCACATCAGCTAAACCAATTGGGTTTTTGGTACCTTTACTGAAAATGGACGTACTTTTATCCCAATTTATCTGCAATCCAGTTAGATTAGAAAAATCTGATAATATAGTTTTAAGACCTTCAAAGGAATGCTTGTTAGCTCAGATAAATAGTAGTAGGTCGTCTGCAAATAGCAGATGGCTAATGGCACCTGTACGTCTCATAGGGTGAATGCTACGACCAACAATTGCTTTATCAATCATTAAAGAAAATGCCTCCATAGTGATGACAAATAGATATAGGGAGAGTGGGTCTCCCTGTCTAAGACCTCTGTTTCCTTCAAAATATCCCACTGGCGAGCCATTAACCATGATAGAAAATGTGCGGGTGGATATGCATTCTTGAATCCATAAAATAAATTTCCTGTCGAATCCTATACGATGAAGCATGTAATAAATAAATTCCCGGTTAACACTATCAAATGCATTTCTCAGATCTAATTTGAGGCAAGCTCTGGATCCCATAGGGTTGCTAAAATCCCTAATCTGCTCATGCGCTAGCAAAGCACAATCAGCTAATAATCTCCCCTTAAGGAATGCAGATTGGTTGGGCGAGGTTAATTCGTGAATAACTACTCTAAATCTATTACATATAATTTTGCTAATTACTTTATAGAGGACACTGCAACAAGCAATGGGTCTGTAATCTCCAAGCCCAGAAGCATTAGAGTTTGTAGGAACCAGAACAAGATGAGTATGATTAATAGGGTGCATAATGGAGCCCGAGCGGAATAAGGAGTGGATTGCTTCAGAGACATCATTACATATAATGTTCCAGTTGTGCTGATAAAAATAGCCGTTAAAGCCGTCTGGACCAGGGGATTTATCCACCCTTATTTGGAACACCGCATCCTTGATTTCATCATTAGTAACTCTCCTCTCCAGCCAAGTTGTAGCATCAGGTGTTAGAATTCACTTCGGTGACAGCCTAGGAAATACATTCCAATAGTGAGTCTGGTTGTACAAAGATTCATAGAAGTTGGGTGCATTGCTCCAGAGTTCCTCATAGGATATGCTGTAGTTCCCGTCCGCATCTACCAAATGACCAAGGTTATTATGACTCTGCCTAGCCTTCATGGCAGTGTAAAAGAACCTGGAATTTTGTCCCCCAAGCTCAGCCAATCCTGCTTACTCTTTTGCCGCATCATATCTTCCTCAATCTCCATTAAATTTGCCAGTTTGAACGACAAGTCTTGCTCCTCTTTTTGCAAATTAAAATCCAGATCCAGATTTGAAGATGAACGAACCTTCTCTAGATTCCTGCGACAATCATCAACATTATTGATCCGGCCATGCTGCTGGGCCCAGTTGCAGCTCATTCTCCAACCAACGGAGTTTAGTAACAACTCGGTACATTGGAGAGCCTCCAATATGTTGACCCCACATCGAATTAAGTAGGTCGCTATAGCCAGACAATTTAACCCAAACATTGAAAAATTTAGAAGGTTTAGGATAGGATTTCACCTTAGAGAGAAGCTTGATCAACATAGGAGAATGATCACTTGTGTGGGGATCCAAGTATTCCACGAATGTGTTTGGCAGTACTCCAAGCCATCCAGGACTGCATAAAGCTCTGTCAAGCCTAGCCGCAATACGATGTAGACCCAGCCTCTTATTACACCAACTCAAAGGTCGACCAACATGTTTTATGTCCATAAGCGAGCAATTATTAAGACAATTAG